>JARBWK010000002.1:84718795-85059243 GCA_030556195.1 Anolis apletophallus | reverse complement strand
ATCACACACAAGGAATGCACATGGCTGCTTAAGGTGAACTCACAATGATGTGATTGCAAATCCAGAATATATGGGCTAAATAAGGCCTATAATTTCAGTGAAGTTTTTCCACAGATTTCAGTCAATGGAATACCTCTTTGGATGCTACACACAGAAATGTCTCTGGCTTTGAACATGAGAATGAACTATGTATTGGTCATACTTGAACTTGTCCATGGCAGTTTGGAGGAATATGTAAATTACCTACGTGTGCTTCTAAAATGTTGGGCCATTGTTGTAGGATTTCAAATAATTTCCAACTTATGATGATCCTAAGGTGAGTCTATCACAGGGTTTTTCTGGAATTACCAAATTGTGTTCCCCACCTACCTAGAAAAATACAAATAGAAAAACCAAGTCTTATTTTAAAAATAAAGGACAAAGAAATCTGTCTCTATTGCACATCAGATATGGACAGACCTCAAATGTCTCACCCAGAAGCAGATAACATATTGAGATTTGAATCTAAAAATAAAAAAGAGGGAATGTATGATTCTATGGGAGGAAAGCTATTTCAAATATGTCCGTGGCAGAGCTCCCGGTGCTAGAACTAGTTGCTGTAACAAGAAGATAAATTCATTAAAGTCAAGACTGAAGATGTTGTTGCTATCATCAGATCACTCTTATTGCCTTTGAGAATTTACTTCGGTACAGTTACCTTCTGAAGACTGTGGACATAATCTTGAGATACTACATGCAAAGAGTGGACTGTTCTATATAACTAGTAACATATGTGAAACTTTGATGTGGATAAACATCAATGGCATTTAATCCAGTTATCTGAACTGCGTCATCAGTGTGCTTGGCTGGTCCACCCAGGATTCCTGTGTTGTGTGTGTCCCTTGAAGTTGCCCAATGACTTAAGGCAACCCAATTAATTGTATGCTGTGGTTTTATTAAGCAAGAGTATTCAGAGGTGGTTTTGCTGGTCTTCCCTCTGAAATATAGTCTACAGCACCTGGTATTCGTTGGTAGTCTCCCATCCAAGTACTAACCACATGTTGTAGTTGAGGCTGAGAGAGAGGAATCTGTAGTTAGAAATGCAAACGAGTCGGATGAGGAGCAAGAAAGGAAGAGATTAAGGCAATTACTTAGCGATTCTTCTGGGGATGAAACATTTCTGGGCTTTTCAGAGGATGATGGGAGTGGGGATGAGGAGCAGGCAATGGAAAGTTGGGATGAGGGGTCACAGAGAATTGAAGGTGACTCTAGTGAGATGAATCGGACTGTCGTGCAACAGATACGGGATATCTGCTTGGAACCTATCAGCAGTTATTCGTTTGCGGGGTTCACAGGAGATGGGGAATGGAAATGGGACTCATGGGGACTGCTGGGGAGAGTTAAGTCGGCGCAAGAGACGTATTGCCTAGCGCAAGAGACAAAGGGCAACACGGGCAGGGATGTTGGCAGCTGAAAGAGATGGGGGAAGGGGCGTTGACGCAATTAAGGTCCGAGGAGGACTAAATAAAGGGGGCTTGCAATTAACCATTGATTGCAGCTGGCAAGGCGTTCTTGCCATCCAGGCCGTTGCCTTCTGTTCTGAATCGCTGCTGGACCGATCATTTGACTGGTTGTGGACATGGAATTCTGGACATTGGTATTGTATTCCGTGGGTTTCCGCATCTTTGTTTCCTGTCTTTGGCTGCTCCACCTTAAATCCCTTCTGTGCTTGATTCTGCTGTTCCTTCGTGTTGGATTCTGGATTGACCTGACTTCGCTGCTTCATTTGCATTCCTCCTGGCTGGACTAAAGGACCGTTTTGACTCTTCTACTCTATCTGCATTTCCCCTGGCTTGATTATAGGACTGGCTGTGCACTCTCTCTCAGCCTAACTTCTGTTCTGAAGAAGTCAGAACCGGGCATTTAGTTTCTGTTGAATTTTCTTATCAGTTTGCTGTGCCTCTAGGCTCATTTGAGTCACAGTGAGGAAGTTTGGGACTCTTTCAAATAAACTTTAACTGTTAATTTGGCTTCTTAAGGTGGTCTGGATCACGACACCACAGCTGACCCCATTTAGCTCCCAAAATCAGGGGATGTTATCTTTAAATTATTTAGGTATACAATGTTATTGATACATAATAGCATGCCATGTAAGTTTCTGAATGCAGATAGCAAAGCAATGGATTTGCTTTGTGTATCTATTTACCATGAAATCCCAGAGGAAATTGTGAAGTTTTCCGTGGCTTTGTATTTTATATTTTAAAATCTCAGTAAACAGCTAATATATATTGTAATATACATTCTAATGTTATTAATTTATGTACCCAAGGAGGAGGATAGATTCTATTTTCCTTTATCAAACATTAAATAAAATAGCTCCACTTTGTGCAAGAAAAGAATATATTGTGGTATCTGTCCATTATGTCTGCAAATCTGAAATCCAGGTGTTGAATATTGTGGGAATATACTCTAGCATTGTGAGAAAACTATTTTCAAAAGACAAGTTTATATTAACATATGAGCTATAACTTTTCAATTTATAAGCCTTACACTTTAAGCATTAACATATGTAAACATGTGATTACTTTTAAGAATGATAGCTTACATACAAAATTTCACCTGTTATTTTAGTGACAATTTCTTGACCAACTCTCTACTCTTCCATCATAGTTTTTATGGCTTGCCCTTTTCTCCCACGATCTATAATTCCCATCAATTTCACTCGATGCTGACCTTGCAAGAAAGTTTATTACTACATTATTTGAATATTTGAAGTTGAACTTGAATATTTGAAGTTGCAAAATATATGCGGTATATTTGGATATTGCAAAACATATGTGATATATTTGGATGTGTGAAATTGCAAAACATAGAAATGTGTATTTTCCTGTAAGAGATTTTCGAAATAGGAAGGATGGCCAAATACAGTACAATCACAGCTTCCGTTTCATAGTAACCAATGATCCGAACCATTGTTGCAAACAGTAAGGTGGCACAGACCTTTTAATTAAAAATGCTATATTAAATTTTAACATTAGGTACACTGCATTAAATGTATTTTAAATATATGAAGCAGGGACAAGGTAAGTCATCAACAGACTCAGAAACTGTATCACAAACATTCCAGGTTTCATATTATCAAAACAACACTGCTGTCAATGTTTTTTGTTTGTTGACAATAGAAGTTGTGAAATTTGATCCTGTAATGCTTCCACTAGAATAGGGAAGACAAATTGAAATCCTTTTCTCATGCAGGCCTTTTGCGATCTGCTGCTTCACAAGCTTGGGATTTAAGCATCTACCTTGATCTTAATTAGAAATACAGAATTGCCACTGCTGTAGTGCCATTGAAGTCCAGGTATCTGAGAGAGTTGAACACGTCCTTCCGTTCCTACTATAAATGTTTATATCCTAGCTTTTAAACAAAAATAACAATGTGTTGCCAAAGGCTTTCATGGCCAGAATAACTGGCCATGAGTTTTCCGGGCTGTATGGCCATGCTCCAGAAGCATTCTCTCCTGACATTTCGCCTACATCTATAGATAGGCCAATTGCAACATTCACACTTGCCTCCAACAGACAAGAGTTCTTTCTCCCACCCTGGACATTCCACAGATATATAAACTCCACTTGCCTAGTTTCAAACAGACCTCACAAACTCTGAGGATGCCTGCCATAAATGTGGGTGAAACTTCAGGAGAGAATGCTTCTGGAACATGACCATACAGCCTAGAAAACTCACAGTAACCCAATAACAACAATGCTCTCTTACTATTTTCACTATTACTGTGGTAGCTCATGTTATATTAATACTGTATTTTTAGTGTTTACATGTTCATTTTAAAAACCATTTTGCTAACAAAGTATTTTTATTAACAGGAATAAAATGATGTCATTAGAAGTCTGTGGTATAGGGGACTGCCTCTGAACACAGTTTGGATCCTGAGATGATTGACTACAAGAAAGACATTGAAGGAAGAAGGAAGGCCCCTCGGGGGTGAAAGGAAGGCCTGCCACAGAGCCCCCCTTTCTTCTTTCTTTCTTTCTTTCTTTCTTTCTTTCTTTCTTTCTTTCTTTCTTTCTTACACTTTTTCTTTCTGAGCCCAACTTGACTGGGTGTAGGTCCCCTGGTCCTTTGCTGTAACCCAACTGCACCTGCCTTCACTAGTACCAGGACCATGGGAATAATTCCGCTCCCAGAATTCAGCCAGTGGAACCTCACTTGGATTTCAGATTAATCTAGATTAGTATAATTAATAGTTAATAGATTATTTAAAAAAAATTGTCACTGTTCTAAATTAAGTTAAATTTATTTAATTCCCGGAAAACAGTTTGCAATTGACAAATATTTATGAACAGTTTACACCGAACTGTAGGGTTGCCATATGAATAAGGGACAGGTACCTAAAAATAGGGAATTTTCCACAAAAATAAGGGACACTTCCTAAAAACTTGAAAATCAATCGATGATTTCCAAGTTTTTAGGAAGTGTCCCTTATTTTTGTGAAAAATTCCCTATTTTTAGGTACCTGTCCCTTATTCATATGGCAACTCTACCGAACTGTATCAAAAACACTATCTATGGCTAATTTATTTCACATCTTCAGTCCATCTAGAACGCTTTTACAACTGCTTTTTGGGACAGTACAGAATAGATATTGTAACTTCCTCTTTGGCACAGAAATTTATAGGTACTTTCCTAAATTTGAAAAAAAAAACCCTCCCTTAACTGGAAATTTCTTTCAAAAATGTTTATAGTTAGTATATCATGCTCTTACATGGGGAAAATCCATGGCTGTTTGGTTTCAGTAATGCTGCAGTTTCTGATCTTCTTAGATCACCCAAAAGGAACATCAGATAAATATTTTACTATAAACAGGTTATTAGCCTTACTTTTAACATTACATTGTCACTCAGAAAGGACAGCTTTCTAATTCCTAATGATAGTGGAAATTATTCATCTGCTTCTGAGTATTCTCATATACCTGTATACCCGAGTATAAGCCGTCCCGAATATAAGCCGAAGCACCTAATTTTGCCAGAAAAACTGGGAAACTATTGATTCGAGTATAAGCCTAGGGGGGTAAATACAGCAGCTATGGGTAATTTTTTTTAAAAAGATACCAATACAATTACATTAATTGAGGCATCAGTAGGTTAAATGTTTTTGAATGTTTATATAAAACTGTAATTTAAGATAAGACTGTACAACTCTGATTAAACAATTTTTCTAACTTTCTTCATTGTAAATGTACTTATCCTTGCAATAATAATAAAGAGAGTAAAATAATAAATATAATAAAAATAATAGTAAAGTAATGAGATTGTAATAATAACAGTAATAATAGAGTAAAATAATAAATGCAACAATAATAATAGAGTAAAGTAATAAATTTAATAATAATAGAGTACAATAACAATATTATAATAATAGAGTACAATAATAAATGTAATAATAATCTATATAAATAAAAATGTAATGTTCGTTTGTGGGATTAACATAACTCAAAAACCACTGGTCGAATTGCCGCCAAATTTGGCCACAAGTCACCTACTAACCCAAAGAGTGACCATCACTCACAAAAATGATTTTTGTCATTTGGGAGTTGTAGTTGCTAGGATTTATAGTTAACCTGTAATCAAAAAGCATTCTGAATGCTACCAATAATGGAATTGAATGAAAGGTGGCACATGGAACTCCAATGACCAACAGAAAATACTGGAAGGGTTTGGTGGGCATTGACCTTGAGTTTTTGAGTTGTAGTTCACCTACATCCAGAGATCACCAAACTTGACACGGATGCTCCATATGTCCAAATATGTACACGGATGGAGTTTGGGAGAAATAGACCTTGACATTTGGGAGTTGTAGTTGCTGGGATTTATAGTTCACCAACAATCAAAGAGCATTCTGAACCTCACCAATGACAGAATTGGGGCAAACTTCCCACACAGAACCCCCATGACAAACAGAAAATACTTAAGGCCATCCAATCCAACTCCCTTCACCAGGGCAAGAAAACATAGAGCCATCCAGCCATAGATATAGATATGATTCACATACACACATTTATGCATATAACAGATAAAGTATCATAGATTTGAAAGAGACCCCTAAAGAAGGATAATAATATGTTGCATGTTCCAGAGTAGGCAAACCAGACAATCTCCACATCAACACTGACAAATACTGTTTACCCAGAAGCATAAAGAAATTACATATATTAAACATCAAAATTTTCTCATTACTTTATTTTCCAGATCAGCAGACTGGGTCGCAACAATGCGTGGCAGGGGACGGCTAGTAATAATAATAATAACACAGTAAAATAATAAATAACTTTGAGTTGAGTATAAGCCAAGGGGGCTTTTTCAGCCTAAAAAAGGGCTGAAAAACTCAGCTTATACTCGAGTATATACAGTAATAATCACGTGTCCTTGAATTGTCTAACTTCTAGATAGAAAACACATGACATTGAAGACTTAACGTCAAGTCAAACGATCGATGTCCGAGACATATAACTGTAATTGATAGCGTCTTTGTCCCCAAGATTACAGCATATCCTGAAAAAGAGCAGGAGAGAAATACCTTCCAGAAACCTTCTGCCCATTCCTGTCTTGCCTCTCCTTTTTTTCTGAAAATGCAAAGAAGCATGCTAGCAAGCAAATGAATGCAGCTATTCATTTCTCCTCCCTTCTCTTTACCCACCTCGTGGTAGAAGGATTTAAGTGACAGTGCTGTCTTGACGTAGGCCAAACAGTAGTTACCTCATCCTTTCAGCTCATTCACCTATGTATTCTCACCAAGTATCAGAAGATGGTAATAGGGCCCAAACAGTCTATTTTTCCCCCCAGACAACTTGGGACATGGGGCTGAGAGTGAGGGACAGTAACTCTGTTTGCTTGACACAGTATACTGGTCATTTACAGTAAAGATGCCTCACTTAGATGGAATATATATACCAGGAGAAGGTGTAGAATTGCCCCACCCAATAATATTTCTTCCCCCTCTTATGAATTTTGCTGAAGTGTGCAAATATCTAGCCTTACGATAAATTAAAACTTCTGTGAGCATTTAGAAGTAGAGTTTAAGCATCCAAAGAAAAGACATATTTACCAAGGGGATGCAAATGTAGCAGATATGAGTTCTAGGTGTCTATTTTCATTATTTCTCTTTACAATTCCAGAAATTCAGGAATTATGGGAAAATATAATTTGGTGTAGAATTCACATTACTGGGACAGTGCTTTAATTTTGCTCCCCTTCCATCGCTATACCTACATTGCTGACCCATTTAAATAACCCATCAGGCTACCAATGATGTAGAACTCTCTCCAATGATCCGAATCCTCCTTCTTCTGCCACCCAAAGAGAGTGTGCTTAATTTTTCTTTCTCTAAGTAGCATGAATTGGGCACGTGTGGTGGTTGTCACGTTCTGTAATGGGTTATCTGCACTTTTCCTCTGCAGCGTACTGCCTACTTAAGCATCCTATCTCTTTGCACGGAGCAGCAGGAGGGGCTGGATTTAGCAGTCCAAGCACTCATGATCAGAGTCAGCTTAAATATGTCCAAAATAGGAGAGGCCACCCCTTCTACCCTCAAAGCAGTTTATTCCACTGTCAAGAAATCATTAAGTGGAATCTCTTCTTGTGGAGTAGGACACAACACTTCACAGAAAAAGTGAAGCAACTACCCACTTACTTACCCACTCTCTTTAGGCACAGAATCCCAAGTATTTAATCATAAATTATTTGATCATCTCATCTTTCCTCCACTCCTTTCAACATCTGAGCTTCCAGGAAGTGCAATTCTCCACAAGGAAAGATGGAAGGAAGGAAGGAAGGAAGGAAGGAAGGAAGGAAGGAAGGAAGGAAGGAAGGAAACAGGCAGGTAGAAAGGTAGTAGAGCTCACCTATAGCAGTTTGTGGCTCACATGCCCCCTCATTTTCATATCTTCCCAGGAAAAGGGGGCAAGTAAGTAAACTGAAGGTGATTGATTGAACAGAGGACAAGGGAGCAGCCACCGCCTACTTTTGATCTCCTGCTACTTCTGTGAAGCTCATTCTTTTTAAAAAGGAATATTTACACTGTCTTTTCTCATCTTACATATGGAGCACAAGGAGGAAAATAACCTCCATACACATTCTCCCTCTCACTGTAAATTTCACAAAAAAGATAGATCACGACCTCTTCCCCTTTCTTCAGAGGAGAAAACCTCATTCCTTTGTGGGTAAGAAAAGCCTACATCACGTATTTTCCAGCCTTCACCAACTATTCAATAGCCACCTCTCCAACATGCTCCAATGTATATGAGCATTTGCTTTTCAGATTGTGTCTGTAATTCCTATAATATTTTCCTTCAGTTATTGGTAAGTGCCTATGGTTGCCATTTTTTGATATAAGAAATAAGGGACATTTACGGGATTTTTCACAAAAATAAGGGACACTTCATTTAAAAACTTGAAACGCAAACATTAGGTAGAAATAGTTAACAGAATAAGATAATGATTGAAACTCACAAAAGAAATTGACTTAAACCCTTCTAACAGTACATGGTATGTTTCTGCATGTTTTGTCATGCAGAAAAAACATTATTAGAACTACCTTATTTTCTCCATCTGTATTTAGTACTTGACTTTGCTGACTTTAAAAGTGCACTGTCTAAACATTAAAATAAAATAAATTTTATAAGACAGTACATCTTCATGATTATTATGTCAATAGTTAATGGTATAGTATAGTATGGGATACACAGCATTGTATAGTATTTTAAGAGTAACTATTTTAAGAGTAACTCAGAAACTATCTCTTTATCCAACATGATCCAACATTCCCCTTGGGTAACGGTTAATTGAGTCTACTGTACTTTGAAAAAGTCCTGTATCGCCTCTTCCTTCCAACGGGGATGCAGGCTGCCCTGCGAGTTGGAATCCCCGGGCAGGCATTGCTGTGGAAACTGCAGCGTGCACCTTCCTCTGGTCAACCCCACCCAGTCCTGTCCTGCTAGTCAAAAATAAGGGACAGGGCCTGAAAATAAGGGACACAAATTTTAGGGCCAAAATAAGGGACGTCCCTTAGAATAAGGGACATATGGGAACCCTATAAGTGCCACTGAATTTGATATGACACATTTGTGTATAGATCTCCAGAGGGTAGGGTGGCACAGTAACACAGAGATGGTGGTAGATATGTATTTTACCAATAATATAGAAGCATTTGGGGAATTTGCTGTTTATTCTGTGAACTGAGCTCTGCAGAATAATATTCCATCCTGTAGCTAAGACACAACTAGACATAAGTTGAAAGGTCTTCCAACTGTTAATTTGCTACGAGGTAAAAAGCAAGTCCAAAACTGCACAACACATATTATAGGAACATGGAATGTGAGAAGCATGAATCAGGGGAAGCTGGACAGAGTAAAACAAAAAATGGAATGTATAAACATTGCAATACTTGGAGTAATTGAGCTAAAGTGGACAGATATGGGACATTTGGGGTCAGACAATTACAGTTTTGTTCAGGAAATGAAAATCTAAGAAGAAATTTAGTATTATTAGTGAGCAGAGATGCAGAAAAAGCTATAAAAATGATACAATGCAAAGAGTGACAGAACAATATCAGTAAAATTTCAAGAAAACCCCATCATTATAACCACAACCCAAATTTATGCTCCAACTACAGAGGCAGAAGGAGAATGAGGCTATGCTGGAGTCCAAACACTGACAGAATATTTTCTGTTAATTATAGGTGACTGAAATGCAAGAGTAAGAAACAGGAAAATCAAAGATTTTATGGAACTTTGGCTTAGGATCAATAAATGAAGCAGAAGAGCATTTGACTACATTTTGTAAGGCCAAAAGTTTGTTCATCACAAACACTTTATTAAAGCAACCAAAGAAGTGACTGTATATATGACATTACCTAATAGCCAGTACAGAAATTGAACAGACTACATACTTGGTAGAAGGAGGTGGAAAAGCTCAATTGTTTTGCACGGGCAAGCCCAGGAACACATTGTACACTAGAACGTTAAAAATTAGAGTAAAGGTAAAGAAGAATACTAAACTAACCATTGTACCAAAGCCAATTGAAGAATATCCCACAGAATTTAAAAACAACATTAAAAATACATTTGCTCAGTTAAGCCTAATTGATTGGGTCCTAGACAAACTAGACTGAACCCAAAGGGTGGAATGAAAAAAGACACTATCTACAGCCCAAAAGAAAGCGAAATCTCAATGGCTGACAGATGAAAGTTTGTAACCAGTTAAGGTAAGATGAGAAGCAGATTCCTAAATATGACTTGCAACAAGTATGGTAAACAAAACAATGGCCTATAAATTGAATACTCTCTATATACATACCAATCTTCAAGACAAGGCATCACAGATTGCAGTAACCACAGGACTATTGAAATTATTCCAATGTTCAACCTTCTACAACAGCAGTTCTCAAAGTGTGCTCCGTGGAGCCCTTGGGCACCGCAAAGCATACTGAGGGGCTCCATGCTTCCCTCCCCACCAAGGTTTTTCTCCTCTTTCTTGCTTCTCCCCCTTCCCACCCCCTTTACCCCCAAAAGCTGCCTTTCCTTGCTTTCTTTGCCCTCAACAGCCTTTTTCCCTTGCCTTCCTTGAGCCCAAAACCCTATTCCTCTTCTGCTACTCAGGGGGTGCTTTGATTGTGTTTTTCCTGCATGGCAGAAGGGGGTTGAACTGGATGACCCTGAGGACTCTGCTATTATTATTATTATTATTATTACTACAAAGGCTAGATGGCCATCTGTTGAAGGTGCTTTGATTGTGCTTTTCCTGTATGGTAGAAGGAGGTTGGACTGGATGACCCCTCGGGTTTTCCAATGAAATACTCTTAAGTTTTTGTTGGTTAAAATTGTTCTTCATTTTAAATATTGTATTATTTCTTTCCTTTTTTCTTTTGCACTACAAACAAGATATGTGCAGTGTGCATAGGAATGTGTTCATGGTTTTTTCCAATTAGTTCACACAAACACTTGCCATCCATCATATAGTTTGTCCATGCCTGATATTATATGTACATTATATATAATATATAAACATTTAGTGGGGTTCCACAAGAAACATTTGTTTCAAAAAGAGCTCTGTGGCTGAAAAAGTTTGAGAACCCCTCTTCTACAACAAATACCTTTACCACATATAGGGAAGAAAATGCCAGTACAAGCTGAGTTTGAGAAAGAAACTGGCACTGTGTTGTAGCACAGAAAGCATCTGAGAATTTGTCAGAGGATAAGGGGGATTTTGAGTTTCAAAACAGGGAGTCTGTGTGTGACTGGATAAAATTGCAGGCCTCAGATCAGAGGAAATTGCAGGGAGTTGAGGCCAAGGCAAAGGAGGCTGATGTTTAGGATTCTAGGGCTGGTTCCCTGGCAACAGGGGAAAGTGAAAGTCCTTGGGCTGATGGGGAGTTTTCCTGGAAAACTAGATTAGGCCTGAGAATGGAGGGAGTAAAATATAGACAAACTAGATGATCTCACAGAATCCACGAGAATACCTTGAAGTTCAGGTGTGTTCGACAGGATACCACGGGTCCCTGGATGGGCTTAAATTAAGTAGTCTGGCTTCAAGCCTCTCAGAGGAGACAACGTTGTTAAAGGCTGATTTTCCTGTTTCTGCTCTCAAGTTCATGATTCAAGTCTCCTGGTGTGGCTCATGTCTTTGTTCCTGCAAGCGTTGCCTTGGAAGAAGTTGCTGTTTTCTGGTTTATGGCTTGAATAACTGTTGTGGATTCTGGTTCTCTTGACTTTATCTATTTTGCCATTTTTGGATTACTGCTATTTAGTTTTTCCTATTTTTTGATTACTGCTATTTTGTGTTTTCTATTCTACTGACCCTTTTGGAAATGGCCCTTTTCTCTTTATATCTGCTTTCCTTAATAAATATTTCTAGATAGTATTACTTGACTCTGGTGTGGTGTTAGGTGAAAAGGTGTTTCAGTGCTAGAGCACAGCACACTGGGGATCATATTACAAACATATATTGGGTAATAGAGTATTTCAGAAGAAAATCAGCCAATGCTTTATAGAGTCTAACACACTGACTCCACTTTAACCTCCATGGTTTTATGCTATAGAATCATGGGAGGTTTCGTTTTACAAGATCTTTAGCCTTTTTTGTCAAAGAGAAGGCTAAAGACCTTGATTCCAAAGCCTGCTATTCCTTTAAGCAATGGCAGTTAAAGTGGAATCAAACTGTACTAATTCAGTGTAAATGCACCCAAAGCCTTTATTGTAAAGATCATGAAAAACTATGGGTTACTCTTAAAGAAACATTGCATTTCAATAATTGATTATCCTGTTGCATAACCTGTACTCAGAACAAGAAGCAATTAATTCGACATAATAAAGAGAAACAGAATGGTTCCAATTGGCAAGAGGGTCAGGTAAAGTTGCATTTTACCTGTTTAATTTGTACATTAAACATAGTATTCGTAAAGCAAGTTTGGACTTGGGGGAAAGAGACATGGAACACGGATAAAATATTAACCATTTAAGGTTTGTGGATGGCACCATACTACCAGCAGAAAATAGCAAAGACCTACAATTACTGAAGAAAGTCAAGGAAGAAAGTACAAAGGTACATTTACAGCTGAACACGATGAATACAAATAAATGACCACAGATTAATTAATTAATTAATGATTTACATGACTTTAGAGTAGAGAATGAAGGCATTGAAATAGTTTGGGATTTTCCATACCTTGGCTGAGTCATTAATCAGAATGGAGACTGCAATTTAAAAAATCAGAAAAAACTTGGACTTGGATGGGCAGTTGAGAAGGATCTAAACAAAGTCCTGGAATGTAAAGATATGTCATTAAATACTAAATACTAAAGTTAGAATTGTCCATCACATTGCATCCTAGAACAAGATTCACTTCCAGGATTAGCTGAAATTTTGAAAGATAGTAGGAAAGCATATCTGCTGGGTATTACAAAAATCATTTTTACATCAAACAGAGTATGTTTAAAATTGGATTGGATTAAGGAAATTAGAAAATGTCATCATGACCAGAAGGTATGTCATTTTGGACTTGTATGGACACTCGGAATAAAACTTTAAAGTGGAGAAACAAAGAACAAAACAACCACAACCTCTGATTTGCATCGCTTTGTACATATCTGACTAGTTCAGTCTGGTCTGGTCCAGCAGCCAAGAGAAGCCAGCAGGCTACGTGTAAAAGTGAACGTAAGCTTGTGGCTGGAGAAAGATGTGACAGGGCTAATGAAGGAGATAAATGGAGTAGGTAAGAAAAGCTCACATGCAGCTGACTAATCAGCTCTGCACAACTACCAGTAATCCTTCTTGGCAAATGAACTGCTTCTCACCACCTTTCTCCAAATCCACTCTTCTGTTCCAACGGTTCAGGTATCTCCTGGTTAGTCACTAAACAACAACACAAAGCTATGCTTAGTTCTTGCAATTTATTGTAACCCTTTCAGAAGCTTCAGACTTAATCCTGATGTCAAAATTATTGTTATTTAAAGCTTCATGCAAAATGTCTAAGCTGAAAAGAGAGTGTTAGCTAATTGGTTGATCATTCTAATAATTACTTTATTAAAATATTTATATTTCCACCATATATCATTTGACCTGGAGCCCTGGTGGCACAGTGGATTAAACCCCTGTGCCAGCAGTACTGCTGACTGAAAGGTCAGCGATTCAAATCTGGAGAGCAGGGTGAGCTCCTATCTGTCAGCTCCAGCTTCCCATGCAGGGAAAACATCCGGGTATCTCCTGGGCAACACCCTTGCAAACAGCCAATTTTCTCACACCAGAAGCAACTTGCAATTTCTCAAGTCGATCCTCCTGACACACAAAAAATCATGACCTTAGGGTAGCATACAATAAAATCAGTTTAAGCACTTTAAAACGATATAAAACAGTAAGAAATAAAAGTGCTTCATGAGCTATAAACATTTTGTCAACTTAAAACAAGGGAATTAAAATCAGTTCAAACACTCGAAAACCGCAAAACATGCACAAATTTGGATAAAATCAATTGAACTCCTAAGGTCATGATTTTTTCTTGAGTCTGGAAATACTAAGCATTTGCTACCTTTCCAGTATCTAAATGAAAGCCAACTGGGCACAGAAGGTTTGTTGCATCCACTGGAGGGACAGAGGGGGGACGCTGGTAAAGGTATCTATAGGAAGAAGAGCACTTTCTCCTGTCTGAATTTGAAACTATTTTGGAGTCTGAACACCAGCACCTTGAATGCAGAAGGAAGCAAATTTAGCATTTCCTGTTTTATGCATAATTGGTTTCTGGAATATCCATCTGACATGCTTGCTTACTTCCTTTCAAAATTACAGGTAGTTCTGGGAGTTTATCTTGTACTAGGATGCATTGGTACTTATAAAAAGTAATATATCTTTACCAAACTTGCTCTGCCAGAAATTATATTGTGTTCTCTTCCAAACTGTTTCACCTGAAGAAGCAATTTAGTGATCTCAAAGGCTTGCTCACATTTCTTGTTGTATCATTAGTAGTAGTACTAGTAGTATTGCATTAATCTACCCACCTACCTATCTACCTACCTACTATCTATCTATAAATGCTCTCTTCATTTTGAGTGACATAACTCAAAATCTTCTGGATGAATTGCCACTAAATTTGGCCACAAGACACCTACTAACACAAGAAGTGACCATCACTGAAAAAAATGATTTTGTCATTTTTTTGTCATTTGGGACTTGTAGTTGCTGGGACTTATAGTTAACCTACAATCAAAAAGAATTCTGAACTTTACTAAAGATTGAATTGAACCAAACATGGCACACAGAACACCTATGACCAACAGAAAACACTAGAAGGGTTTGGTGGGCATTGACCTTGAGTTTTGGAGTTGTAGTTCACCTACATCCAGAGAGCACTGTGGACTCCGACAATGATGGATCTAGACCAAACTTGGCACGAATACTCCAGATGCCCAAATATGAACACAGATTGATTTTGGGGGAAATAGATCTTGACATTTGGGAGTTGTTGTTACAGAGATTTATAGTTGATCTACAAAGAGCATTCTGAACCTCACCAATGACAGAACTGGGCCAAACTTCCTACACAGAACGTGCATGAATAACAGAAAATACTGTTTTTTCTGATGGTCTTTGACGACCCTTCTGATCCCCCCCCCCAAGGGTCCCAACCCCCAGGTTGAGAAACACTGCCTTAAGGCTATCCAGTCCAACTCCCTTCACCAGGGCAAGAAAACATAATCAAAGCCCTACTGACAAAGAGCCATCCAGCCATAGATATAGATATGATTCACACACACACATTTATGCATATAACAAATAAAGTATCATAGATTTGAAAGAGACCCCTAAAGAAGGACAGTTGCATGTTCCAGAGTAAGCAAACCAGACAATCTCCAGATCAACAGTGACAAAGAAACAAGAAAATACTGTTTACCCACAAGCATAAAGAAATTACATATA
This sequence comes from Anolis apletophallus, assembly GCA_030556195.1. NCBI lineage: Eukaryota > Metazoa > Chordata > Lepidosauria > Squamata > Anolidae > Anolis > Anolis apletophallus. The sequence continues at coordinate 85,043,787 of JARBWK010000002.1, read as the reverse complement.
TTAGAAACCAACACTTTCTCATTACTTTATTTTCAAGATTACCAGACTAGGCCCCAGCAAAGCATGGCAGGGGACAGCTAGTATTAATATAATAATAAATAAATAAAACTTTATTTATACCCCACCACCATCTCCCATGGGGACTCGGGGCAGCTTACATACAAAGGTGCCATACAATATATAAAATAAAATACATCAACATATAGAATCAACAAACCATTACTTAAACTAGACATATTTTCAAGAATTCTTAGTATAGAACCAGTATTAATATTCATTTTCAAAACCTAAATGCCTTTATCAGACCTAAAGCTATTATGAACTTTTATGGCAAAAGTTATATATCCATCTGACATGCTTACTTATTACCTTTCAAAATTATAGCTAGTACTGGGAATTTATCTTGAACTAGGATGGATTGGTACTTTCAAAAATTAATGTGCTTTTACCAACAATTACTCTGCCAGAAGCTGTTATTTATTTACTTTGCTTCTAGACCGCCTCTCTCAGCCCGAAGGCGACTCGATGCGGTGTACAAATAGCAGGAACTGCTCAAGACAAACAAATCAACAATTATCAATACAATTTCAACATATACAATTTAACATTTAACATTAAAAACACAATATCAGCGTCTCATTATTAAGTCGATTTCCAATTGCATCGTCGTCGTTCCATAGGTCTCTATTTGATAATCATACTACATTTGCAAATGCCTGGTCAAATAGCCAGGTCTTGACCTTCCTGCGAAATGTCAAGAGGGAGGGGGCTAATCTGATGTCATTAGGAAGGGCGTTCCAAAGCCGAGGAGCCACCACTGAAAAGGCTCTGTTATCTTCCAGACTGTTCTTCCTGAAAAAATAATTTAATTATCTCAAAGGTTTGCTCACAATTCTTGTGCCCTGAGGTTGTCTTAATCATATTAGTAGTATGACATTAGTATTAACATTACATAAGTATGGTTAGTTCAGTACAAGTATTAATATTTCTTTTCATGGCCAAAACCTATGATGCCTTTATCAGACCCAGGGCTATGGTAAAAGCTATATATCCACCTGACATGCTTGCTTACTCTCATTCAAAATTACAGCTAGTTCTGGGATATTATCTTGTACTAGGATGCATTGGTACATCTAAAAATTAATGTACATTTACTTCTAAAAATTAATGTACATTAATTGCTCTGCCAGAACATACAGAGTGTTCTCTTCCAAACTGCTTTGCCTGAAGAAGCAATTTAGTGATCTCAAAAGTTTGCTCACATTTCTTGTCTTAGTAGTAGTACTAGCAGAAATACTCAGCGTTGCCCGGTTTAGTCATTTTGTGGTATATTTATTAGAAAAACTCACTTGTTTGTCTTTTGGTTTAATGAATGGTCCCATTAGAAAATGCATCCCAGTAGAATGAGACCTTAAAAAACTGTACTGTTGACGGGTCAGTATCTCCCATCAGACCCAGATCTAGTTGGATTGCAACTCATAACTTTCCTGCTGGTCAGGCAGATCAACACTCATGTTGGGCTGCAAGTCCCCTCATCCCCAGCCTGCCTAGTGAAGGTGTAAGGATATTGGGAGATGCAGCCTGGGGTCCTTTGAGCTGTTACAGTGGTTCTCAGCCTACGGGTCCCCAGATGTTTTGGACTTCAGCTCCTAGAAATCCTAACAGCTGGTAAACTCAGCCTGGATTTCTGGGAGTTGTGGGCCAAAACATCTGAGGACCCACAGGTTGAGAACCACTGAGTTAGGAGGAGAGACATGCCTTGGTTCATGGGTGGGAATCACATGGCTCTCTAGATGTGGCTGGACTCCAACTCCGATGATCCTTTGCCAGCCCACCTCAAAACCCACCAGTACCGTATTTTCTAGCGTATAAGACTATGACCCAAGAAAATCTTCTCAAAAGCCAGAGGTCGTCTTATACGTGGGGGGTCGACTTATATGCGGGAGTCAACTTATACACCATGAGTCCTCTTATATACACGGAATCGTCTTATAGAGCGGGTGCTGAAACTTCCAACCCGGATTGGAGAATCTGTGGTTGCCGCATATGGTGGGGGGGGGGGAAGCTAAAAAATTGCAGTGGCCATGTCCCTGCCATATGCAGCAACTGTATGAAAGCATTAAGAGCGATGCTGTACAAGTACAGTAGACGAAAATCCAGTCATCAGGATTCGTGGACTTAATGCGGTCCCAATGGTGAGGTGAAGGGGTGCCTCACTGGGAAGGTGTAAGTGAAGGGCGGAGCAAGCTGCAGGCGCCCGGGGTATGGAAAAAAGGGGTGCCCGGGGTATGGAAAAAAAGAGATAGACTGGTTGGGCCCAGAAAAACCACACCTCTTTAACCTGTCTGGACCGCCCTTGTATCCTATTACCATACCTCTTCCTCTGCCTCTCAGATCTCACTCCTGAAGACTGCAGTGAAGCGGTGCTGGTGCGCATTTGTGAGATCTGAGAGGCAGAGAAGGAGGTACAGTAATAGGAAAATTACCATATTGAAATCAAATCTGATGCTTTAAAAAATTTCATTTGGTGTGCATTGGAAGAAGGGTAGTCTTATATGGCGAGTATATTCCAAACTCTATATTTTAACTGGAAAAGTTGGGGGCCGTCTTATATGCCTGATCGTCTTATACGCCGAAAAATACGGTATTTTAAGTTGGATCATGAAGGGTATGGGTACCAAGTTTGGTCCAGATCCATTGTGTGTGGAAATAATATGGCTGTCCAGATGTGACTGGATTCCAACTCTCGTCATCCTGTAACAGAACCACCACCACCACCTCACCAGTATTCTTTGTTGGATAACAAAGGAAATCTATACCAGGTTTTGCCCAGATTCATAAAGCCGTGTAGGACCAGGTTGCTGTGAGTTTTACAGGTTGTATGGCCATGTTCCAGAAGCATTCTCTCCTGACGTTTCACCCGCATCTATGGCAGACATCCTCAGAGGTCGTGAGGTCTGTTGGAAACTAGACAAGTGGGGTTTATATATCTGTGGAATGTCCAGGGTGGGAGAAATAACTCCTGTCTGCATGAGGCAGGTGTGAACGTTGCAATTGGCCACATTGATTAGCATTGAATGGCCTTGCAATTTCAAAGCCTGTACTAATAATACTTGTGTCATACTAATACTAGTGTGATCTATATTTATAAAATTCAAAGTTTGTTTGATCCACAAAGGGTCCTACCTGGGTTGTTGAAGGTTTTCATGGCCGGAATCACTAGGTTGCTGCCTGAGGGGAAAACTCAAAGCAACCCAGTGATTCTGGCCATGAAAGCCTTTGACAACCCATGTAGGACCCTTTGTGGATCAGACAGACTGACTTTTATAAATATAGATTACACTAGTATTAGTATGACACAAGTATTATTAGTACAGCACAAGTATAATACCTGTTTTCAATGTATGTTTTTTCTTTATATATTTCAGATTTCAATATTGTCAAAAAAACATATGATTTTACATAGGATTTGTGCTACATTAGAACAGTAAATACAAATATCACTTAAATAAAATAAACATTAAATATTAAATAACCAGAAAACTAAAATAAGGTGTAAACTAATCTGGGAATCTGCTATTGTACCACATCAAATGAAGTGGTTTAAAACCAGTATTAAAAAAAAGATTAGGACTAAGTACGTTCTAGTATACTTGGAATACACAAAGCTCATTCCATACGCGTGTTTAAGAACTGGTCCAAAAGTCCAGAAGAGTCTTGACTCCCAATGTGACCATCATCCAACTTGCTTTGCTAGTTAACTTGTACCCAGTATGCTTTATTATGCCAATTGTTTGCCTTAGATAGTTGAGCAGATCGTTTTCTTTGTTGCCTTTACCAAATCCAGAGATACATTAAAAGTTATATATTCATCTGACATGCTTGCTTACTTTCTCGCAAAATTACAGCTAGTCCTGGGAGTTCATCTTGTACTCAGGCGCACTGGTGCTTCCAAAAATTAATGTACCTTTCCCAAAAATGACTCTGTACCGTGCTGTCTTCCAAGGTGTTCTTCCTGAAGAAGCAATGTAGCGATGAGAAAAGTTGGCTCACATTATTAATACAGCACCAATATTAATATATGTTTTCAGAGTCAATAACAAAAGTTACTTTTAGCAGATCCTGAAGTATGTTGCTCCATGGCCCCGCCCTCCTCACTCCATGCCCCCCCCCCCTCTCCACTCAGGGCCGCACTATAAATGAAGTGCCACCCGCAGCTGGACACTCAGTAGAAACTTCAGAGGAGAAGGCGAGAACAGCCTCGGAGGCAACACACAGGGAAAGAGAAGCCTTGGAGAAGCCGCTTGGCTTTGACATTTGGGAGAATCGATATTGCTTGTCTGCATCCCAGTGGATTATCAGCGTAATCAGGTCTGCATTGATTAATTTTTTTCTTGAATGGAAGAAGAGCGGGGTTCTGATGAGGAGACTTCTTTGAGGGGGGAAGTAGGAAGAAGAGAGGGGGAAAGTGGTTGTTTGTAGGCTCCTGCAGTCGGGTTTTCCATGCAAAGAAGGAATAGAAGGTTAGGAGGCTCGCCCAGGTTTTTTTTGGTCAGGAATGTCAGGAATGACTTGAGAAATTGCAAGTCGTTTCTGGTATGAGAGAATTAGTCCTCTGCAAGGACGTTGCCCAGGAGAAGCCCAAATATTTTACTTTCCTTGTGGGAGGCTTCTCTCGCGTCCCCGCATCAGAACCTGGAGCTGACAGGCGGGAGCTCACCCCACTCACCGGATTCAAACCCCAAATTGCAAGTCGCTTCTGATGTGAGAGAATTAGTTGTCTGCAAGGACATTACCCAGGGGACGCCCGGATGTTTTACCATCCTTGTGAGAGGCTTCTCTCATGCCTTCACATGGGGAGCTAGAACTGACAGACGGGAGCTCACCCCGCTCTATGTGGATTCGAACCATCGACCTGTTAGTCAAAAATCCTGCCATTGGGTCACCGGGGGCTCAATTTGCCCAGGTTAAAGTGGGGGAGATTAAAGTTAAGGGAAAGTGGAGGGAGTCAAGAGGAATTGTTTCGTTTCTGGGTCGTGAGTGGCAATGCTTTTGCTCCACCCAGTGGGGCACCGCAGGGGGGAAAGGGGAGAAAGGGATCCTAGCCTTCGCCTTTCTCCACAAAACGAGAACCTGGCCAAAGTGAGCGCCCGTATCAATCCAGTGGTCATGAATTGCCAAGCAAATATTGGAGTAATAATAATAATAATAATAATACTTTAATATTTGTGAGTCGCCCTCCACCAGAGGTGCTCCGGGCGACTTACATCATTTAAAAACCCTAAAACAGCAGTGTACAGCAGTTTAAAACAGATACAAGTCTGAGGAAGGCTCAGACATTCAGAGGTACCGATCAGGCCCCAAACGCTAGGCGGAAGAGCCAGGTCTTTAGGTCTGACCGGAATCTAGTTAGGGTCAGAGTGGCTCTGAGGGCAGGTGGCAATGAGTTCCAGATCCTGGGGGCCGCCACGGAAAAGGCTCTCCGCTGGGTTTCCATCAGCCGAGCCTCTCGCACCCCGGGGATGGTCATGCAATCGCCATTTATGGCACGTGCTGGCCTCACGCTGCGTTGGGCCGTCAGCCGGTCACTCAAGTAGGCTGGCCCAATATTGTGCCGAGCTTTAAAAGTGAGCACCAGGAGTTTGTAGAGCACTCTGAACTCTAAGGGCAGCCAGTGGAGGAGAAAGTCATTGGGACAGACAGAGCAGACCAGACGAGGGGGGATTGGGAGCAAGCAGGCAAGTAGCCCAGCCGCGGGGAAAGCCCCTGACCTTGCTTCCTCTCCATCTCTCCTTGGCCAGGATGCAAGCCATGTCCCTCACCCTGCTTTACCTGGGCTCCGTCTCCTTCTTTGGCCTGGAAGCCAAATTGAAGTTAAGGTAAGTCTAGTTTTGGGGGAAGGCTCCCGGACGGGAGGCGGAGAGACCTTCAAGGGCAACTCTTCATGGAGATCCCCCCCAATGCTCCCCGGCGCTGAAATAACTGGCTTCTCACTGGCTTCCCTTCATTTAAATCGATTTAAACGAAGATTCAACTTCAAAAAGGACAATTGGACTAAATTCTCAGACATGTTAGATGACATGATCATATCGGTTGCGCCAATCCCTGAGGAATACAAGCACTTTATCAAAATAGTGAAAACCTGGTCACAGGCCTCCATACCGAGAGGCTGCAGAAGCCACTATCTTCAGGGCATTACTCCTGAAACAGCTGCCTTGTTGGAAAACTATTACAGGCTCCACAACGAAGACCCATTTTTTGGGAGCAAACTCTTCAGGCAGAGCAAAGCATTTTGTCCTCCATCTCTGAAGCCAAGAAAGAACAGTGGATAAAGCTGATAACAGAAGTTGACATGGGCAGAAGCAGCCAGTAAGCGTGGAGGCTGCTAAGACGGCTGAGCAATGATCCCACACAAACTAATACCCATGCCAACATAAAGGCAGATCAGATAACACACCAGCTCTTGAAGAATGGGAAACCCAACCTTGCCACCAAAGTAGGAAAGAAACCAACAGTCAGACAACCAGATATTGAGAACAACCTTCATGAACCTTTCACATTTACTGAATTAGACATGGCTCTCAATAAATGTAAAAATGGCAAAGCAGCTGGCCTGGATGATCTACAGATGGAAAAAATTAAGAATTTTGGTCCAAAAGCAAGGTGCTGGCTGCTGGAGCTGATGAACAACTGCACGCATCCTGTCAGATCCCCAAAATCTGGAGAAAAGCAAGTCATAGCCATCTTACAACCAGGCAAAGAGAGTAATAATCCCAAAAGCTATAGACCAATCTCCTTGTTATGCCATCTTTACAAAGTTCTGGAGAGACTTATTTTGCATAGAATTAAGGAAAAAAATAGACCTATTTCTGATTCCATAGCAAACTGGCTACAGGAAAGGCAAAAGCTGCACATTGCAAGTGCTGAACCTGATTCAGCACATAGAAGATGACTTCGAAATGCAGCAGGTCACTGGAGCTGTCTTTATAGATCTGTCAGCGGCTTATGATACTGTAAACCACCGCCTCCTCATGAGAAAAATGTATAATAGGGTTACAACCTCACCCGCCTCATATGAAATCTGCTACAAAACAGGAGCTTTTTTGTTGAGTTCCAGGACCAAAGAAACAGATGGCGAAAACAGAAGAACGGCCTGCCTCAGGTGAGCATGCTTGCTCCATCATTGTTCAACATTTACACAAATGACCAGCCATTCCCAAAAGGGACGGAGAGTTTTATCTATTCTGACAATTGTGCCATTACCGCTCAAGCAGGAAGCTTTGAGATGGTTGAACAGAAACTCTCAGAAGCTCTAGGTCAGTGATTTTCAACCTTTTTTGAGCCGCGGCACATTTTTTACATATACAAAATCCTGGGGCACACCACCAACCAAAATGACACTCTAACTGTCATTTTACTAACTGTCACCCTCCCCCTCTCATGACGCCGCTGCTTCCACCAAACTCCCCTCCCGCCCCTCTCCGGGAGGCCCACGCACAGGAGGCCCGTCACCGTCTTGCGGGGGAGGGCTGCGCTGAGTGGCCAAAGCACACGCGGGCTCGGCTGAGCAGGACAAATAGGAATTGAGCACACGTGGTGGCTCCAAGCCTCGGAACAAACTGTGGCGGAGGCTCGCAGCTGTCGGCACCCCCAGCTCTCCTTCTTGGAGGGGTTTAGCCCCCCCAGGAGTGCCTCCCCCCGCGTGTCTCTTCAGCTTCCCTGCTGTCGCCTTGGGGCCAGATTGGGAAGGAACCAAGCTGGGCTGTGGAGCTGCGCATCCCGGCCTCTGCTCTGTTCTGCAGCAAACCTGGAGCCCAGCCAGGAGAGGCCAGAAAATGAGGGATTGCTCCCCTTCCCTGGTGCGGAGGGGCTAGAAGGCAGAAAGCCTCACCTCAAGCCTCCGGGAGTGGGGTCGGATGGGGGCAGCTCCCGCGGACTCCTCCTCCCTCTCCTCCTCCTTGCTGCTGGAGGGGAGGAGGGCAGAAGAGTGCCCAGGAGCCAGGAAGCAGGAGAAGCCGCAGCCCGGCCAGGTAACCCTTGGCATGCAGAGGGAGGGAGGGAAGGAAGGGAAGGAGAGATAGAGAGGAGGGAGGGAGGAAAGTTCTGGATGCCGAGGGCTCTCCCTGACTGCAGCCAGGATGGCTGGCATTGCTCCTTTGACCAGGAAAGCCTCATTTCCGCTGCCTGAAGTTTCCTGCTAGGCTCTCTCTCTCTCTCTACACTGTAATTTCCCACAGCACACCTGATGATCGCTCGCTGTGGCACACTGGTTGGGAAACACTGCTCTATGTGATCTTACTCCCTATTACAGGGAAAACCAGCTGAGTCCTAACCCATCTGAAACACAGACATATGCTTTTCATCTTAAGAACAGACAAGCATCCCAAGCTCTGAGGATTACCTGGGAAGGACTCCCAGTGGAGCGTTGCAGCATGCCTAAATACCTGGGAGTTACCCTGGACAATGCTCTGACCTACAAAAAGCACTGCCTGAATAGCAAGCAAAAAGTGGGTTCTAGAAACAATATCATACGAAAGCTGACTGACACAACCTGGGGATCACAACCAGATACAGTGAGGACATCTGCCCTTGCTCTATGCTACTCATGCCCAGTGTGGAACACATCTCACCACGCTAAAACAGTGGATGTGGCTCTTAATGAGACATAAGGAAACAAAGCAAGGCTAGACTAAAGTCATGTAAACACCGTGGGTGTGAAGCACACAAAACACACAGAATATTGTATATGAAAACTACATATATATATATATATATATATATATATATATATATAATATGTAGTCATTCAAAATAAACAATACCAATAATTCATACCTCCCAAAGTCCCACAGTTGGTGATTCCGCGGTATAGACCAAAGTTGTAGCAATTTCCGTATGGAGTTAATCCAAAAAAGGAGCAAATAATCCGGGATGGAAAGCCACTCCAAATAAGTGAGGTTGTAAAGTTCTGTATGGAGTAATTCCAATTGAAAGCAAATAATCCGGTATAGAAAGTTGCTCCAAATGAGCAAAGTTGTAAAGTTCCACTAGTGCTTGGAAAACAAGCGGACTGGCGCGGCACGAAGTGATCCCCTCAAGTAAGGAAAATAAAGTGGATGCGGAAGAAAGGAATACAATCCCTGGAGTACGTGAAAGGCTAAGTTCTCAAGCCGACTGCAAGCTGTTGCTACTATGTTGGCCAAAAAACCGTTTCACCATTGCTGGCTTTATCAAGGCGTAAATCTATTGTGGTAAGGCGTCCAAAATATCTAAGTTCAATACATACAAACAGCACATTAGTAAGCTTAAGACACCCATGACTAGCCAAATACAATTTAACATATCAAGAGATATACTGTACATACCAAAGAAATTCATGGCGATGACATAACCCTTCCTCAGGTGGATAGGGTGACCCAAAGGTAGTTAATACAAGAACCAATCAACTTATATAATAGTACAATTAAATCAGCATTGAGTTAAGACTGATTGGATTGTTTAAGCCTCGTGGCCATTCAGAATCCAACATTAGAATCCATTTATTTTCTGTGCGTCCCAGAACCTCAATCAATGGCTGGTACCAAATGAGAGATTCCCTCCTGGGCACACAAAAAACTGGGTGGCTTGGAAAGCACTGAACAGACTGCGCTCTGGCGCCAAGAGATGCAGAGCCAACCTGAAGAAATGGGGCCACAAAGTGGAGTCCACAACATGCGAGTGTGGAGAAGAGCAAACCACAGACCACTTACAACAATGCAGTCTGAGTCCTGCTACATGTATGAAGGACCTTCTTGCAGCAACACCAGAGGCACTCCAAGTGGCCAGCTACTGTCAAAGGACATTTAATAGAATATCAAGTCTGTAAACTTTGTGTTTCGTTCGTCCGTTTTTAATGCAATACAACTGTTTTGATTCGCTCCTGACACAATAAATAAATACAGAAGCTTCCCTTTCTTTTCCTCCCAGGTTGAACAAGTGGGACCCGAACCTCACTACTGAGCCACCGCTCCATCCGCAAGACACCCAGCAACCCCAGTAAGGAGGCACCTTTGCCCCCCACTAAGGGGTTTCTCTGAGAAGGGAGGGAGGGGGAGCATAGGGGAAAGCTCAGGAAAAAGGGGGCAGGGGAGAGGGCTTCTCACTGTGGCAGGGATGCATCCTGACCCTGCTTTAACCGCTGCCACGGCTCAAGGCAATGACTGTGAGTTTAATGAGGCAGACCCAGAGAAACTATAACTCCCCTGATGCCATCATAGACGTTTCAGGCGGTTGTTATTCTCATGTCAGGAGCGACTTGAGAAACTCCCAAGTTGCTTCTGGTGTGAGAGAATTGGCCGTCTGCAAGGATGTTTTTGATGTTTTATCATCCTTGTGGGGGGCTTCTCTCATGTTCCTGCATGGGAAGCTGGAGTTAACAGACAGGCGCTCCCCAGCGAGGATGTCAGATATGTTACCATCCTGTGGGAGGTTTCTCTCATATCCCCGCATGGGAAGCTGGAGTTAACAGAGGGATCTCATTCCGATCCCTAGATTCGAATCGCGGATCTTTGTCAGCAGTCTTGCCGCCACAAGGGTTTACCCCTGGCATGAGCAAACTTGGGCCCTCCAGATGTTTGGACTTCCAACTTCCACCGGCTGTTAGGAATGGTGGGAGTTGGGAGTCCAAAACACCTGGAGGGTCGAAGTTGGCCCGTGCGTGATTTAAGCCATTGCGTCATAGGGGAGTCAATTGCACAGCGTAAATGCACATTGACAGGTGTAGACATGGGGCTTAAGACTGGGTTGCCAAAGGAGCTGCCAAATGTGTGATCTGGAGGGAGGGGGGGGGGTGTTTTGATACACTACCAGTGCCGCCTGCCTTCTTCTGTGAATCCATCCGGGAAGGCATCAGGCAGAGCAGGAGTCCTCAAACAAAGGCCCGGGGGCCAGATATGGCCCTCCAAGGTCATTTACCAGGCCTTCACCAAGGGTCAACCTAAGTCTGAAGTGACTTGAAAGCACACAACAACAATCCTATCTCATCAGCCAAAAGCAGGCCCATACTTCCCATTGAAATACTAATTAGTTTATATTTGTTAATATTGCTCTTCATTTTAATTATTGTATTGTTTAAAGTGTTTTTTGCACTACAAATATGTGCAGTGTGCATAGGAATTCATTCATGGTTTTTTTCTCCCCTCCAAACTATAATCTGGTCCTCCAGCAGTTTGAGGGTCTGTTTAAAAAGTTTGAGGGCCCTGCCTGAGGTAGAGAATGAATCCACGTAAAAACCGGTTTCAGCCTCCTCCAGACTTCTGGGGTTGGTTGTGGTTTAAGTGAGGCTGTTAAAGTCTCCTCCCTAAACTACAAACCTTAGCATTCTGCAGGAGGCAGCAACCGGATTTAAAGTGGATTCATTCTCTAGTGCAGGCCTGGGCAAACTTCGGCCCTCCAGGTGTTTTGGACTCCAACTCCCACAATTCCTAACAGCCGATAGGCTGTTAGGAATTGTGGGAGTTGGAGTCCAAAACACCTGGAGGGCCGAAGTTTGCCCAGGCCTGCTCTAGTGTGCGGAGGTAGCCAAGGAGGCGGGAGAGAAGCCCGCCAGGGACTCAGGGCGCAATGAACGCAGCCGGACCCCGCTGGAATGGCCTTGGCTCCAGGGAGAGGGCAGCGCTGGCCTTTCTCTGCCGCGCAAGCCACCACTCCTGTGATCCCGCCGCCTTGGGTCATGGCCGTGAAGTTGTGTCCAAGCCAACTGCACTCATTGTCTCCTCCGGGGAGGGGTTCCTTCCTCCCTTTCTGAACCCCGCGTGTCTCCTCCTTTCCAGCATCATTCCGGGGCTCGTCCACCTGCGCTCGAGGCGCCAGATCACGCTGGCACTCGCCGCCTTGAACGAGGTGCGCCTGGGCTGCCGCCTGGGGACATGCCACACGCAAACCCTGGCGGACATGCTCTACCGGGCGATGGAGAAGGCGAAGCTCGAATGCGCTCCGAAAGACAAGATCGAAGGATATGGGCGCAGGCGGCGGCGCCGGGACCTGGGAGACACCTTCGCTGCCCTCTTCACCCGATCCCTCGGCGCTCAGCAGCGCGCGGCCACTTTGCACTAGTCGCGAGGAGGACGACGAGGAGGGAGGCAGGCAGGCCGCAGCCCCCCCTCCCTTCCCCTCTGGCGTCGCCTAGCAACGGCGGCCAGCGCGAGGACTGCCCGGAGGACAAGGCGCGCGGGCAGGCAGGAAGGAGGGAAGCTTGGCCCTCCGCCGTGCGAAGGGACCTTGGCCTCTCCCGCCCTCTTGTGGCCCCGGCCCCGCCCTCCTTCCCTCCCTCATACTTGAACAGACTTGGCCTGGGCTTGGGAGTGCAAATGGACTCAGCGCGGAGTGAGTGTTGTTGTGGTTGGTGGAAGGAAACTCCGCCCCCCCGTCTATTAAAATAATCATAAGTCAAAGGAGATTTCCAGCTCCTCTTCTTCCTCTCCTTTTAAACTACAGGTGTGTGTGTGTATATATATATGTGTGTGTGTGTGTGCATATGTGTATATATATGTGTGTGTGTGTGTATATATATGTGTGTGTGTGTATGTGTATATATGTGTGTGTGTGTATATATATATATATATATATATATACACACACACACACACACACACACATGCATATGGGCATTATCGGGGTCTCGGTTTATTTTGTATTCTTTGTTACTACTTTTTGTAAACTATTGGGAAACGCCAGCCTTTATAGTCCCTTGTTCCTGTGTTTTGTAAGTACTCAGATCAGTGGCAGCACCAGTTCATAATGGAGGGAGTTCATGTTCAAAGCAGCCCTGGGACAATTTAGGCCCTCCCTCCAGTTGTTTTGGACTACAACTCAGCCACCTAAGCGGAAAAGGAAAGGGCCCGAGGCTGTGAGGAATGGTGGGAGTTGCAGTCCAAAACACCTGGAGGGAGGGGGCCCCAAGTTGGCCCATGCATGAGCTGTCTTGATCTACTAATTTGCATACGGTTTCTGATTGGCCAGCCTCAACATTCTAACATCCTTAAGCGGCTGAAGGGGAAAAGGAAGGGGCCTGAGGCTGTGAGGAATGCCGGGAGTTGAAGTCCATAACACCTGAATGGCCTAAGTTGGTCCAGGCCTGCTTTGAAGTGTCTGGGTTTGCCAAGAAGAATTTGACAGCTTCATCCCAGACCCATTCTGAAGCAACCCCTACTGGTTGTGAAGGAGGTCCTGTTTACAAACCAGCACACTTCAAAGTGCCACCAAACTCTTGTGTTTTCCAGTTCATTCTTCTCTTTCAATGTACATGTGAAGAGTGCCTTTCCCTGAAGCAAACACGGGGCTCCTTCCCATTGATGGGCAAGAGGCTTGTTTTGGAAGGGAACCGTCTGCTTTTGCTGCTGTCTCTCTTTGGTGGGCCACCTCTGGTTTTCATTGTGGTCTGTTTTTTTGGTGTCATTGCCTCGCTCTGTTCTTCACTCTCTCTCTTTTTCGCAGTTTGTCATGATTTGTCACATTCCAGATTGGTAAAAGATGTACCCCTCTTCCCGCCAAAGGCAGTATGTGAAAAAATAATAAAACATTATCACATGAACATGTTTTGGATGGATGTTTTTAAGTAAGATGTGCAAAGGAGGCATGAGGGTGTGTGGTGGGGGGCCTCACTCTTCACCAGTGGTTCTCAATGTTTGGGTCCCCAGATGTTTTGTCATTCAACCTTCATGTTGGGCTGCAAGTCCTTTCATCCCCAGCCTGCCTAGTGAAGGTGTATGGATATTGGGAGATGCAATCTGGCTCCTATGAGCAGTTACAGTAGTTCTCAACCTGTGGGTCCCCAGATGGTATGGCCTTCAACCTTTATGTTGGGTTGCAAGTCCCTTCATCCCCAGCCTGCCTAGTGAAGGTGTAAAGATATTGGGAGATGCAGTCTGGCTCCTATGAGCAATTACAGTAGTTCTCATCCCGTGGGTCCCCAGATGGTATGGCCTTCAACCTTTATGTTGGGTTGCAAGTCCCTTCATCCCCAGCCTGCCTAGTGAAGGTGTAAGGATATTGGGAGATGCAGTCTGGCTCCTATGAGCAATTACAGTAGTTCTCAACCTATGGGTCCCCAGATGGTTTGGCCTTCAACTCCCAGAAATCCTAACTGCTGGTAAACTGGCTGAGATTTCTGGGAGTTGTGGGCCAAAACACCCGGGGGTCCCACAGGCTGAGAACCATTGCTCTTCATAGTCTGATAGATAACAGCCGTTAATTGCTGGCAATTTGTCCTTTTCCACCAAATCAGAACTCATAGCCAAAAACACCCCAAATATATTCAGCTTGAGTAAACATAATGAGTGTTTTCAAGTAAAGGCTCAGGGATGTTCCTTTTCAAGGCCAAAAACGAAGGTGCCTTTACCAGATCCAGAGAGACATCAAAATTTACATATTCATCTAACACGCTTGTTTACTCTTGCAAAATTACTACTAGTAGTCCTGGAAGTTCATCTTGTACTCGGATGCACTGGTGCTTTGTACCCTTCCCAAAATGTGTTCTTCCTTAATTATTATTTGTATTTCTATACCACTTTTCTCACCCCTGGTGGGAACTCAATGCGGTTTACAACATAATAAATGGCAAATTCAATGCCTCAGATATATATAAAAAATATCACTTATCTAAACAAATAATATATAACTCTGGACAGGCATGTAGCCAGGGGGGGCTTAGGGGGCTTCACCCCCCGAAATTCTCAGGGTGGTCCGCGAGAAGGCCTTACTAGTACATTATTTAAACTGTTATATTTATTCATATCATGATCTGATCACCATGCTCAATATATCCCATATGCATGGGGGTATTGGGATAACAATACAAAAGGTTTGCTAGGGTAGACCCTCTTCCATCCAGTCTCAACCCCCCCCAACCAAACTCAGCCCCCCCCAATCAAAATCCTGGCTACGTCCCTGACTCTGGATAAAAACCATTAAAACTATGAAAACATAATAGACATCAGCATGAAACATATTATTGCTGCAATTAACAATGCAGACCCCCTTCTCTCCCCCCCCCAGGGGCGGTCCTACAAGATAGGCCAAGTAGGCGGCCGCCTAGGGCGCCATCTGGGAAGGGGGCGCCATCCTGGCCACATGGGGCACCATCCTGACCCTGCCGATGTTCCTCAGACAGTGCTGCAGCTGCCTGCTTTTTGACCCCAGCCTTGTGCGCTCCGACGCCGCTTCTGGGCACGCGCGGAGGTTTTCACGCAGGCGCAGTTGCTCTGGAGCTGAAGTTGAGCGCAGGAGCAACTGCACTTGCGCAAAAACCTCCACACATGCCCAGTAGCTCCCTTGCGCAGAAGCCTGTAAGCAAAGCACTCCCTATCGGGCAGGCAGGGAGTGCTTCCCCTCTCCCTTCGTCTCCGCCGCGTGCGTGCGTTTGCAGGGAAGGAGAAAAGAATCAGTGAAGGAAGTGTAAGTGAAGGAATGAATGAAGGGCTTTCCTCCTCCTCCTCTGTGACCTCTTCTCTCCCTCCTTCCTTTCTTCGGCTCTATTTCTGTCTAAACCTGAGGGGCCTGAGGCTATGAGGAGTTGTGGGAGTTGGAGTCCAAAACACCTAGAAGGAGGGAGGGCGGGCCCAAGTTTGCCCAGGCCGTGCTGCCTGTATTTGACCTCATTTGAACATTTTGGCTGTTTTTCTATTTACATTTACATTGGGATCCTAATTTTGGACTTATGGGAGACTCCTATGAATTATGAGACGGGTGGTAGGTAATATATTCTGATTTTGATGCATTTACATTGCATTTCTTGTTGATTATTATACAGTTCTGCTTAATATTGTCATACAATATAATAAAAATACAATATAACAATAGAATAATGATATATTTTATATTACATGTAATATTACAAACAATATTGCAGTATAGTGGTATTGTACAAAATAGTAATATATAATATTTTATTTTACTTTATTTTGGGTTATTTGAGTTTTATAGGAGTAATGAAAATATTTAGTAGAGGATAATTTTATTTAAATAAATAATTTTATTGTTTTATAATAATAATATAATAGAATGTTACATTATATTATAATGTCAATATATTATAATATAATTATATAGTAATGTAGTATAATATAATTATGATATAATATAGTATGAGTATGGTATAATATATTGTATATACATTGATACAATATAATGCTACTAATGGTATTGTGATATTATAATTGTATATTTGTTTTACATGGGGGGCGGCAAAATAATGTTTTTGGGGAGGGCACCAAAATAATGTTCGCCTACCATTTAAAATTACCTTAGACCGCCCCTGTCCCCCCCAACTCTCTCCATAGCGTTTCAGCCTTTCTTTTTATACCCTCCCTACTCCCCCTCCCCATCCCACCAGACTGCAATGTTCTTCGGGTACAGATGGAATACAAAATGGGGAGAGTAAAAAAAACATCCTGGGCCTTCTTGGGGGATGGTAAATGTGATATGAGGTCCTTGGGGCAGGCGGAAGGAGAGTCTTATCTGATGCTGGTAGTAGGCTACTGATCGGTTTGGTAAAAGTCCAGAGGAACAAACATTTCACCAGTTGTGGTGTCATAAGTCAGGTGTGAGCTATCATTTGCCAGGAGACTGAGGATGGGCCTGAGGGGCACCGAAGTGTAGCTGCTGCCAGGGAGAGTTGGTGTGTAGCCTGCACCTTCCACTCTGAAGAAGCAATGCAGTGATGCCTACAGTTGGCTCACATTTCTTGTGCCCTGACGAGGTTGTCTCTGTCTTACTAGTATTAATATTACACCAGTATTATTAACACAGCACCAGTATTTATATTTGTTTCAGGGTCAATAACAGAAGTGCCTTTTACCAGACCCTGAAGTATGCCCAAAGTTAGACAGCATGGGCAAACTTGGGCCTTTCAAGTGTTTTGGACTCCAACTCCCACCATTCCTCACAGCCTCAGGCCCTTTCCTTTTCCCCCTCAGCCGCTTAAGCGGCTGAGGGGGAAAAGGAAGGGGCCTGAGGCTGTGAGGAATGGTGGGAGTTGGAGTCCAAAACACTTGAAAGGCTGAAAGGAAGATGATCTGAAGATAGATGTGCATTCATTCCCCAGTGCAGAGGCACCCTTAGACCAAGGCTCGTGGCTGCAGGAAGCGACTTGCCCTGTTCTGGGGCTGAAGCCCGAAGCTAGGAAGCGCCGGCAGGAGTCCCGGTGTTGGGCTGCCCCCCGCGGCCTGTCTTGCGCCGCTCCGCCGCTCCGTGGCCCCGCCCTCCTCCCTCCTTTCCCCCCTCCCCTCCCCACTCGGGGCCGCCCTATAAATAAAGCGCCACCCGCAGCTGGACACTCAGTGGAAACTTCAGAGGAGAAGGCGAGAACAGCCTCGGAGGCAACACACAGACAGGGAAAGAGAAGCCTTGGAGAAGCCGCTTGGCTTTGACATTTGGGAGGATCGATATCGCCTGTCTGCATCTCAGTGGATTATCAGATTCATCAGGTTTGCATTGATTAATTTTTTTAATTGAATGGAAAGGGGGTTTCTGGCGAGGAGACTTCTTTGAGGGGGGAAGTAGAAGGAAGAAAAGGGGAAAGTGGTTGTGAGTAGGCTCCTGCAGTCGGGTTTTCCATGCAAAGAAGGAATAGCAGGTTAGGAGGCTCGCCCAGGTTTTTTTTTTGGTCAGGAATGTCAGGAATGACTTGAGAAACTGCAAGTCGCTTCTGGTGTCAGAGAATTGGCCGTCTGCAAGGACGTTGCCCAGGGGAAGCCCAGATATATTACTTTCCTTGTGGTAGGCTTCCCTCGCGTCCCCGCACCAGAAGCTAGAGCTGACAGGCGGGAGCTCACCCCGCTCACCGGATTCGAACCCCAAATTGCAAGTCGCTTCTGATGTGAGATAATTCGTTGTCTGCAAGGACATTACCCAGGGGACGCCCGGATGTTTCACCATCCTTATGAGAGGCTTCTCTCATGTCTTCACATGGGGAGCTAGAGCTGACAGACGGGAGCTCACGCCGCTCTATGCGGATTCGAACCACCGACCTATTGGTCAGCAGTCCTGCCGGCACAAGCATTTAACCCATTGCGACACCGGGGGCTCAATTTGCCCAGGTTAAAGTGGGGGAGGTTAAAGTTAGGGGAAGTCAAGAGGAATTGTTTCGTTTCTGGGTCGTGAGTGGGAATGGTTTCGATCCACTCAGCAGGGCACCGCGGGAGGGGGGGGAGGGAGCTTAGCCTTCGCCTTTCTCCGCAAAACGTGAACCTGGCCAAAGTGAGCGCCCGTATCGATCCGGTGGTGATGAATTGCCGAGCAAATATTGGAGTAGAGGAGAAGGTCATTGGGACAGGCAGAGCAGAGCAGAGGGGGGGGGGGGTTTGGGAGCGAGCAGGCAAGTCGCCCAGCCAGGGAGAAAGGCCCTGACCTTGCTTCCTCTCCGTCTCTCCTCGGCCAGGATGCGAGCCGTGTCCCTCGCCCTCCTTTACCTGGGCTCCGTCTCCTTCTTCGGCCTGGAGGCGGCCAAGCTGGACCTGGCGACCGACTTCAAGAGAAAGTAAGTCTTGTTCTGGGCGGGGGGAGGCTTCGGGACGGGAGTTCAAGGCAACTCTTCATGGAGATCCCCCCCCCCCCCGGTTACTGGGCGAAGGACGGCTCCTTCTCACCGGCTGGCCTTTCTTTTCCTCCCAGGTGGAACAAGTGGGTCCGGAGGGACTTGAACCTCGCCGCTGAGCCACTACTCCGTCCGCAAGACGCCAAGGACGAGCCCGGAATGGCCCAGCAGCCCCGGTAAGGAGGCGCCTTTGCCCCCCACTAAGGGGTCTCTCCACTCCGGGGAGGGAGAGGGGGGCGCTTAGGGGAAAGGGGACGGGGAGGGGGCTTTTCACCGTGGCAGGGATACAGCCTGACCCCGCTTTAGCCGCTGCCACGGCTCAAGGCAATGCCTGTGGGTTTAATGAGGCAGACCCAGCGAAACTATAACTCCCCTGATAACATCATAGCAGTTTCAGACATATTTTTCCGTGTCAGGAGCGACTGGAGAAACTGCAAGTCGCTTCTGGTGGTGAGAGAAATTACCGTCAGCAAGGACGTTTTTGATGTTTCATCATCCTTGTGGAAGGCTTCTCTCATGTCCCTGCATGGGAAGCTGGAGCTGACAGATGGGAGCTCTCCAGCGAGGGTTTCGCTCAGGGCATGCCGGGATGTTTCACCATCCTATGAGAGGCTTCTCTCAGGTCCGTGCATGGGAAGGTGGAGTTAACAGAGGGAGCTCACCCGATCCCTGGATTCGAATCGCGAATCTTTCAGTCAGCAGTCCTGCCGGCACAAGGGTTTAACCCAGGCATGGGCCAACTTGGGCCCTCCAGGTGTTTTGGACTCCCAACTCCCACCATTCCTAATAGCCTGCCAGCTGTTAGGAATGGTGGGAGCTAGAGTCCAAAACACCTGGAGGGCCCAAGTTGGTCCATTCCTGGTTTAACTCAATTGCACAGCGTAGATGCACTTTGGGATGTGTAGACGTAGGGCTCAAGAGTGGGTTGCCAAAGGAGCTGCCAAATGTGCGATCTGGAGGGAGGGGGAGCGGGGGGGGGATTGATACACCCCCAGCGCCGCTGCCTTCTTCTGTGAGTCCGTCCCATGGGCTTTGGTGGCGTTCGCTCCGTAGGATGTGCCGGGAAGGCTTCAACTACAGAATGAATCCTCTTAAAATCCGGTTTCTGCCTCCTGCAGAATTCTGGGGTTTGTAGGCTGTTAAAGGCTACTCCCTAAATTACAAACCCCAACATTTTGCAGGAGGCAGCAAGTTGCAACCGGATTGAAATTGGATTCATTCTCTAGTCTAGTGTGATGAGGTATAGTGAATGCAGCCGGACCCCGCTGGAATGGCCTTGGCTCCAGGGAGAGGGCAGCGCTGGCCTTTCTCTGCCGCGCAAGCCACCACTCCTGTGATCCCGCCGCCTTGAGCCATGGCCGTGAAGTTGTGTCCAAGCCAACTGCATTCATTGTCTCCTCCGGGTTCCTTCCTTCCTTAGCCCACACCTGGAATATTGTGTCCAATTCAGGACACCACAATTGAAGAGAGATATTGACAAGCTGGAATGTGTTAGGATGGCGACTAAAATGATCATGGGTCTGGAGAACAAGCCCTATGAGGAGCAGCTTAAAGAGCTGGGCAGGTTTAGCCTGAAGAAGGCTGAGAGGAGACATGATAGCCATGTATAAATATATGATAGGAAGTCATAGGGGGAGGGGGCAAGCTTGTTTTTCTGCTGCCCTGGAGATTAGGACGCGGAACAATGGCTTCCAACTACAAGAAAGGAGATTCCATCTGAACATTAGGAAGAACTTTCTGACTGTGAGAGCCGTTCAACAGTGGAACTCTCTGCTCCAGTGTGTTGGAGGCTTGTAAACAGAGGCTGGATGGATGGCCATCTGTCGGGGGTGCTTTGAATGCGATTTTCCTGCTTCTTGGCAGGGGGCTGGACGGGGTCTCTTTCAATTCTATGATTCCTTTCTGAACCCCCGCGTGTCTCTTTTCCAGGATCATTCCGGAGCCCGTCCACCTGCGCTCGAGGCGCCACGTCCGCCCGGCCACGCCGGCGCTCTCCCACTTGAACGTGGTGCGCCTGGGCTGCCGCCTGGGGACCTGCAACACGCACAACCTGGCGCACATGATCTTCCACCTGACGGACAAGGAGAAGGACAGCTCCGCGCCGCCCAACAAGATCAACGAGATGGGTTATGGGCGCAGGCGGCGGCGCCGGGACCTGGGAGACACCTTCGATGCCCTCTTCACCCGATCCCTCGGCGCTCAGCAGCGCGCGGGCACTTTGCACTAGTCGCGAGGAGGAGGGAGGGCTCCTTTCGCTCTCCCGTGAAGAGAGCGCGAGCGCGCCCGCGCGCCCGCAGCCCCCTCCCTTCCCCTCTGGCGTCGCCTAGCAACGGCGGCCAGCGCGAGGACTACCCGGAGGACAAGGCGCGCGGGCAGGCAGGAAAGGAGGGAAGCTCGGCCCTCCGCCGTGCGAAGGGACCTTGGCCTCTCCCGCCCTCTTGTGGCCCCGGCCCCGCCCTCCTCCATACTTGAACAGACTTGGCCTGGGCTTGGAAGTGCAATTGGACTCAGCGCGGAGTGAGTGTTGTTGTGGTTGGTGGGTGTTGCTGGGTGGAAGGAAACTCTCGCGCCGCCCCCCCTCCCCCGGTCTATTTAAAAAAACATAAACAAAAGAGATTTCCCGCTCCTCTTCTTCCTCTCCTTATAAAATACAGAGTTATTTTTTTATATATATTATGTATATTATGTATTTTATGCATATGGGCATTATTGGGGTCTCGGTTTATTTTGTATTCTTTGTTACTACTTTTTGTAAACTATTGGGAAACGCCAGCCTTTGTATTCCCTTGTTCCTGTGTTTTGTAAGTACTCTGATCAGTGGCAGCACCAGTTCATAATGGAGGGAGTTCATGTTCAAAGCAGGCCTGGGACAACTTGGGCCCTCTCTCCAGGTGTTTTGGACTGCAACTCCCACCATTCCTCACAGCCTCAGGCCCTTTCCTTTTCCGCTTAAGTGGCTGAGTTGTAGTCCAAAACACCTGGAGGGAGGTCCCCCAGCCACTTAAGTGGAAAAGGAAAGGGCCCGAGGCTGTGAGGAATGGTGGCAGTTGCAGTCCAAAACACTTGGAGGGAGGGCCCAAGTTGGCCCATGCATGAGCTGTCTTGATCTACTAATTTGCATATGGTTTCTGATTGGCCAGCCTCAATATTCTAACATCTGTAAGTGGCTGAAGGGGAAAAGGAAGGGGCCTGAGGCTGTGAGGAAAGCCGGGAGTTGAAGTCCAAAACACCTGAATGGCCTAAGTTGGCCCAGGCCTGCTTTAAAGTGTCTGGGTTTGCCAAGAAGAATTTAACAGCTTTCTTGACAGCTTCATCCCAGACACATTCTGAAGCAACCCTACTGGTTTTGAAGGAGGTCGTGTTTACAAACCAACACACTTCAAAGTGCCACCAAACTCTGTGTTTCCAGTCCATTCTTCTCTTTCAATGTACATGTGAAGAGTGCCTTTCCCTGAAGCAAACATGTGGCTCCTGCTCATTGACGGGCAAGAGGCTTGTTTTGGAAGGGAACCGTCTGCTTTTGCTGCTGTCCCTCTTTGGTGAGCCGCCTTTGGTGTCATTGCCTCGCTCTGTTCTCTCTCTCTCTCTCTCTCTCTTTTCACCAGTTTGTCACGATTTGTCACATTCCGGGTTGGTAAAAGATGTACCCCTCTTCCCGCCAAAGGCAGTATGTGAAAAAACAATAAAACATTATCACATGAACATGTTTTGGATGGATGTTTTTAAATAATGCGGGCAAAGGAGGCATGAGGGTGTGTGGTGGGAGGCCTCACTCTTCACCAGTGGTTCTCAACGTGTGGGTCCCCAGATGTTTTGTCATTCAACCTTCATGTTGGGCTGCAAGTCCCTTCATCCCCAGCCTGCCTAGTGAAGGTGTAAGGATATTGGGAGATGCAATCTGGCTCCTATGAGCAGTTACAGTGGTTCTCATCCTGTGGG
The DNA here is from genome assembly GCA_030556195.1 of Anolis apletophallus. Classification (NCBI taxonomy): domain Eukaryota; kingdom Metazoa; phylum Chordata; class Lepidosauria; order Squamata; family Anolidae; genus Anolis; species Anolis apletophallus. Next base: position 85,021,277 of record JARBWK010000002.1, on the reverse strand, counting down.
TGCCCAGATGGTTTGGCCTTCAACTCCCAGAAATCCTAACTGCTGGTAAACAGGCTCAGATTTCTGGGAGTTGAAGGCCAAAACACCCGGGGGTCCCACAGGCTGAGAGCCATTGCTCTTCACAGTCTGATAGATAACAAAGCCGTTAATTGCTGACAATTTGTCCTTTCCCACTAAATAGGAACTCATAGCCAAAAGCACCCCAAATATATTCAGCTTGAGTAAACATCATGAGTGCTTTCAAGTAAAGGCTCAGGGCTGTTCCAAGGTCTCTTCATTCTCCACATGTTTCAAGTGAAGCTGAAACATGTCAGAGCTTGGATTGATCATCTGAGTCTATTTTTTTGCTGCAATTAATCAGGGAAACAATTGCTTCACTTTCATTGCAAAACAAAACTCTGAGATTTATGGATGGAACGTGTTCCCAGAGGAAGAACCCCCCCCCCCCCAATTGGGGTAGCATCCAAGGTTATTTATATTGAAGGATTTCCTGGGCCACAGTTCAGGTTGAATCCAAAGGATTGCTGTGGGCAGGACACAACATTCCTGAAGCCACAGACCCAAAAAACAAAAACACCCAAATGTTGGTCACTGTAGTCACAGCGCCATCTACTGACGTAATTCAGCACTCTTTATTACATTTCCAAAGTTTACTAGCCTAGGAAGTGGAAGATTTTACTCATCTGGTGGTCAAAGAGAGGGTAATAATTTTTTCAGAATGAGATAGAAATAGTTATTTTCAGAGGTTCATTACGAGGTTTTACACTGATCACTGGAATAGGGTTTTTAATGTCAAAAGATATGTTGGACAAGGAAAATTTAAATTCCACAGTACTGATTACAGAAGTAATAAAATATCATCGGTCACCAAACATTTGGGTAATGATAGTTCTGAACCAAATTTCGAAAATGACGCAGTTTGCTGCTGCTATTACCCAATATAGTCTATGAACAGACTTATTTGGACTGTTTACCATGTAATTGTCTCTCTGTGACCTTGACCAGACCCTTAGTGCAGGGGTGCTCACACTTTTCCAGCATGCGAGCTACTTATAAAACAACCAAGTCCCAAAGATCTACCTACCCACTACTCAGAGAGCCATAAAAGCAAAATATTAGGAAATTTATTTCAGTGAGAGCCATATAATATATTTTAAGACTGAATTCAACTAAATGTGAGTATAATAAGCCCCTGAGCATTCCTCACAAATGGCATGGGAGCCATACACACTGTGCCTGCGATCTGCCTGGGATCTACCAGGACGCCCTTCAAGATCTACCAGGACGCCCTTCGAGATCTACCAGTAGATCACGATCTACCTAATGAGTACCCCTGCCTTAGTGCATCATCATAGTTTACTTAACAAAACACAACAACCCTAAAACTTAGAAACTCCAGTTACTGCGAATGGAACCTGCTGCATGCAAAATTTATGCATTACCACTAATCCCCATGGTTAGTTCCCTAGCTCCCCATTGTGTCGTTTCTAACTTTATGCATAAGCTATAAACATTTACTTATTCCACTTTTAGCGTTGTAGAAATTGCTTTTTTTGGAGTTTCCCAATGGTCCTCTCCATTCTGAATTCCCAGTGGAGATGCTGGACGCATTCTTTCAGCTTTTGACTCTGCTGCCGTGGCTACTTTCTATAAATCTGTGTTCAAAATGTAACATTTCACACCCATATGCTGCAACATGGTTCTCCTTTTTAGTACAAGAAAGACAATTAACCTAATAGAAAAGCTCTTGGTGTTCTTTATGTAGTGTAAAACCATAAATAACAAACACCGGCAATTGTAGCAACTGTTTGGCAACTACTAAGTGACTATTGCTTCAGGCAAATTGTTTTTCAACCACCCAAGTAGGTATGAAAAAAGAGTTCAAAGAAATATGCCGCTATATATAATTCTTTCATTATCTGCATACAGTTTCATGTCTGCTAGTGGCATATTTATCACCCTGTGATTTAACATGATTTGATCTCTGTATGAGGTACAAGTAGTCTGTTTTGCTCCATATCTAGCTACTTCTGAAGGTGCAGGATTATCTGGGTTGTAGCCGACAATAGCTGAGTGTCAAATAATGGCTCTGTCATAAATATTCCCTCCAGTTCCCTGTATCTCCCCCCTGCCAAATATTTGGTGGCAATTGGAGGGAGGGCGGCTGCAGGACCCTACTAGTGGAAGAGAGGAAGGGGACATTCCCTGGTATGATGAATATTGGGTATCATTTGTGACTGACTGTTCACAGCATGTCTTCTTCAAACATGTGTGGGTGGGTTATTCAATTTAGCTAGAAGCTACATCCGTGTTTTTTCATTCCTGAAGTAATTACATTAGACATTACTGCTGTTATCCCTTCCATGATTGCTCCCATGCTTCTGTTTCAAACACATCAGTCACTCAACAACTTTGTTACATTCTGTCTTTGTAAGGAAATCTGGTTCTTGTTCATGGAATATTCTGAATAATATCTGAATTTGATACACTGACAATTCTGAATATCTGAATTTGATACACGGACATATCTCAATTTGATACACTCACATATCCAGATATTTGCTACAAACCTCAGAAAACTTACATTCTTGTGCTCAGAAGAGTAAGGTAGAGGTTTCCCATTGACATTTAGTCATGTCGTACTCTGGGTGGTGGTGCTTGTCTCCATTTCTAAGCTGAAGAGCAACATTGTCTGTAGACACCTTCAAGGTCTGTGGCCAGCATGAATGCATGGAGTGCTGTTACCTTCCCTCCGGAGTGGTACCTATTAATCTCACATTTGTATGCTTTCAAACTTCTAGGTTGGCAGAAGCTGGGGCTAACAGTGGGAGCTCACCCTGTTCCTCGGAGTTGAGCAACCAACCTTTCAGTCAGCAAGTTTATCAACTCAGCGGTTTAACCTGCTGCACCACCAGGGGCTTCTTACATTCATGTACTATGACTCCCATAATCCCACAAGTATGGACTATGAATTTCGGGAGTTAATCCCACAAAGAAACTTTGATGGTGTAATACACATTCAAAAAAGTATTGTTTTGGACTGTGTGAGAATATATATCTGAACACATCAGGGTTTCTAAGTACATTTAAAGAGGTTCTTGCCTGTATTTATTTCTTAAGGGATTATCAACTGAAATGTAATTATAGTTCAAAGTAATGGTAGCAGCTGTGCTTAGTTTTGCTTGTTTACAACCAGCACCTGCAGACTTTGCAAGCATAATGTACAGCTTCTAAACTTTCTTAAAACATTTTTGCCATATCTGAATGGGCTGAATTTTTGAGTTTCACAAAAAAAGGAATGACTAGTAGTAGGAAATGATTTTTTTTAATTACTGAGGTTAAGAAAACTAAATAGCATTAGGAAAGTCAAGGATAAAATGATCCCACACAAACTCATTTCCACAATTAAATATCCAAACTGTGTTAAGGAAGAGGTGTGTGTGTGTGTGTGTGTGTGTGTGAGTGAGGAGGGGGATATTAATATATTCAGCATTGCAACCTACACAAAAAAGCGCAACGTGGAATGCCACAATTCATATTCCCAACTACTCCATTCTCTTCTTATTTCTGCCATTCTCAATTTTCAATTCCCCCTTCTACATTTGGCCAGCATTCTGTACCCACAAAGCATTTTCGGTTCTTGTTGTGCTATTCCGGAAGTTCCTTACAGATTTTCCTTGGAGGATGAAAAACCACACCATTGTGCATGGACGATGCCATTTAGGTAACACAAACAACAGCACTCATATTTTTAACAAACAGCATCTACAGTCACAGAGCTGATCATATTACATGATATCAGAACAGTGAAGTGTGGGTATTTACCCAACATGCTTTTGCTTCCCCCTCCATTTTTTTTGTCAAATCCCTTTGGTTTGAAAGGGTTTACCTTCTCTGTCCTTATGATTTCATTGCCAGAGAATGCTAGAGCTCAGAACAGTGAGATTTCTGGCCTAGTTGGACTTGTCTGAAGCCAAACAACTAGTACTTCTGATTATGCTGTTGATCTTGGAGTTAACAGAGGAATGCAGCGGGCTGACACTAAATGAAGATGCAAGAGCACCACCTACCGAAGCTGGGATTATTTGCAGTGATTTTTGCACTCTGATTTCTGCACATTCCAATAAAGTAAATATACCTCTCTGTACTAGAAGCTGAGCACCAACTTTATAGAAATATAAATCAGGAAAATCTTTCTTTGTATGAATTTATAATATTTTAAATTCTTTAATGAATTAAATTTTGTTGAAAAGGCCTTGAATTTCATAACTATATGAGTGAATGAATGTGAGATATAGTGTGTGTTTATGCCTTGTGTGTGTTCATATTTCGTCATTTATTTGATAAGACTGTAAAACTATGGACTGACATGAAAAACAGTGAAACAAATTACATATAATTGTGTCATGTTACACTGAATCTCAGGAATCAGTGAGAAGAGTCTATATTCAGAGAAGAAATCCCATATTGACTTCATGTCAATTCATTATTCTAATTTTCCATCCACATTTAACAGTCTTATTCTTTTAATACTGATACCCCAACCTTTCATCATTATTCACTGACAAAACAACAGCTAGAACCAGATTTTCTTTTCTCAAGTCCTGCTGTCTCCTTTGAATTCTGGGATTCATTTTCCCTGGTGGTTGTTTCTAGGATGAGTATAGAACAGCCATGGGCAAACTTTGGCCCTCCAGGTGTTTTGGACTTCAACTCCCACAATTCCTAACAGCCTACTGGTCTGTTTGGAATTGTGGGAGTTGAAGTTGAAAACACCCGGAGGGCTGAAGTTTGCCCATGCCTGGTGTGGAAACTTGATCTCTACTCCTATCTGCTTGTACTGATGCTAAGAACTGGGTTGGGAATCAGCCATCTCAGATTTATCCTTTTAACTTTGTCCTGTAGGACTTAATGAAAATTGCTTAGAGACAGACTAGCAAGGTATCAATTTCAATCCGTCATGCCAAGCATTTGTAGAATCTCATGGCTTCTTGGCTCGAATAGAGCCAGATGAAGACAGATGCCATGGGATCTTCAGAGGGATGAATAGAAATATAGGCTGGAAGCCAAGGATAAACAAGTTCTGGAATAAAAGAAAGCACATTAGAAGGCAAGTAGTAAGGAGTGGTGAAAAAAACATGGGAGGGAAATTGTACATAAGCAAACTTGAGGGAGGCATTATTAGTGGATTAATATTAAAACAGTTTTCGAAGAAAAATAAGATTGATCCTGATAAGTGAATAATCAAAGGGGGCCCCTGGTGGTGCAGTGGGTTAAACCGCTGAGCTGCTGAACTTGCTGACTAAAAGGTTGGTGGTTCAAATCCGGGAAGCTGGGTGACTTCCCGCTGTTAGCCCCAGCTTCTGCCAACCTAGCAGTTTGAAAACATACAAGTGTGAGTAGATCAATAGGTACCCCTTCTGTGGGAAGGTAACGGCACTCCATGCAGTCATGCCGGCCACATGACCTTGGAGGTGTCTATGGACCTCTACGGTCTTTGGCTTAGAAATGGAGATGAGCACTAACCCCCAGAGTCGCACATGACTAGACTTAATGTGAGGAGCAACCTTTACCCTTTACTTTAAGTGATTAATCGTTAAAAAGAAATTCATGATGATAGAAAAATCAATTCATACATTTTGAAATTCAATAATTATATTATTAATGTAATACTCTTGTACAAGTATATAAAAGGGTTATTCACACCAGTTGCCTTTCTCTCAGGCAGTATTATTGATCCTGACTGGTTTTTTAGTGGTTGTGAGGAAAATGAATGAGTTCTTAAAAGAAGAACATCACTTTCTCATGATGCATGTTCAGGGCCCTTTCCACACAGCTGAAAAAAATCCCACATTATCTGCTTTGAACTGGAATATATGGCAGTTTGGACTCAGATAACCCACTTCAAATCAGATTTTGAGGAATATTCTGCCTTGATATTCTGGGTTATATCGCTGTGTGGAAGGGCCCCTTGTTATAAGGGAAAAGACAAAATGGTTGTGATGTTTTTGAGTCTCATTTGAGTAGAATGCCTAATGATAAGCTGTATTTCATCAGCACATGTACACTTACTGAAGACAATTAAACTTGTTTTATTTGAATGAGTTTGTCTTTTATGGGCAGCATGCAATCAATGGGTAGGAGTGAATGAGAAACATTGCTGTTTGGATTAAAACTCTCAAAATGTCCCAGGTAATGGCCCTGATGGAAGATTCTAGGAACTGTAGATTTAAAAAAGTAATGTTTCCAAACTCTTTTCTTTTTTCAATATGTCAAGTGACCATGATGGTTTTGAGCTTTCTCTAGGAGAGAGTTTTTCAGACTTTCAGTTTTATTTTTTGCAATGAATCTCTTGTGGATTTCCCTGGTACTCTACAAACTACTGAACCTTCCCAAAGCACCTGCCTTTAACTAGTGTCTGATAAGCTAGAAACTTAGTGGCAGCTTTGTGCCCAGCTCAAGGACAGCATGTGCCTCTGGGTGACAGATGACATTGGAAAGTATGCAGTCACATGCTAGAAAACCAACCAGCAGCTTCTGTTCACGAGGTGCTTCAGTTAAAATCCGAATATCACTTTCAAAGTGTTCTCTCCTGTACCCAGCAGAGCCTGGGTACAAAAGCATATTTAAAAGTGGCTAGACATTCTGGGTCAAGGGTCTAAGACAAGTTACAATTATAGCAGAAGGGGAGGGAAGACGAGAGAAGAGGGGAATTATATGTTGGAGGGGGAGGGAAGTTGCATTCATTAGTCCAAGTAATAATGCAGTCCATGGAATGGAGTTAAATTTCAAACTGGAATCTGTGTGGTGATAAATCAAAAACAATGTTTGCTTCACTGGAGAAACTCTCCCCCCTTCCTTATGCAGCCTTGAAAGCTATGTGCCTATAGTTCTCAATTTAATTATTCTTTAATAAAGCTAAAGAATGTCTGCAACTAAAATAACACAGAAATAAATGCCATGCTTGTGTGCACCTTGGATATGCTACTACCTTATCGCCATAAGTAAAGAGTTTTTCTACAGATGGCACAGTACTAAGCTGGAAAATGGAATGGAGGCTGTCATATGTATTTTAGACATGTCATGAGATGACTGGACTCTGTAGAAAATGCAATAATGCTAGGGAAACTGGAAAGCTGAAAGAAAAGATTACTGCAGTGCAGACGGATTGATTCAATAACAGATGTCATAATTCAAGTTTACAAAATCTGAACAGGGCTACTGATGACTAGGACTCATGGAGTTCCATTTTAATAAATTAAAGCCGATTATAGCAAACTGGGGCCACAGTAGCACAGCTGATTAAGCCTCTAAGCTTTAGAAATTGCTGACTGGAATGTCGATGGTTTGAATCTGCGGGATGGGGTGAGCTCTCGTTTTTAGCCCCAGCTTCTACCAACCTAGCAGTTCAAAAACATGCAAATGTGAGCAGATCAATAGGTACCACTTCTGTGGAAAGGTAGTGGCACTCCATGCAGTCATGCCGTCCACATGACCTAGGAGGCGTCTACGAACAATGCTGCTTTTCGGCTTAGGAATGGAAATGAGCAACACCCCCCAGAGTCGGACTCGACTCGACTTAATGTCAAGGGGAAACCTTTGCCTTTTAACAATGAACATGTTTGTATGTTACGAACATACATTTGAATGTGCTAGCTTATTTCTAGATTGCCTAGGATCAATGGAAATCAGCAACTTGCCTGTGTGACCTGTAAGATTCTGTTTACTGAATCACCATGATTATGCTTATTTTTATGCTCTGTAATGTTTTTCATTACATGTTTGTTCACCACTTTGGTGTCCCAATTGGAAGAAAAGAAGTTTGCCGTCGTGCCTGGGCCTAAGGAGAGTGACTGAGGGATTACTGCAGATCCTATGCCCAGGGGATTACGGGTGCCTTCCTCTTTTTATTATTATTATTATTATTATTCGGGTTTCTATGCCGCCGACTCCCTGAGGCTCGCGGCGGCTCACAGGAACCGAAGGTGCAACTACACACAAGCAATGCGATAAAACATCTAAGACAATTAACAGTTAAAACAGCAAAATACAAAACCCCCAGGTACAGTTCAGAAATTAGATAGCGTGACACCCCAGGACAGCGGCTAAAGTGGAACATGGGCAGGACCTACTCACCGAAGGCCTGCTTAAACAAATAAGTTTTGCAGGCGCGTCTAAACGGGAGCAGGTCCTTTATAGCCCGCGTTCCAGCCGGGAGGGCGTTTCACAGCGTAGGAGCTATAACGGAGAACGCCCTCCGGCGAGTAGATGTCAATTTAGCCGATTTCGCCGAGGGTATCTCTAACAAATTAGCATCCTCGGAGCGTAGTGATCTCGGGGGACAGTGTGGGGTGAGTCGGTCCCTCAAGTACGCTGGCCCCAGGCCATGCAAGGCCTTAAAGGTAAGAACCAACACCTTGAAGGAGATCCGGTGCTCGATTGGGAGCCAGTGCAGATCCTGCAAAACAGGTGTGATGTGGCGGCCTGCTGGGGCTCCAGACAGGAGCCGGGCGGCAGTGTTCTGCACCAGCTTGAGCTTCCGGGTCGCCGACAAAGGAAGGCCAACGTAAAGCGCGTTACAGTAATCCAGCCTTGAGATGACCGTAGCTTGGATCACCGTGGCCAGGTCATTCCGGGAGATATAGGGGGCCAGCCTTCGAGCCTGTCGCAGATGAAAAAACCAACCTTGCTGACCGCGGAGACCTGGGCCTCCATGGTCAGCTGGGAGACCAGATCGACCCCCAGGCAATTAACGGAAGGCGATTGGCATAGCGCCACACCGTCCAGGGTCGGACGCTGAACATCTACACCACCCGAGCGGCCCGACCACAAGATCTCCGTCTTCGCCGGATTCACCCTCAACCTACTGGCATGCAGCCATCCAGTAACGGCCTCGAGGCAGTGTTGGAAATTATCGGGGATGGATCCCGGCCTGTCCTCCATCCTCAGAATGAGCTGGGTGTCGTCAGCGTACTGGTGGCACTCCAGCCCATAACTCCGCACCAGCTGTGCAAGCGGCTGCATGTAGATGTTGAATAACAGAGGGGAGAGAATGGCCCCTTGCGGAACTCCACAAACTAATGAGGAGCCCTCGGAGACCACCTCGCCCTCCTCACACGCTGAGACCGCTGGTGGAGGAAGGAGGTCAGCCATTTAAGAACTGTCCCCTCACTCCAGCCATGGCCAGGCGGTGGATCAGTAGATTGTGGTCGACCGTGTCAAACGCTGCCGTGAGGTCCAATAACACGAGCAGCGCAGACCTGCCTTGGTCGAGCTGGCAGCGGAGTTGATCTGTGATGGAGACCAGGACCGTCTCCGTCCCGTGCCCCGAACGGAAGCCGGACTGGAAGGGGTCTAGCCATGTTGCATCATCTAAGAAGGACTGCAACTGCTCCATTACTGCCCTCTCAACTACCTTGCCCAGGTACGAGAGGTTCGACACTGGTCGGTAGTTGGAGGGAACCGCAGGATCTAGTGACGGTTTCTTCAGTAATGGAGCTACCACCGCCTCTTTAAAGCACTCTGGGAAGACTCCTTGCTCAAGGGAGCTATTTACGATGTTCAACAGAGGCCCACGTAACCCCTCCAGGCAGGATCTAACAAGCCAGGAGGGGCACGGGTCGAGGGAGCAGGTGGTAGGCCTGGTTGCAGCCACAATCTTAGCAACAGCATCTGCGTCCAGTGGCCGAAACCGGTCGAGGGTGGGCCCGGCGGAGGGCCACGGGGTCTCAAGTTCTCTTACTGTATCAATTGTGGCAGGAAGGTCCCGGCGGAGATTCAGAATCTTGTCTGTGAGGAGAGAGCTTCCACAAACTTCACAGACTAAGGCTCTTGAGGAAATTAACAGATTTATTTTCTACAAGTCACAAAAACAGGTGACTGGCCTTTAGTTAGTTACAAAGTCAACGAAGTTGGATGGTTGAAATTGGCTTACTCAGTCCCTCTTACTCAGTCAGTGAGCGCTGGGTGGTGTTGTCTCTCCTTCCTCCTCTGGCCAAACAACTACGGAAGTTGCAAGGGCCCAGCGACTGGATCCCTATGGGCGAAGGTCGAGTCCTTCCTATGTCAATCCAGGCTGGTTGAAGGCGACCAGAGTCCCGCAACTTTGTTCAGGTCTTCCGATATGCCTGACATTAGTGGATGGACTCCAGCTGTTGTTATTGTTATTTAAAGGAGAGCGGCAGGTCAGAGCCGGAGCCCTGCAGACTCAGCCACACGTCCCTGGTCAAATCTCTGGTGGTCACTGAGGCAAAACAGAATGGTTTCCTCCTTTTATACCTTTTAAAATTGGAGGGAGACTCTGAGGTAATATTTGGAGGGAAAATCTAAAAAGACAAGCCCCTCCCACCCAAGAAACCAGCAACCCCAGGCTAAAAACTGCAAAGAGGCCTTGGAACAAAAAAGAGCCCTGCTAACTTAGCAAACATACATAGGATGTACATATACATCTTTAACACAAATAGGCCAAGCCTGGCTGGGCCGTCATAAGCAGGATAGAAATAAATAAATAAATAAATCATCATCATCATCATCACCACCACCACCATCATCGTCTTCCATTCAGGTACTTTGCCACTTCCCTCCTGCTTATTGGTTGTCACTGAACTTCATTTCTACTTTTACAACATCATCCACAAAAGAGAGGTGGCAGCAGAGTAGGCAGAGAAGAGCACTTGTAAGTCAAGGACTGGCAGAGTGACCTTCAATCATTACTTTCAGTAGGTTGGTTACCTGACGAAGAATCTGACAACTAACACTTTAAAGCAAGGGAAATAAAGTACAGTTTGAGAACTACATTTCTCTTTGCTCTTTTTCCTCTGGAGACAAGGCCTTTTTATTTAACATTGATTTTTAATGTTATATGCTAGTGTTTTTTATGTGCTATTTATTTTGTGGGTCACCCTTTGTCATGTCCGCCTTATTCGCAGACTCAATAACCATGGTTTCACTTACTGATGCTCCAAAAATATTTTCCCTCAGAAGTGTTTGTGGGTCTCTCTAGGTTGTCCAGTGAGATTCTATGGTATGCTTAGTATAACCAAAATATAGAGTTCACTATTATCTGAAGTTTGGGGTATCTACGGAGGGTCTTGGATTATATTCCCAGTGGATATGGGGGTTGCACTGGGGAATAATAACTAATACAAAAGTTAATTAATTAATAATGCTGATGCTATGAGAAGTTTGTTTTTGCCATGCCTTGATTTGTTCTGTCCATACATGGCTAACTGACAACATCATTATTACAATGGTTGAATTTGGTTGTGTTGCCACATATATTTTGAGCTCTGTTTTGATCTATTCTCTGAAGAGTAAAGTGACAATGGTTTGGGAATATAGGATTCCAGTATTCAGTGTTCTGCTGCCGTTGGATTGTCCTGCTTATACTTGCCTTTCATCCATCTAGGCCACTGGTTCCCAACCTTTTTTTGACCAGGGACCACTTGACCAGGGACCACTCTCCAACATTAGAACCAAAAAGGTTATGAATCAGTTTTTGGTTAACTTTAGAGTTGGTTTGGTTATTTGGGGTGCTGATTCTGAAAATTGCATTGGATAGATCACATCAGCTCTAGTTTCTGATATAGAACATATGCCATCCAGTAGTCGCCATCTGCTCACCAACAGAAAACCATATTTAATAATCTAGAGCCGCACACCTTATTTCAGGTCTTGCGGCCCACCAGTGGGCCATGGCCCACAGATTGGGAACCATAAACTAGGCGGAAGAGACGGTAAAGGTTTTTTAAATATATATAAAAATTGATGTCATTTGGATGCTTTTGCAGAGATACGGCTCTTGGACATGTTTGCATCTTGGACATGTCATGTTTTTGGACAGGTAGCCTTGTTGATTGGAGGGTTGTGATAGTCCAAAGAAGTAATTTTTCTATACTCTAATTTTCTTTTCCAAATAATTAATTTATCAAGCAAACATTGAAAAATTCTTTTCATATAACAAAGTAAATAATAGCTCATTAGAATCCAACTGCACCTAATATGATCCATTCCATAAATAAATGCATTATGCTTCTTTAATCTATATACCATTTCCAAATGGTTTCACTCTGCATGTTGCGCAATACACATATCATTACCCTACCCCCTGTTGTGTGTTCAGTTTTGGTAGCTATCCTCTGCTTGATTTCTTCAAGATGTATTGTGCTACAGTGATGGGAGTTGTAGTACAATATATCTAGAGAGCATCCCACAAAGGGGGGCATTATGTCAATAGCAAACATATGAGGTAAAGCAGAAAATACATGAAGTAAAGCAGGTCTACTTGGAGACGAAGAATGCAGTTCATAAACAACAATTGTATTTTCAGAATTGGAGAAGAGCCACATAAACCCTGCCTTTCTTGCAAGAGTTGTGTTTTTGACAATATTTGAATGATACGTGTGGTTGCCATACCACTGTATGGAAACCTTAACACATCTCATGACAATAATAACCCGGATGGAAATACTGTTGAATGTTTTGGTGCACGTACAGAAGTTTCTGAAACAAATTCCAAAAGATAGCACATTATAACTAAAAAAAATAATGGCATTGGCTCATAAATGCTTTTCTTCTATTCCCTGCCCCATTTTGAGTTGATTATTCTTGCTTTTCTCTTAGATGCATCTGCTCAACACACAGTTGAGCAGAAAAAAATAGTTAACGCTAGTTAGCTTTGAATCAGATGTGTTTATTGTATTAAAACATTTTATGGGGCTTTTATTTCACAAATATTTTTAGAAGAATTATTTGTTTCAGAAAATGATTTACTTTAGCTTTGAAGTATTTTCAACTTTCTAAGTGCTCACATTCTTGGAATGGGGTCATACGCCCCGCAGTGAGGAAAAAGGACATAACTATTTCATGAGTTGAAAGCCCTCTGTTACATAAAGCTCTTTTAAAACATTGACAGCTTTGGTAGTGTTAGGGATGCCAAGTATTCTGGAAAATGAGAGGAATTTTAATACTAGGATGTCGCTAATAGAACTACCATTAAAAAAAATAGACAATCCTATATTTTCAAAACATTGATTGAGACTGTTTTGGTCACTGTATCATAAGAAATTCCCCATACTATTGTAGACTATATATTCTTAGTGTTGTCTTTAAAGTTCAACTTAATGTACTGTTGTTATATCTATCATGCCTTTAGGTGTTTAAAAACACATACAAATTATTTACTATTTACATCTTCCTGAAAAATCTATGCCTTTCTCTTGTTCACAGAGAGCAGAGTTACCTTAGCATGGAAATGGTCTAAAATGGTAGTGTATATATTTTGTGAACCAGGAATGTGGGGAAAACAAGATTGTATCTTGCAGAAACAAATTTCTAAAAGTTCCCTGCTGTGTGTATCCTTGTTGCTTAGTTATAAACAGCAGAGTCTACTGGTGACTAATAGCAATAGAGGTGTCCTATTAAATCTGGGGTCTGTTTCAATCTGAAAATGCTCAGATTCTGAATCTTATTTTCTGGTATAGATCCTGATCCTATTAACAGCCCAGGGCCAGGCATGTAGCCAGGTGGGGGGGGGGGCCTTAGGGGGCTTCAGCCCCCCTCCCCCAATTCTCAGGGTGGTCAGCGAGAAGGCCTTACTGGTATATTATTTAAACTGTTATGTTTATTCATATCATGATCTGATCACCATGCTCATTATATCCCACATTCATGGGGTTATTAGGATAACAATACAAAAGGTTTGGTAGGATAGTCCCTCTCTTACTCAGACTCAGCCCCTCCTGAATCAAACTCAGCCCTCCCCGAATCAAAATCCTGGCTACGGCCCTGCCCAGGGCTAACCCAAATCCGAGATTCAGAACAAAAACTTGAGATCCAGGGATGATCCCGCATGGTGGTATTAAAAGGAACAGTCCTTAGTAATGCAAACATGTTACTTTACATTACATATTGACTACTCTTGCACAAAAGTGTGCTGTTCACAATTCTATCATCAATAGTAGCAACAATAACAAAATAAAGACTTATTTAATTTTTTTAAAAAAGTGCACAAGAAACTAAACCATATGATAAAAACATTCTCATGTTCATTGTCAAGCTTCATTATTTCCCGGTAATCAGTAAACATCTCATGTTACCTGATATATAGGGGTAATTCTGGAAGATTTATTATAATCATTGCAATACAAGACAGAAACAAATGAAATCTTTTTCCATGGAATGTTGTTAGACTTTTTTACCTTTCCTTTTTTTGATGACAACCTCAGAACTTTGCTGCCCTCTGCTGATTCTTAATTAAAAGTAATTATAGTAAGCATTTCTCTAACCTATCTTATGAATAAAAGTGTCTGAAATGTAGTGCCATTGGTTCTGCTTACATTTCAAAATAATAATAGTAATAATAAATTATTATTATCCAAATGGATAGCACCTAATAGTGCAGCAATATACAAATACAACAAAATATAGAAAGATATAAATAATAACAGTGAAATTAACCCAATTTTGCATTAAAAGAGCAATAAAATCCCTATTAGTTTTAAAGATACTATAAAACCCAGCAGCCTACAAAAATAGTGGCTGTATACAATACCAGCCCCATAAACTGCAGAAGTGAAACAAATCACTAAGTCCTCAAATATAGTGATTAAGGCCATAATCACTAAACATGGACAAGGGCTTGTTTTTTAAAAAGCCATGTTTTCAGGTGTTTCTGGAAAACTTGGAGAGTGGGGGCCACCCCAATCTCTTTAGAGAAGGCATTCCAAAGCCAGGGAGCCACCACCTAGAAGGACTCCTCTCTCATCCCCACCAACCACATTTGAGACAGAGGTGGGCCTGAGAGGCGGGACTCCTTGGCAGATCTTAGGGCCCGTCATATTATCCTCTGTAAAAAAAAATTATATTGTATTTCCCAAATGTGGCTTATGACTTACGAAAATAGTTAGATTCTAATTCCAGAAACCAGTTAGCCCTTCTCCAGGTATGTGTATATAGGATTCCCAACCTAATATCTCTGTCTCCCTCTCCTTTTGTGTGTTGTTCATGAAACAGCTATGACTTTAAAAATATTTTTATTCAGTTTTCAAAGTTTCAGACTAGTTTTTTTTTCTGGGGAGAATTTTTTTTGAAAAGCTATACACAACAAGACTTGTTTTATTTGTAATGCTACAAGCAGAATGAGTAACAATAAGTAAAGACATATGCAAACTCCACTAACTACACCATGATTTATTGCTGTGGGACAGCAGCATGGTGATCATGAGTAATGTTCTGGCCTCAGCCCACACCGGTCTCTGTGGCTATCAAAACAGCTATAATCACATCCAATTCATACTTTTAAGTTAAAAAGTATTATTCTTTATTGAAAACAATACTCAAACAGCAAACCAGTCCATTCAGGGAGTCATATATACTTACCTGTAAGAAGAAGGATTGGAATGGATTAAAGAAATGGCTGGTGATGAGGCAAAATATAGCCCAAGTCCAAGTCTCCCACATTTATGGTAGAGAACTATTACAGATGAAAGCCTTACTTCTACTGAGACTAAAATTCCTCCCTCTAGAACCGAGTAACCAGTGCATTTTTGACAGACTTGTCACAAATAACATGATGTCCAGTTGGGTTAGAGCAGTGTTTCCCAACCTTTTTTGAGCTGCAGCACACTTTTTACATTTACAAAATCCTGGGGCACACCACCAACCAAAATGACACCCTAACACAGTAATACATATAGTTAATATGTTTTTAAATGTATTTATACACTCAGTGTGAAACCTGGGCCTGTTTCGATGAACACAACATAGATATCCTGTCAGGAATGGCAGAAAAACACACACGAAGGTCTTGCTCAACAGCTGTCAGTCTCTCTCTGTGTTTAGTTTTTATTGCAGTCACCCAGTCCTCAGGGAAAACTTATCCGGTCCTCAGGGAAGCCGGCTGGAAAGAGAGCAGCCAGACGGAAGCACACTCTGAGGCAGAGAGTTCCACTGCTGAACAGCTCTCACAGTCAGGAAGTTCTTCCTAATGTTCACTCTCCTACACAAACATGTTTCCCTGTGATGTTTGCTTTTCTGCCTGCACTGTTGTGCTCTCTCTCGCTCTCTCTTGAGATATATATATATATATATATATATATATATATAGGTATATATATATAAATGTAATATTCATTTGTGGGATTAACATAACTCAAAAACCACTGGACAAATTGCTGCCAAATTTGGCCACAAAACATACTAATACTAACCCAAGGAGGGACCATCAGTCGAAAAATTGATTTTGTCATTTGGGAGTTGTAGTTGCTGGGAGTTATAGTTCACCCGCAATTAAAGAGCATTCTGAACTCCACCAATGATGGAACTAAGCCAAACGTGGCACACAGGACTCCCATGACCAACAGAAAACACTAGAAGGGTTTGGTGGGCATTGACCTTGAGTTTGGAAGTTGTAGTTCACCTCCATCCAGAGAGCACTGTGGACTCAAACAATGATGGATCTGGACCAAACTTGGCATGAATATCCCATATGCCCAAATATGAGCACAGATGGAGTTTGGGGGAAACAGACCTTGACATTTGGGAGTTGCAGTTGCTGGGATTTATAGTTCACCTACAATCAAAGAGCATTCTGAATTCTACAAATTTGCCACTTGTGAAATCAGTCAGTCTGTAGAGCCCATGACCGGTTTTGACTTTTTAAGCTTTCCTCAGGCAACTATGTATAGGAATATTGTAATAGATTAGCTGGAGCATATGCCATTTTCATATAAATACATTTCAATCAGGTATAAATACTCACAATTATACATTTCTGTGACAAACACTTAATATTTCTCTCCCAAGTAGTATTCTATGTGTGTTTTCTTTCTTTTAAAAAAAATCAATGGAGGGTACTGAAAAGGAACAAACAGTAGCTATAACCAAATCAAAAATACTTGAGATTACAATTAACAAAAATATATTCATATGTTCAGTTTCCATGAATTTATATTTATATTTATTTCTTGGATACTCTGCTAACACTTCATTGGTTCTTTTTGCGAGTGTGGAATGTTACTTTGGGGCTCATCCATAATATACTTGAGGACTTGTCATTAGGTGGAATGATTCAAAATACGAGTATCCAGTTAGATTGTATATAAGCCTGTTTTGTGGCCATCCAGAGTTGCTTTTTCTGGAAGGCTCCATGAGTGATGATTTATTTACCTTTTAAATAGGTTGCATAAGGGCCCTGCTACTGGTATTTTTAAAACCTATTTTTAGAAATCAGGAACATAAGCATAGCGTGGCAACAGTCAGCTACAATTTTGTAGGGCATTCAGGTTCTTAATGAATGTAAAGTGCTGCATGAAATCAAAGGATCCCTGAACAACTAAAAATAAACACGGACCAATAAACTATCTAAAAAATTCATAGGTAACCTGGAAGTGGGTAGTGAATTCTAAACATTAAAAACAAAATTATTAACCATTTAATACTGTTGCCTATCTAACTAAAAGAAAACAGGATCACAGGTAAAACAAGGCTAAGTGTAGCCAGAAGACTACATGGAGTTCTCAAGGCTATTTTTGCTGGCTTATGAGTCTATTTGGTGGCTCCTGCTCCATTTAAATGCCAAAAATACCCTGGGTTTGGCATTGTGACTGTCCTGGAAACTCATGGAGGATCCCTGGAATAGAAATTCAGGTTTCAGACACACCAAAGTTGTCCCCGTTGATGTATATAAAAGTTTCCTCCTCTTTCTGTATAATTGTACGCAAACCACATGTTAGGAAGAGGAGCCACACAGTCTTTAAAATGTTGTTGGCCTGCAAGGCTTAGCAGCCTCACTAATGTAGCCACAGATGTGGTATGCTGGGTGTTACAACAACTGGAGGACCGCATGATCCCCATTCCTGCAATAGGTAGTCACTGTGGGCAGTGGGATGTTGCCAAATGTGTAAATTTTTGGAAAATGACATTTATAACCTTTTGGATCTCTTTTGGAAATTATAACTTTTAAAGAAAAGCATGACCTTTCAGAGAAGTTTAGGAGGGTGGTATAGATCCACTTTTGATGTTAACCCACACAACCAAATGTTCAGTATAAAATCAACACATAGGCAAATCTAGTAGATTTTAATAGAGTTTAGATCCATGTGTGTGCTCATATGCGTGTCTTCAAATCACTGCAGTGGATTCACAGACTCATTCTATTTCCAAAAGTGCAAAAGGAAAAGGAAAAAAATGGGAATGGAAAAGAAGAGAAAAGGGGAGGCGAGAAAGACTGAATTCAGCAAGTTTCACACGACTGAAAGAATGGAGGTAGGCAGAAACAATGAATAAATGTAAACGTGAGTAGATGCGTTCTTAAAGTGAGCAGAACAGTTTGGATCTGAATCAAGATATAAATAACAAAACTTTATAAGTTTTTAAAAAGAAACAAATAAACTGGCTTGAATTTTTGCTTTCAACATTACTTCAATATTATTAAAGCATTTTTTAAAAAAAATTATCTTCTATTTGATCCAATATATTCATTTCCCCTGCAGCTCAAGTATACTTTAGACATTGAAAAACTCATCTTTAAAAAACCATACATGCTGGAACAATGGTTAAATTCTCAGTTATGTCTTTACCAAATTCAGGCATTTAAAAAAATTCAAGCACTTGCTAGTTTCTAGTGAAAAACGTTTTCTTTGGGGGTTTTTTTGTATTATAATCTTTGTTTGATAAAAATCTAGAACAACTGTAAAATCTAGGGAAAGAATCTCATGACCGGTCACATATGAAACAGTTTAGGGATGGCAACTACTCCAGTTTCGTGACATGACTCAGGTTGACCGTATTTTAATTGTATGATGAAGGAAAAGAACAGTTATGTAACAGCTAAAATGATATGGTAAAAAATAACACCATGCAACACACCACAAACTAAGCACAGTATGGCCTTTGGCAAACTAGAGAGAGCTGACACATCAATGTAATGATTATGTCCTCTGGTTACAATCTTTTTTCTCTTGGGCAGTGCTAAACATCATGGCAAAAAGTACACTTTGTTAACCAAGACATCTTGTAACTATTTGAAATTCATAATCTCAACAATTCTCATTGACACCACACTACATATTTTCAAATGTTTTGCTTAATAAAAAAAATTAAGATTTCCATTAAAATACTGGCACGTAACCCATAACCATTATCCTGCTAAAGGCCAGAACTCACTACCCATGCCTGGAATGATAAGCATTTGATCAAGAGGTGTTTGTGGCCACTCAGAGAAATTGCTAGAGGTAGAATAGGGGCAATTTTCAATTCACCAAAACTGTCTGTTTCTGTTTTCCATAAACGTAAGAGCTGAAAAATGTATCCTACTGTGAACTGAGGAAAATCATGCAAATACCTTGGCAAATGCCTGGATTGAACTATCTCTGCAAATTCCTACTCATCTTAAGGGAATTATTGTTCTGTCAAAAAGAAGAGAAAGAGGAGTCGGGGTGAGGGAGAAATGGGCCAATCAACAATGATTTTGGTAAAGTTTGACATTAATATTTTTGGAGAATGAAATTTATGTGACCATCCCACTTAGGACCGGGCTTTAGCACAGCTGGTATATCACCAGCAATGATAAGATCTACCAACCCAAAGGTTGCCAGTTTGAAACACCGGGTCAGTGTGAGCTCCTGACTGTCAGCCCAACTTATTGTTTACCTAAGCAGTTCAAAAACAGCTTGAGCTGTAAATAGAGAAATTAGGTACTGCTAAAACAAGTGGGGGAGGTATTTTACGACACCATAAAGAAAATATCAGAAAATGCCCGGTGACCAAAAGGAAGGAGAAAGTCCTGATGGCTCTTCACCATAGAGGAGGAGTGACAGTACCCCCCTGTGGCTGGGTTCAGGCACAATCTCCAAAAGCGCCAAAAAAGCTGGATGTCAACACAACATACCTCCTTTCTGTTCTGTCTGTTGCTGTCCTATTTACCCAAAATGTCACTGAATGCTTGTCGTGTATGTGTACTGTGATCTGCTCTGAGTCCCCTTGGGGAGATAGGACGGAATATAAATAAAGTGTTATTATAATATTATAGTTACATTACAAACTAAGCTTCTGAGCATGAGCAGATCAGCAACATATCTAAGTTATATAGTTTTTCAGGACATATTATTCCATTTAGGTTATCAGATTCCCAGGATGCTATATGTTCTGGAATGCTGTTCTGAGCAAAATATTATTATTATTTACCACATTTATACCCCGTCACTTCTCAACCCCCGAAGGGGGACTCAGGACTGGTTATAATAAGCCCATTTAGAGGCTATCACACATGATACAGTAATAAAAACAGATAAACATATCATAGTTAAAACAATACATAAATAAAACCATACAAAAGCCATCATTAAAACAGTAGACTAGTCTCATTGATCCTATTGTCATTTCAGATTGTCCCTTTAACATGCTGCCTTACATCTGTCCAAATGCCTGGTTCCAGAACCATGCCTTTAGTTTTTTTTCAGAAAGCCAGGAGGGAGGTAGCCGATCTTACCTCTGTCGGGAGCGTGTTCCATAGGCAGGGAGCCACCACCGAGAAGGCCCTATCCCTCATCCCCGTCAGGCACATTTCAGCTGTAGACAGAAGCGAGAGCAGGGCCTTCCCGGATGATCTTAAATTTTGGGATAGGATATAGGGGTGGATGCGTTCGGACAAGTAAGAAACAACCTTTTCAGAATGCCAATAATATTTACTGGTTTTGCTCAGGTACTTAGAATAATAATGTTTTCCAGTATCCCTGTCACACTGGCATTTCAACATTTCTGGGACCAGAGAGAAATGGAAGGCTTCTGAGGTGCATCCCAGTCATCATAGTCATTATCAGATCTTGGCAAGATTAACTTTTTGAAAAGTGTGCCTTCAGCTACTCATGCACATTCGGCTGCTGATTCTTCTATGAAATGGGGAAGAAGAAAGTTGCATAGAAACTTTCACAATTTTTAGATGCAAATAACAATGTTCTTTTGTAAAATTATATGGAAGCGCTTGCAGTAAATTAGAAACACTGTGCAATTTTTGCTTTAGCATCAAAAGCAAAGCTACAGTGCCAAAACCAGTGGATGTCTGCAATATGTGTTGTTGCCTAATACATATGGAAGACACCAAATTTGGGAAGACTGATATCTAAGAAATTGAAAACCTGATATGAAGCATTTACTAAAGGGCTCATTTCTCGGGTTTTCACTTCATGTGATAAATGCCAGCTGTTAAAAATGCATTCACAATACATTTATGTATATGGAAATGTCAGTCTTAAAAATAACTGCTTGGGTTTTTACTCATTAAAAGTGAAAGAGAAAATGAAGGGAAACTATGGGCCCATCCAGACAGCCCCTTTATTGCGGAAACTTCCGCAATAAAAAGAGAGCTGTCCAGATGACATTCTGGCCAGTCATGGATTTATTTGGCACAAACCAGGAAAATCCTAGTTTGTGCCGAATTAATCCGGGACTGTCCAGAACATCATCTGGAAAGCCCTCTTTTCATGAAAACCCTGGTTTGTGTTGAATTAACTTGTTATTGGATTTATTCCGTGCCTTCTTGGAAGGCACAAGATAAATCCAGTACTTTTGGGTCTGGACTGCAGTCCAGACACCATTCCCACTATTTACTGGGCTAAATAAGCTGTCTGCACCCATGCCAGAAAGCACATGCTTCCTGGTGTGGATGTCCAGATGTTCTCTCGGGACTAGCCTGAGAGAATGTCCGGAGGCCCTACCCACTCCCCACAAGCCCCCAGACCCCTTAGAAAAGTAGTAAAAACTTACCTAAAGTCTATTAGAAGCCTTGGATGGCTCTCCTGGTGCGTAGAAATGATGCGCCAGGAGAGTGGGGGGGGAGTAAAATCACTGCCCCCCCCCTCAGTCTCCTGACGCGCCATTTCTATGTGCCAGGAGAGACATCCAGGGCTTCTAATGGACAATAAGTAAGTTTTTACTACTTTTCTAAGGTGTCTGGAGGCTTGGGGGAAGGGGGTAGGGCCTCTGGACATTCTCTCAGGCTAGTCTCGAGAGAACATCTGGACACCTACACCAGAAAGCATGTGCTTTCTGGCGTGGGTGCAGATAGCCCCCCCCCCCCCAAACATCCATTTTTTTAACACGGATATTTGTGGGATAAAGGGCTGCCTGGAACCGCCCTTAGAGTAACACAGTTCTTCTTCTCACAGTAGACATATTATAAAAAGATTTGATGGGACATCAATAATCCTTCAGTCCAGACATTTGTGATGCAGTGTTTTTTTTAAATATAAAATTCAGAGAAATGATACTGAACTAGTTAATAGTATCTCTGCATAGCCTAGCAGAGATACCTCATTTCTGGACAATTTCTGGACAAACATTTGATTTGGAGGAATTGATATTTTGAGTTCTTAGCCAATCTTTGGTCCTGAGAAGAATAAAACCAGATCCAACTGAAAAGTAGTTCATCACAACATTTCCATAACACACATCTGTTTGATGAGCGTGCCAGTTTCCTTGCTCTC
Organism: Anolis apletophallus; assembly: GCA_030556195.1. Lineage (NCBI taxonomy): Eukaryota > Metazoa > Chordata > Lepidosauria > Squamata > Anolidae > Anolis > Anolis apletophallus. The sequence goes on along the minus strand of JARBWK010000002.1, from coordinate 84,998,796 downwards.
TTAAAAGACTAGCGTCAATGTAAAGCATGTGACCAAACCTCTGGTAACCTTACTCTGATACGAAATAATACTGAAATGTTCTTTAAAAATTTTTAACAATGAACCTTCAAGCTGGGAGTTGTCTCATTCCATCGCTGCTTTCCACTGTGGAAAAAAATACAATGACATTATGCCTGGTTACTAAAGAAAGACTTTATTAAGTGCAAAACTGGACGCAGAGTTGCTATGTAGAAGAGGGCAAACCAAATGATCTGTGACCATATGTGCTTGGGGCTGAAGTTCTGGTGCAAGAATGAAGCTTGTCAATTCAGGGGCAGGGTCCAGTGAGAAAGGAATGGAGTCACATTTTAAAATATTCTCTCTGTTGGTGGTAACTCTCTGTGTTACTCTTGTGTGGTGCATCACCTTCCTGAATACACATGCCTAGTATGGAACACTTCTCACCATTTTAAAATAGTGGATGTGTCTCTTAATAAGACATGCTGCATTATCACAGGATGTCTACATCCCACACCACTGGATAAACTGTTTTGTTTAGCCAGTATGGCACCTAACTATCAATTGGGAAGTAGCAGCCAACAATTAAAGGACCAAGGCAGTGACATCTCCAGCCCATCCTCTGTTCAGATATCAACCAGCATGTCAATGCCTTAAATCAAGAAATCACCAAAAGGACAATGGGAATACTGTTAACTCTAAACAAGAACAAAACACCACAGGGGTGAAGAATGGATTAACACCTTACTATAGAGATGTGATAAACGTGTGCAGGCTATACTGTAAAGGATAAACACAAGTCAACAATCACTATGTAACATATCATAGAGAATCATAACAAAACCAGGCAAGTAACACCGTATATTATTTGGTCATAGACACAGATAACATGGCAACAATAGGAAAATGACCCAGATACTCTGCAGCAATTTAAGTAAGTACTGTATTTAAATTAAACAGTGCATTTGGTCCTATAGGACGCGGAAATAAACAAATATATATAGTTACAAAATGTACAAGCGAGTGCATGTAACATAAGGATATTAACGCAGCAAAAGCGCAGAGACAACGAGAATATATAACGTAAGCAGGTTAATTCACCAGAAAGCAATGATTCAAAAATGCATATCAAATTAGGCTCCAATACAAATAAAGCAGAAAAATACCCTCCAAATCTAGACCTAAGGGTTGCAAGAAGCTCTCTGAAGCATCTCCAATCCGGGCATTGAAGTTCCCACATATAAGGATTAATGTCGAGGGAGCTTTTGAATGTATCTCATCAAGCAGGAATATTAGGTCTTTCCATATTTTGGGAGTCACTATAGGATAATTGGGGGGGGGGGGATAAAAGTTTATGCAGAAAAAATCTTCCCTGTATCTGTGTTTATTTGCACTGGCAAGAGATAATAGTTTTGCAGGCTAAAATCCACCATTTGGGATTCTCCAGCTTGTTCTGTTGAGACAAAGGACACCAAGCCACCACTTCCTCTACCCTTTTTTGATTATTTTTTTACGGCCGGGTGACTAAATGCTTTATAGCCATGTAGGAATGGAGGGTTAAGTTCATGTGTCCAGGTCTCTTGCAGGCAGATAATTTCAAATTTCTGAATAGTTCCAATAAATTCCTTATCTGCCACTTTATTTTCTCAGCCAGCCAGATTCCAGGAGACTATATCCAACCCTTGCTTTTTATCTAGTCTACTGAAGTTTCTAGTGGACGATTGAAAATGTTCAGTGTTAGTTCTTTCATTAGTTTCTCACTTTTCCCTATGCTCTCTGACGAGGATCCCACTGTAGCAACCTCCCGAGCTTCTGGGAAAAAGGCCTGGGGCACATCCTTGTTTAGGGCTGCTCAGATATGCTCCATCCACCATGTGCCTATGATGTCCTGTGCATCTGATCCTATGTTCTTATTGTAGCAGGATATTGTTCAGATATGTAATGAAGGGCGGGGTGCTGTGACAATGATTCCTCCATCTCCCATTTCTGGGTGGGCTTCCCCACTTGTTCTATAAGCAGGATGCTGGATGTTTGGGACCTGTTTTCATTTTGCGGCTGTTTTAGTTCAAGTAGTAGATCTTCATTGAGAGAGTGTAATAAGGACCAGAATTTGCATCTCACATCAGGATCCTGGAACGTTAGTTCTATGCTTCCTCTTTGACCATTCTGAGTCAGATGTTTACAGAATACACCGTAATTTAAGTCCAATGTGTGCCCCAGGGCTAATTGTAGTTCTGCTAGGTGTTCCTTTGCTGATGTCTTTGTCCCATTTGGTTTCTCCACAAGCCAGTTATGTATAATCACTTGCCCTCCATTAGGGTGTCTCATTCTATGTTGACTGTAGTTGGGGGCCGGGTTTTTTTCCCCAGCCAATTGGGAAGCTTGTTATCTACTTCTCCAGTACCCTCAGCCATTTCTCTGAGTCTCTTTTGGAGTGCCGAGAGAGTAGGGCATTCACTTCCTGAGACTGAAGCCTCTTTTACAACAGGGCTATTGGAGTTTTTTTGATACGGTACCAGGTGTAGTATTATTATTGCTGTTGTATGCCCTTTGGTTGCAGGGAGGAGGGGGAAATGTCTGAATGGCTCTCCAGGAACTCATCTATTACCTGGAATTTTGGGTCTGAGGAAGTGAGACTAAGCACTTAGGTTAATTTGGTGCTATTGGAGCATAGCTCATTTTTTCTTCTAAGTAGGGGACATCTCCTATAGTTCTGGTTCCAGTCCTCCATTATGTCATTTAATTGCTTGCCTGTTGTTTCTACAGATAATTTGGCTACTTCTGGCTCATAGTCAGCTTGGCAATCTACAGATCCAGTACTGCTCTCCATTTCTTGGCCAGGGCAGTTTCCTGGGGGTGTGCAGTCAGAATCCCATGCTCTACCAGCCCAGCCAAAGCTTTGATAGTAGCTCTTAGACCAGAAACTTCCCTTTGCAGCACATGCATTCTCTGAAATAATTTTGCTGCTGTCTGCTCTGCTAAAAGCATTGGTCTCGCATGAGGTCATGCATTGTAGGTTCAACATTCTCTTTAGCTGCTGGGTGAAGTCTGACAGACCTCTCTTTAAGAGTGTTTATAATTTCTTTATATGAAGACGATTGTCTTTTTAATGCTGGTGAGGGAGTCACTTCCATTAGACCTGGGTCAATGGACCAATTAGCAGCACCTTCGTTAAGGGAGAACAGAGAGATAGATTCTGTTTCATCACCATCATCTCTAGCCTCCATTGTAGTGTAAGCAGTCTTTATGGTACTTGCCCTGTCAAATGTGGTGAGATCTGTGAATTCTTGATTCAATTGGTGCTCACTTGCTATCGATTCTTTCTCAGCATTTTTTGAGTCATCGTGTTCAATGAGCTGAGGCTTTACATAACTGGGCCCGTGTAGAGACCATCCTATGGCTTTGAGAGTTTAACTATGCCTAAAATCAAAATCAGAATTGGTTGATACTTCCTGGGCTTTGTGCAAAGACATTGCTACTTTTACTTTTAATTTCAAGTTATTAGAAAGGAGGAGAATACATTCAAGGTATATGTCTCATTGAATTGATACTTAAAAAGATAAAAATAGTAAAATTGTAAAATTGTAAATAATAAAATTGTGAAATTATAGAATAGCAAATAGTAAAATAGTAAAAATTATAAAATTAAGGGAAAACAACTATCCCAAACACTTTACATATCCCTTGTAAAATTACCTAAATGATGAAAATTCTCAATGGCTTTGCTTGTGAAATACAAAAATCTATGTTAATAGCAGAGTTAGAGCAAAACCCAGTGTCAAGGTGAAATCCAGACAAAGATATATGGAGCAATCTCCAGTAATTGATGGGGTACCTTTCCTGACCAACAACCTTTTGTATCAATTGCTTCTTCAGCGAGAGGTCAGTTGAATGTACTAATGAACTTCAGTCACTGTCTTACTTTGTTTTTCTTGTTCCTTGCACCTTCTCCTTCTTACTCCCTTTCACTTTTGCCTTTATTTTAACTCCTTCTCAGCACAGGGTAACTCTCACAACAAATAAATGGCAGCATTTTAAACTGCAGCCACAGGGCTGGGAATGTTGGCAGGGAGAGAAAATCACAGCCATCCACCCTGTAGTAGAATAACAGCAGTAGAGTAGTGCTTTGCAGAAACCACAACAAAGATTGTAGGACAAATTATAGGAAAAACACTGCTTCAGCTTCTGGAAGCTTTAGAAAGCTAAACGTCAGCTTGCTTTCTCACCCTTCTTCTTTTATTTCTCTTCAGGTTGATTAATAGAATGTTGCTGGTTAAGTCCAAAACTCCCTCCGATATAAGAGTGATTTGGTAGTGACTTATCAATTTCTCTCTAATTGGGCTGCACGATGATTAGCGAGTGAAACAGACGTGGTTCCAGCTATGCCGCCATTTTTTCTCTCCACTGCCATTCTAATCTAACAACAGCTTGTTGGCCATTTGTTCAGCACCCCTGTTTATGATAGGGACAGACCCCTTCAATAGTTGCAATGACTATCTTGACAATTTGACATCCGCTCTAAGCAAACAAGGAGCCAACTTTTGCTGGCTGGATTAAATCTCAGATTTGATGTTCCAGCTAATTTTCCAGTATTGCCATGTTTTGGAAAAGTGATGGAAATATGGCAGGACATCAGATTAGTGTGTTCCAAGGAACAGATCTCTAAGGGGTATAAAATGATTCTGTTTCCCAGCAACAGACATAAACATTTCTTGTGGGGTAGGGCGGATCTGAAGAAAATATTTTTATATTTTCGGATGAAAACCAACATCTGAAATAATATTGCTTGGATAACAATATAGACAGAATCCAATGCTGGCACATGTTCAGACCGATCTACAATTGTAGTGGGTGTATCTGTATATGGCTAAAATACAGTTCTCAAAATGTTGGAATTAAATAATTAAAATTAATTCTATTACATATAAAAATAACCCCCTATCTTAGGGATCCTGCCACTTTTAGAAACCAGGTCCAATTTTAACCCCCTAGTTCTTACTTCCTGGAAGCTTATTCTTCTCTCTCTTCATAATTTCTTTCATACGGCACAATTATGGTACTTTGATGCCACTTTAACAATTGCTGGCATTTGTAGCTTTGCGAAGGATTTCACATTCTCAGCCAGAGAGATTGCTGAGCAGCAGATTTATAAGTGAACTGAACAGGGGAATCTTCCTCTCTCTCTCTCTGTCTGACATTCATTTGCAAGAACCTGCTCCTTGGCTCAGGCAGATGATGTCCTGACTAGATGGGTAGGACCCGGGAAAGCATCTTGGGGAAAAGCCAGTGTGCTACCATGGAAGATAGCAGTCACTCCAGCTCTACTCCTTCTATCTAGGTAAAGGTAAAGGTTTTCACCTGACATTAAGTCCAGTCATGTCCAAGTCTGGGGGTTGGTGCTCATCTCCGAAGAGCCAGCGTTGACTGTAGACACCTCCAAGGACATATGGCTAGCATGACTTCATGGAGCACTGTTACCTTCCCGCTGGAGCACTACCTATTGATCTACTCACATTTGCATGTTTTCGAACTGCTGTCTAGGCACATATAAACACCCCAACTTGGCTAGAACCTGTCCTTCCCTCTATGTTGAAGAACCTGAAAGAGGGAGGAAACTGGGGAAAGTGAGGTAGAAAATATTAGGAGCAGGCTTTTCAAGCCAGATTTTCAAATCCATCACTGCATGAATGTTTGTAGTCATGGCTATGTCTGGTTGTATCTCTACAGCTGAATTAGTCTTCTTTATACATAATCCAAAATGAACATCTGTATTAAGTCATTTTCAACGCTAGGTGGCTCTACAGAAACATTATCTATTCTGCTGCAGTATCCTCATCCCTCAATTTCCTATTACCTATTTACAAACACTCCTCAAAGGCAGATATCACTTCATTTATAAAGAGGTTCTCCAAGCTTCTGTTCAGCATAAATCTCAAATGTGTTACTCTAGAACTATAGCCCTTTTCACATAAGATTCAATTAATGCATGTATGACTATAGTGAAAAAAGGATATGCTCCCTGTTCTCAATCACATCTCCATGTAATCTGCTCATGATCTGGACAAAACATGTGCATATGCAAACTATATATGTATCTCTACACCATTTGAAACCTTACCTTATAAAAAAGCAAGATTTATGTGAAATATTTGTAGATAGGGAGGTAGATCTATCAAATATACAGACATTATGGAGAAAGAGGCAGCAGGTATGCTTCCTCTTTTATAAGGGTGGGCAGGATCCTACCCAGGGAACACATGCAGCTCTCTGTCTGATTTCATGTGGGCCACAGCTCAATCTCACAATTTAAAGCCTTCTGCAAGTGATAAGTTCAGACCTATGCTAGAATGACCTGTCCTTTTTGAAGCAGCTGGGAGAGAAAGAAGAGGGTGGCAGGAAGAAAGAAAGTGATAGAGGAGACAGACCCATAGCATCAGAGAGTTGGAAGCGACCATCCTCTGTGCTAATCTTGAAATATGCTGGTGGAATATTCCAGAGGCACAACTGCTGTGTTTACAAACCTGTTATTGTAAGATGAGCAACATGGAATGACATGGTAAGTGGTATGGAAGAGGAGCTCACATACTATATCATAGACCCCATTCATAATCCCCTCATGAGTGCCACTTAAATAATTACCTGGAGATCAACAGAGGGAATATTTCTCCTACCAAGAGAGGTGGAGGGCAATGACTCAATTCAGTATATAGTGATAAGATTTATGTTTCTGTATTTGGATGTGCTGAGTTGGGCATTCCTGACTTTGTTAATCTACTTCAAGGTGACTGGTTCTACTAGTCAGGGATCATTGAATACATTCTGTGATGGTGCATACAAGTAGACTTCATTTACTTATATTTAGAATTTTCCCCTTGCTAGAATGTAAAATAATTTCCTGGGTGGTTAACAGGCAGTATAATGGGTAGCAGTTCAACCTTGCTCAATTTTACAGCCATTAAGGGGACTCTGTTACAATGCAAAGATTCATGCAATCCTCTATGTAGAGTATCTAGCTAATAGTTAATGGTTTGGAGAAGGTGTGTACATACATAGTTAAAAGGCAATTCTTTCGCACTTGTGGATTATCTATATGCTTCCGCCATGGGAATATCACATTTTAAAATCATTCAAGTTCCAATGCAGGTTGAACCTCACTTATCTAGAAATCCAAAATACGCAAACCTCCAACAACTCAATCTCGCAGAGACAGATCTCCTGGTTTGCCATGAGAGGGGGAAAGAGGGAGGTTGGAGAGCTGGAGAGACTGAAAAGGAAGTAGTGGTGGTTACTTTACAGAAGAACACCCAGGTGCCTTCTGAAACTGGAAAGACTTGTCAATTTTCACTGTGGTGGTGTGGTGTGACCCTATGAAGCAAAATGATGCAAGGGCTAGAAAGCGAGAGGATGGGGATGCAGGGGCAAGGTTAATTCAGCTTATGCCCTCAGCTTCCCTCAGGTACACACACATCTCCTTTCCTCCCTCGTTTCTTTTCCAGGTGACATGAATTATTAGGATTCCTCAGTGCCATTACTCCCTCAAAAGCATTTAAAAACATTCAAGGGGAAAATGTGGCTGAGGTCAAAAACATAATTAGGGCAGGAAATGAAAATACTTGGCCACAATCCAAGACAGATTTAAGAATGTTTAAGGGCACCAAACTCAATGGAGGATTGTGGCCTTTATATGTAGACAGTGGGTCTGGTTTGTTTGCACCACTGTGCTAGATATTGCTTGCATGATAATTAAACGGTAATTGCTACATTCTGTATGAGGTATTTCAGAGAGTTATAAATCATTTAAATAGATCTGGAATTAACACAGTAATGGAATATGTGTCCATTTTTACTGCAATTTCCAGACAAAGGAGCCAGCTCAGTCATTTAGGATAGACGATGGTATTATTATTATTATTATTATTTCTCTTTTCGAACTGAACTTGTATTTTTTTTATTTTGATTACTTTATTTGTAATAAATGACTCATAACATTCTGTAAGAATATCTTTGCTAAATATGATGGTTTCGTGCTGGCTTTATCAACAGACAGAGTATGAAATCAGATATTTGGGAAATCAACAATGAGGTGCAAGATCTGTCTCAGTTTTACTGAGGGCATCCAAACAATGCCTCTGGTAAAAGCAAATTAATATGGAGTAAACCAAGGCTTCCCTGATATATTTGGTATTAATTAAACACCTAATTAGATCCAGATCTTTATGACAGATCCAGGTCTAATGAGGTGCTGGGCCTATGGAGACTCACTCTATCAAGCTAAGTACCATACGTGCTTTTATTTACTGTATTAGAACTAGGTTTTGCGCTGATTGCATAGACAGGCTACTGTGCCTGCCAACAGCTGTATAAACTTGAAATTTGATATATTTGAGATAAATTAATTAATTAACGGTTTTCACTCTTTAATTATTAGAATTCTTTGCCTTGTCCACATGTGTTGTAGTTTCAAGGTACTACAGCTTAACCCATTGTTGTGTAGAGTAAGTCTCCATAGTCATCTCACTTCTTCAGGTTTGAAAATCCCAGAGAAGTGGGATGCCGGCCACCCCCTCACCCCAGGCCCCTATTTACCTGCTAAAACTTACTGAGAATGGTCCCTAGCCACCAGAGAAACTCTCCTCACATGCTTATGGCACGAGAAAATGACACCTGAGGATTTGGGGGGAAGGTCACAGAGGGATTTTCCTCCTTACTACTCCCATCTTCACAGGTGTCATTTTCTTTTGCTACTAGGACATGAGGAGAAGATCTATGATGGCCGGGGTCTGTTTTCAGTAAGTTTTATGGGTTAAATTCACGGTGGCTTCATGCTATCCTGATTTCAAATCCTGGGGTTGTGGGAGGGGGGTGGGACTAGAATCTGCACCGAAGTGGGTTACTTTAATCAATTTCAGTGCAAGTTTTGGCACTGTCTGGAAGAGCTCTAAGTGTATGCCATGTGGTCTACCATGTGCCTCTTAATCCTGATCCTCACAGGTATGATGGAGAATGCAGTCCATTACCAGTGTTGAAGAAATAGTCAACTGGAAGTCCTTCAACATCAGAAGTGTTAGTGCATGTATCCTCTTTTGCCAAAAGGAGAAAAGTAATTATGTAGCAGAAACTTTTGGTTCTTAGTTGCAGAGCCCATAAGGTGGAAGAACTCAGCCAAGGCCGATGAATCCAAACAAGACTTTTATTTCAATCTGATCAGTATTGGGGTGAATAGCCCTTGACCATTGCAGGCCAAGAAACAAAATGGCTATCACCCCGAGCTACGCAGTTACATGGTATTTATACTCGTTCTTATCAGCAAACAAACATTCTTCACATTAACCCTTAGTATGGCTCCTTCTCTGTTCTGCTGTCTCTGGGCAGATTATTGCTAACATACGGGCACTTGGAACATCTCCTCTCGGGAGGGGTACTTTTTACTCTTTAACCCCTTCAGTTTGGAATACTCTCATTGACAAGATACCTTAGCCATTTGATAGATGTTAGTGTCCAGACTGACTTTATCTTATGAGGCTCTTTTCTAACTACAAAAGTGTTTGCAGTACCCCTTGGGAACCATTCCAGCATGACAGTGACCCCAAATTATGCTACATTTAAAGGACAATGACCTATAAAGAGAAAAGGCAATGGGAAATAATTAAGATGGGAATTTTGCAAAAATGTAATTACTTTAGACTAAAGGACAACAAAGAGTTTGTTGTTTCATACAGTGATAAGCAGTACTGCTTCATGAGGAAGCTAACACAGTAGTTTCTCGTCCACTAAAGGTTATGCTCTACAGGGGTGTTTCCTGGGACTGTACAATGACATTCAGTTCATTAGGTCTTAAATGCACCATCATCTCTTGAGTTCCTCAAGCTGTGCCTCCCTAATGAAAGGAACTATTATGCATTTGCATTGCAAAATTTAGCCAGCATAAATACCATTAATCAAGGCATCAGATCCATCTAATCTCAGAAGCTAAGCAAGGTTAGCCCTGGTTAGTACCTGGATGGCAATAAATATCATGTACTGTGGGTTATATTTCAGAGGAAGGAACTGACAAAACCAGTTTAGTTCAGGCGTTTGGGGAAAGATAAGAGGGATTGGGGAGGGGGGCTGTCCATTTTAAAGGCAATTTTAAGTGCATTTATTGTATTTTAGTCTGTTTTTACCATACTGTTACGATTTAATTGTTTTTAAATTTAGTATTGTGTTTTTAAAACTTGACTAAGGGTGGGATTGTTAGCCACCTTGAGTCCCCACAGGGAGAAAGGCAAGATATAGATAATAATAATAATAATAATTTGCCTCAGAGAACCCTATGGAATTCGTGGGATTGCCATAAGTCAACAGGTGACCGGAGGCATGGGACTCTTTGCTCTCTTGATATTTTGGCCCACATCCCCTATAGTTTTACCATCATGGCTAGTTATAAGCAACAGCAGCGAGATTTATAGCCCTAAACAATTGAAAGGACAAAGGTTCCCAATCCTTGTGAGGACGAACCACTGTGACCCCCCTGAATTCAAGCTGATTTGACCTGCAGCAGGGAGTTCCACAGTTCCTAGACGCCCCGTTGGGCCAGCACAGTCGGGGAGTGTGGCTACAGCAGCAGTTCAACTAAAAATACACTCATTTGCCTTGCCTCTTTCCCCAACCTAACATTGTAACTAATACTCCCAATAAAAAGTATCTAAAATTGCAACCTTTTTTCTCCATAGTGCTACATTGCGTCCTTTCCTGTCTCAACCCAACCCATAAACCTTCCCTTTTCCAGGCCGCAGAACACCACAGGCCTGCCCGGGATGCCTCTGTGGCATTCCAGGGAGGCTGGTGCTGCGTTCCTTTGAACTGTGGATACAGAAACCCCACGGACCCCCAATTTCGCAAGTCAACGGATTGCCTCCATTTTGGTGCCATATTTTCCCCAGGCTAAGTGTAACCATATCTGCTATCTCGCTTTTTGCATTTGGGCCTCTGCGCCCTGGGAATAACCTCTTTGTTTCAAAGTAATATTTTTAAAGGAAAACCAGCTGAATGTCAAATTCACCGGCTCCAACTTCCTACAGAACCTGCCGTCACTCCTCAAGCATTTTGGAGGCCTCCACCCGGAGGTTTGCTTGTGGTCATCCCAGGGAACCCCAGATGCAGGCTGGTGATGCCTGGCTCATGGCGAGCTGGGGTTTGTAGTTCACTTCAACTCCAAGGACGAACCTCAGTTCTCCACTTCAGCGGGACCCTTTCTCAGTGCTGGCCAAGTGGACTTTTCTCCTTAATATTTCAAAGACTTTCATTGACCCTTTTATGAATTCTCCCGTTTCATATGGACTTATCAGAGACTCTTTTCCTCCTTTTGAAACCTTTTGGAACTATGACATTAATGATTTCTTATGAACTTCGGTGGGTGGGAGGGCTGACCCTTTCCCCTCCTATGAATTTATTCCCCTGCATGCTTCCTTGCTATGTATTTCCCCATATATGAAATATAAAAATTATAAAAAAAACGCAACCTCTCTACTAACCCAGCTGTCAAGCAGGAAGGAAGCTGCCTTCCTTGCCAAATCTTTGAACAATTTGAGCCTCAGTTTGGTGAATGGGAAATATTAGGTGAATGGGAAATATGAGAGGAAAAGACTTATGCTCCTGCACTCACAAAAGTCCAGAAAGCTACGGGCTTTCTGAGCAGAACTTGGAGCATAAATAATTTGTCCCCATAGGAGCTCAGAAAGCTGAGACTGAATCCTTATTCACTGATCTGCCTTTCAGATGACCAGGAGCTCACTGTCTGGTTCAGATTATGCTTCAATTTATATACCCTCATCTAATCACTTATTGTGTCATAGTCTCCCTTGCTCCTTTCCCTGTGATTTCCATTTTTAAAATGCAAAATATGCACATATGCGCAACTGTGCAACTCATGACAACATATAATTGACTTTACAATGGGGCTCATCCTGTATTGCACTATATGAATACCTTTACACTTTGCATATACTATGCACTTTTATTGTGTTTATTTAAATTGTTTTATCAATTGGAAGTCACAACAAAACATTGGTTTTGAAGTACGCATTAACACCCCCTCTATACAGCAGAGCCAATTTGATAAATAATGAAAGGTTTCATGGAAGTGGTGCTGGTGAGTGAAGTCAATGCTCTAATTGACTTATAGCCTCTCGGCATTGTCTTTATTCAGTTTCTGCAGTAAATACACACAATTGATTTCCCCTGAGCTCTATCTGGGAGAGAAAACTGTACATCTAAACAAAATGTGATAAATGTGCCTTCACAGCAAGCTCACTGCTTCAATTATGTATGTACTGAAAGAGGTACATTAATGTTCTAACTAGGGCTTGCCTACAGTTATTAATATTGAGGCATAGTAGTCTGACTTGCCAGTCATTTTGCCTGGGCAGAACTTGGAAAAGTTTCTTTTTTGAATGTCAGATCACAGAATCCCTTTCCAGCTTTCCATGGGGATTCTCGGAGTTGCAGTCCAAAAAAAAAAAAAGTAAATTTGCAAACCTCTCTGCTCAGGTAATTTCTTTTTAGCACTTGATCTAGAATCTTCCTGGTGGTACAGTTTTCTCCAGAAGTTCCTATCTTTTCCTGTCACTTTATCCCAGCAGTGCCACTTATTGCTGCACGATTCCTGTGATTATTAATCAAAATCTTACTTTCATCTCTGTCCTGTGCCTTCTGAAATAAACTGTGAAGTGTTGTTGTTTTACAATCAAAGGCAACAATATTTTACAACAGTGCTGCCTATATTCAATGCATACATGCCCGTAAATTCCTGTTCTCCCTCAGAAGTCAGAGGCAGCAGCAGAATGGGCAATGTGAACTGATCAATGACATCCAATCTGGCCATTCATTCTTGGGAAGACCAGAGATGAATTTGGTAGTGGCTGCTGAAGCAGACCAGAAACTTCTTGGTGGCTTATGGTGATATAATTCTCAGTTATGCCAGCATGGGTAATTTCTTGAGTGTTATGTAGAGAGGTTTCCAATTATTCTTTACACAATGCCTTTGCGCTATTTTGGTCAATGCAGAACTACGAACCCAAATAAATTATAGTATGGTACAATTTCATGGAATATAGCCCAGATCTATGAACATATGCCTTAATAACATTGGTTACTTATTAAGGCAGTGGTTCTCAAAGGGTGCTTCAAGGAGCCCTTGGGGCTTCCCGAAGCATACTGAGGGGCTCCATGCTTTCCCTCTCCTTCCTGCTCCTTTCCCTCCTCTCACTTCCCTCACCCCCAAAAGCCATTTTCCCTCACCTTCCTCACTACCAAGATCCTTTCCTCTTGCCTTCCTTACTTCCAAAACCCCATTTCCCTCCCACTGCTCAGGAGGTACTTTTCCTGCATGGCAGAAGGGAGTTGAACTGGATGCCTCCTGGGGTTTCTGCTATTATTATTATTAATAATAATATAAATTATTACAAAGGCTGGATGGCCATCTGTTGTTGGTGCTTTGAGTGTGTGTTTCCTGCATGGCAGAAAGGGGTTGGACTGGATGGCCCTGGGGGTCTTCCACTAAAATATTGTTAAGTTTGTCCATGCCTGATATATAATATAATATATGCAGTATAATATATATAAACATTTCTTGGGATTCTATGAGAAACAGTTGCTTCAAAAAGGGCTCAATGGCTGAAAAAGTTTGAGAACCCCTCCCTTAAGGTATCCCAGGATTCTCTCCCCACCTTCTTTGCCAAACATACAAGCATGACCATGCCCCTGACTGTTCTTTTGAAATACGGAAAATTAGGTGATAGCTGGTGTGTTGATCATACACAGTCCATTACTACCGTGGTCCATAATGTCAATGCATTGAGAAACAATGAACAAAAGGATTTATCCATACAGGTCAGCAGGATTTTTCTTTTTCTACAAGGTAACAGTGAAAAATGGTTGATAAAACAAAGAATAAGGAGTGATGCTCCTGCGTGCTCCATTCTGGATCTAGCTTTCCATTTGCCCTCTGGCTGACACTTGCAGCAGAGATAATCCCAGCAAGAGTTATGGAGAAAAACATGGGAAATAGATTGCAGATACAAATTGACAGGGAGGGGAAGGATTAGCACTGCATTTCCTCATTTGCAAATGCCATAATATTAAGCAGTGGGTAAGCGTAATATATCTGATTCCATCTTTAGGATACAAACCAGATTTATTCTTGTAAACGTCCCTCTGTAGCTCTGCAGTTACCAAAAGGCAGGGGAAAAACAATGTTATGGATACAAGCACAGTCATTTTAGGAGGAAACGGGGATGTTTACATTTTTCCCTTGCAGATTTCATCTTGCAAATGGAAACATTACTCCTTTGGACCATAGGTTCCCAAAACATCAACGGAAAAGCGAATTATGAGACTGGAAGTAAAATAAAATGTAATTTATAAATGTTCAGCATCTCCAGCACAGTTCCAATCTTGAGACAATATTTTTGGGAGGACATTTAGGAAATTAACAAGTCTGTGAGGGATGCTTGAATGGTATTTGTTTTTTCATTTATATCAATGGTTCCCAACCCATGGGTTGGGAAAGGTTTTCTGTGGTGTCGCCAGGCAGTGGTGAGGTATGAAAATTTTAAAAAGAGAAAACAAAAAAATCACATCATCTAAATGTCACCATACCTTGTATTTTGAGTTTTACTCCCCTTTTTTCTACATACCTCTGTGAGAATGGATTTTCAACATTTCTTCAATTGAAAACCAAAATAAGAAACAGATTAAATATTGAAATTGACATGAAGCTGGCATTAACAAAAACACAATCGTGAATTTTTAAGCTTATTAATGAGTTACACTTTCAATCATCACATTAAATATATCATAAATTAACATTGTTTTGAATTATATGATGCTGAAAAAAATCTGTTTTGATGTGTTTTCATCTACCCAATTAAAAAGCCTATTTTTAATGTATTGGGGTCATGGATCACTTTGCTTCTATAAAATGGGGTCACAATTTAAAAAACAGTTGGGAACTGCTGACCGATTTATTTATTTATTTACAGTATTTATACCCTGGCCTTCTCTCCCTGAAGGGAACTCAGAGCGGCTTACAGAACATATGGCAAACATTCAATGCCAATTATACAATTAAAGGACAGACAAACATAAACAGAGGTAAAGGCAGTTTTTCGCATATTATTTCTGGCATCTTGGAGGCTGTGCTTGACTCCGGCCACTTGGGGGGAGGGATGCTGTGGCTCCCTCTCGCATGCCGAGGAGCTTTTTCCTCCGATCCTTTTAAGGCACCTTTCCACACCAGCTGCAAAAAGTTCCTCCTTTTCGGCCTTGCTTAGGGCGATTGGCGTCTCGGTCCAGCTGGAGTCGCGCTGCAACTAAGGCACATGCGCACAACTAGCTGGCCCTGCACATGTGCACACTGGCATGCATGTGCACAACTAGCTGGCCCTGCACATGCGCACACTGGCATGCATGCGCACCCGGCACGAGGCCGGAGAGTGAGGGGGCACCAAAAGAATGTTCGCGTACCATTTTAAATTACCTTAGTCCGGCCCTGCCCAGACCCATAGGTTGACCTATGTCAACCTTCTGAAGGCATTTCAAGGTTAGATACCTGTTGTTTTCCTTCTATTTTAATCCTTATTGACAGTCTAAAAGCCATCATGCAACAACAAAAATTCCTTTGTTAAAAGAGAGACCTGTTTCTTTCTCAAACAATGAACAGTTTTTCTTTAAAGGCTTTCTACCTGTAAGGTGGAGTTTGAGGTTACTGTTTGGCCACTGCTTATGAGTCAGGAAATGTTTGTCAGTGGAAAATTACTTATAGGTTAGACATATGGTTATTACATCTCATTTAAACAGTGTTGCTGTATACTAAGGGTGAGGCTAGTTTGCCATTTACTTTATATAAATTGAGGGTGAGTGGAAATCATTCTGCACATAAGGTGCTGTTGGACTGCAACTCACAGCAGACTCAGTCTGTGCCGACTTTGCCGAGAAGTAATGAGAATTGCAGTTTGACAGAACTTGGGTGCAATTATATCAGCTTCACACCTTTCTCGTTGTCCTTGCTTGATCTTATGCTATCTTGGGATTTCTAGGGGTTCCCCCCCCCCCCAATATTTAGAATTCTCAACCAGATAGATCAAGTTCTCCAATTCAAGAGAATGCACTTGGGCAGTGTTTCTCAAACTCTGCTTCTCCAGATGTTTTGGACTTCAGCTCCCACAATTCTTAACAGCTGGTCAACAGGCTGGGAGTTTTGGCAGCTGAAGTCCAAACACCTGAAGGAGCAGAATTTGAGAAACACTGCATTAGAGGATTCTAAACCCTCATCAGACTACAGATCTCAATATTTTATAGTTATGGTAGTGGAATAAAAATGGAAGAAAAGTACTATAAATGTACAGTGCAGATGCCCCTCCCCTCTGTCTACATGATTCTCACAGCAGACATAATGAATCTAACTTTACAGGCCCAGACTGGTTATTTGCCTGAACTCCTGTGTCTAAATCTAAATGTCCAATTATAATTATATTTCATACAAAAGGAACTGCTATTTTTTATATTTCCCACTGTTCAGGGAAACGGGAAGTGTGTTATCGCACACATTTGTATTTGTTTTAAATACAAATATTTTACATGTTGAACACTGCTTTTCCTGAAAGCAGTAGGTACACGGAAAACCCCAAGCAATAATGTACTATATTTATTATGTAACCTAAAAGCCGTGTATCACTGAGCAGCTTTCATTTCTTGCATAACTAGTATTTACATAATATCATCAGCAAGGTCATGGCAGATAGAATGCAAGCAATTTATCTTTTGTGCGGCATATAGGTGGGGCTTCGCAATGTATTTGCTAGATAAGCAGAAAATAAAGTTAATTTTAGAAGGCCTGAACTACAGGCTCTTGGTTAATCCTATATTGTCCCTTTTTTTCAGCTGCTTTTAAAATGTCTTGGTTTTTCTCTCTTCTCACTTGCCCTCTTAGTACTCATTTTATTTCAAATGCTGTAAATGAGTTCAAAGAATAAAATAAGTTGCACTCAATTAAGCAGGGAGAGAGGAAAGGGAGAGAATCTAGCCCTTCTTATTAGGTTCAGGCAAAAGCAAACTGTTGCAACCTCTCTTAAATTGTGTGATCTTCCTTCCTCTTTAATAATTGTTGTCATCTTGACCACACTCTGGTGGTGCTTGATCACATGTGCCTCAGTTTTTATCAGTGAGATATTAGAAGGATATTAAATTAAATTAGATATTAAAGAGAATACTGAACAAAATAGGCCCTATGAGTTGAGCCATTAATTTTCTGACAATATACATAAAAATGGAAAATATTGATAATCTAAAACAATTGGAATAAACAATGACTGTATTGCTATGTTGCTAGCTGGATGATTAAGTGACATATTTCCTGCACTTTGGGTATTTCTTATACAAATCTCCACCTGCGTTCTTCATAGCAGAGTGTTGTTTTTATTTCTAAATTGCAGTGGAGAAAGTGGTGAAATGCTGATAGGGCAGAAGTGCTGTCTTATCCCCCCCCCCAAATCAGAATTTTTGGAGAACAGGAGAAGTTCCAGAAGACTGGAGGAGGGCAAATGTTGTCCCTGTCTTCAAGATGGGAGAAAAAGAGGACCCAAACAATTACTGTCCAGTTAGCCTGACAACAATACCAGGAAATATTCTGGAGCAGATAATGAAGGAGGAGGATTCCAACACACAAAGGCAAACATTCGATGCCACCATAGAACAAACAAGTACCAACATAATCATCCCAGAAAAACCCCACATATGAAAACAACATTATCGCCACTAAATTAAACAAAACGTAATCAAACAAAAGGAATGCTGTGATCACTAAAAGTTAATATGGATTTCTCCAAATCAAGTCATGCCAGACTAATCTATTCTCTTTTTTCAATAGGATTACAAGTTTGGTAGATGCAGGGAATGCAGTATATGTGGCATATCTTGATTTGAGTAAGGCCTTTGACAAGGTCCCCCACAAGCTTTTTGCAAACGAACTAGTAAAATGTGGGCTAGACAATACTATTGTTAGGTGAATTTGTAATTGGTTAAGCCACTGAACCCAAAGGGTACACAGCAGTGGTTCCTCTTCATCCTGGAAAGAAGTGACTAATGGATGGTGCGGTACTGGGCCCAGTACTGTTCAACATTTTTATTAATGGCTTGGATGAAGGTTTAGAGGGCATACTTATCAAGTTTGCAGATGACACCAAATTAGGAGGGATAGCTAATGTTCCAGAGGACTAGAATTCAAAATTACTTTAACAGGTTAGAGAGCTTGGCCAAAACTAACAAAATGAATTTTGGCAAAGAGAAATGTAGGATATTTCACTTAGGCTGAAAAAATGAAACACGCAGATACAGGATGGCTTGACAACAGTACATATGAAAAAGATCTTTGAACATGAGCCAACAATGTGATGCAGCAGCTAAAGATATTAATGGGATTTTGGGCTGCATTAAAAGGAGTATAGTGTCTAGATTGAGAGAAGTTATGGTGCCTCTCTTTTGTGCTTTGGTCAGACCTCACCTGGAATACTGAGACCAGTTCTGGGCACCACAGTTCAAAAGAGATATTGACAAGCTGGAAGGTGTCCAGAGGAGGGTGACTAAATGATTAAAGACCAGGTCCTATGAGGAGCGTCTTAAAGAGCTAGGTGTGTTTAATCTGCAGAAGAGAAGGTTGAGAGGAGACATGATCTCTATGTTTAAATATTTGAAAGGATGTCATAAAGAAGAGGGAGCAAGCTTGTTTCCTGTTGCCCTGGAGAGTAGGACCCAGAGCAATGGGTTCAAATTACATGAAAGGAGATTTCATCTTGAGTGTGAGATTTGTTAAAGCACGGGACTCTCTGCCTCGGAGTATGATGGAAGCTCCTTCCTTGGAAGCTTTTAAACAGAGGCTGGATAGCCATTTGTTGGGGAGTACTTTGTGCATGTCCTGCATGACAAGGGATCGTGTGGTCTCGTCCAACTCTATTCTGCAATGATTCTAATATATGAATAACATTGCTAAGTGGACATTCTAAAAAATAGTTCAAATTATATAAATGTACTGGTTTCCAATGGGCCTAAATGCCCTAGGTTCAGCAAATCACAGTCTGATCTTGGAAGCTGAGCAGGGTCAGCTGCTCTTACCAGTACCTGAATGAGAGCCCCCTCAATGAATAGCAGGTTCTGAAGGTTATATTTCAGAGGAAGGAACTGGAAAACCACTTATAAGTATTCTATGCTTATCAAAACCCTGTGAAATTCAGAAGGTCACTGTAAGTTGACAAATAATTTAAAGGCATGTACAACCACATTGGTTTTCAAACTATCTGTTCATTATTCTTGACCTTCTGTAAGTATTCAAAGTCAGTGTGTAAACCATAACACAAATGTTTGGGTTAAAAACTATGTTTGGTTCCAACTAGAGAAGACCTGTTAGATGAATTGGATAGACCAATGTGTTGATTCTGGTTTGGGTTGCTAAAGAGGGGGAGTACTGAACATTGGCCAACTCTGACATATAATGATTGGATTGGAATGGCTAATACCAGCTATCTTTGATCCATCTAATCAATTTCTGAAGGCTAGATCAACACTTAAAGAAACCCTACAAATCCAGTGATTCTCTTATAGTTGAACTAGCAAGTAAATTTATTTATTTTATTTTATTTACATCATTTATATTCTGCTCTCCTCCCCCCGCAGGGGACTCAGGGTGGATCACAATGCACACATACAGGCAAACATTCAATGCCATAGGCATACAATATATATAGACAGACAACAAGCTACACAATTGGTCGAGAGCTCACCCTGACCCGGGCAGGCCTCGAACTCATGACCTTCTAGTCAGTAGAGATCTTATGCAGCTGACTCCCAGCCAGCTGCGCCACGTTCCCGAGTTCGGGATGGGGAAAAGTGTGTTTTTGATTCCTTTTTGGCCCTCAGGGATTGTTATACATATCTCCCCCAATTGTCCTTTGGGAGTTATGGTGTGATTTTTTTTCACATTTTACTCTGAGTTGCTTTAGGATTGGAAAGGCCCTAAAAATACACTGCTGCAGACATGCTTCTGCAAAAAGTAAAATGTCTCTCACAGTCAGGGAAACCTGAAAATAAGGTGTGCCTAACTGAAGCTTTAATGCGGTATGCTGTGCTTGAAATGCATGTTGAATGGGTGCTAGTATGATTTCATTCCCTTGGACTGATTTTTGTCTCTCTATGAGACAATGTTATTCTTTCCCTTGTTTACTGCTAGAATATTTCAGTAGTGATAAGAGGCTACAAGAGGCCAGACATATGTCCTTCTTGTTCCTCTAAAGCAGGGGTGTTCATTACGGTGATCGGGAGCACCTAGGTGATCTTCGGCCCTCTTCCAAGTGATCTTTGGGCCTCAGCAGCCGAATGGCGTGCTCCTGCCATGCACGTGCACGTGCGCTCCTGCCGCCGCCTTTGCGGGGCTTCTTTTGTCAAAATGAGGCTTTAGTAGGCGGGCCCTGGCGCTCGGCTTGCCACGCATGGTGTGGTGACATGACTGCCCATTGGTTGCTGCCGGGGGGGGGGGGGAGCAAAGCGAAGGCACGCACACGGATAGGAGGCTGTGGGAGGGATGGAAGGAATGTGCGTCTGTGTGAGAGACAGAGCCAAGGAGAGAAGAAAGAAATCCGGAGAACTTTTTCGGATCCTTTTGGCAGGCAGGCAGGCGGGCGCTGGAAGGAGAGAGGGAGAGAGAAAGAGGCGAAGGAGGCCGGGCAAAGTGGGGCAAAGCCAAGCAAGCCCCGCCGCAAACCCTGCTGCTGCCCTCGGGACTCCCATTCCAAGCCGAGACCTGGGCGAGGGAGCTGTGTGGGGCTGCTTTCTTTCCTTGGTTGGGGGCGAGGAGGAGGGCTCCGCCGTGTTCCTGGGGCTGAACCCGAGGAGGAGGGGGCTGCGGGGATGGACACTCCACTTGCTGCTGCTGCTTGTGCCCTCGCCGCCTTTCTCCGCCTCGCCCTCCCTCGCCCTTGAAGGGGAAAGGCGGTGAGGGCCCACGGGAGAGAGGGTGAGTGAGTGAGAGAGAGAGAGAGTGGCTCTTCAGAGTCGGCTAGGAAGAGCCACCCTCTCTCCCTCTCTCTCTCTCTCTCTCTCCCCTGTGGGCATGGACTGCCACCAGTGGGAGGGGTCCTCCTTCCTGCCAGCTGTCCACTTGAGCATCCTTTCTGAGTGACACCCTCGAAAGGAAGGAAGGACGCCCCCCCTGCTGCATCTGTCACTTTGGGGAAGCACCCCTTCCACTCTTCCTTCTCCTGCCCAGGTAAGGAAGCCTCGAGGGAGGAGGGAGGGGGGAAGGCTGCCGTGGGGCGGCTCCAGCCTCACGTGGGTCCCTCTCTCGGTTGAGTTTCCCGGCCCAGGCAGCAGCCAGGCAGCCCCTCTTCCCAACCCTGCGCCTTCCAAGCCACCGCCGAAGCCATATCTGGCCGGAGCGCTGGCGGGTGCGCCTATAAATATCCTCCTGCTGCGTGTGTGGGAGGGGCCTGCTGTGCACGCAAGAAGCAGGACAGGATGGGGACTACCTGCTTCGCGAAAGCATGCAGCGGGAAGGAGGAAGGCAATGAAGACATTAAGAGAGAGCACGCGCGCAGGCAAGGAGGATCCCCTTCCCGGGTGCACGCGGCGGCGAGTTTGTGGGCAGGCAAGAAAGAAGCCCCGCATGGATGGAAGGCTGCAGTAGGAGCGTGCACGCGTGCACGCGCACGCTCACATGCACAACAGGTGATCTTTTCAAGTTGATTGTTCATATAGTAGCTCGCATGATGAAAAAGTGTGGGCACCCCTGTTCTAGAGACACCTGAAGACCCCTTTTGCTTTCAGTATTAATTGCCCAGGGAAAATGGCCTTTCTGACTGTGTTATATTACAGTTGGCCATCCATATTCATGTATCCTGCTCTCCAGAGCCAAACACCAATAGTGTGAAAATATTATCCCCATCTAAAAATAATAATCCAAAAAAGTGCATCTGGATTTTGCTATTTTATAAAGAGACAGCATTAAACTATGCCATTGTATATTATGGGATTTGAGCATGTGTCTATGTGGGTTGGGGGCGGATGGGTGGGTCCTGAAACTGAACCTCATCAGATACCCATTGTTACTGTTGCTTTATTTTTTAATAGCATTGCTGTTAACTGTTTTTAGTCCTATTATTATTTCAATTATATCTATGTTAGTTTTGTATGATTTGATCTTTAGATATTTCTGTTTTAATTGTTGTACACCAATGTGAGCTCTACGGCTCCCTTGGTGGAGTAGTGGGTTGAAGTGCTGAGTTGCTGAACTTGCTGACCAAAAGATCGGCAGTTCGAATCCAGGGAGCAGGGTGAGCTCCCACTTTTAGCCCAAGCTTCTGCCAACCTAGGAGTTTGAAAACATGCAAATATGAGATCAACAAATATCACTTCAGCGGGAAGGTAATTGCACTCCATGCAGTTATGCCGACCACAAGACCTTGGAGGTCTCTACGGACAACACTGGCTCTTCGACTTAAAAATTGAGATGAGCACCACCACCCAGTCAGAGACGACTAGGCTTAATATCAGGGGAAACCTTTACCTTAACGTGAGCTCTGGTCTGGGGAAAAGACATTATATAAATAAATATAAATATGATAAAAATGATGATGGAGTGTGGCACCTACTGATAAATCCCTATTTAAAGTTATATTTAATATAATATTTTTATTTTTATATTTTAATATAATATTTCTATTATATTTTTAATAGAAAAAATGTAACTTCAAAATTGCTGTATGGATAATTTTAGTGTGGATGCCACTGAGAACCCTGTAGATTTCGCAGTTTTATTTTCATAGTTGACTGAACCCATCAATTGAAAGGGTTTTCCAAAAAGATATGCCTTGATCCAAAGCACTTTGAATCACATAGTAGAAATGTAATGATCATAATGCAATTGTTGCAAAGCCTGTGTTTGTAGCACTAAATGGGGACCAAGTGTTTCAGATTTGAGAATGGGAAAAGTTCTGAACGCCTTAAATGGCATTATCAGAATTCTATCCAAAAAGTGCAAGTGAGGATTTTAAAAAGTTTACTGGCAAGGTACCATACATTCAGTCAGTGGAGGCCTATAGCAATTTTTGCATGTTGCAACAGGTAATGCTTTCATCAGGAGGAAATTGACTCAGCATTTTCATAGTCTAGTCCTGGCACTTATTTCTTGGTATGTTTGTCTCAGACTGCAGTCTCGGTAAATTATGTAGCCTGGGTATGTTCAGGCTGAAGCCAGAGATAAAACATAGAAGTCCCATAATGCTCACATTTCCGGGGAGAATAGAATAGAGCCAGAGAGCAAATACTCCTTCCCTTTCATCTTGTCTTAATGGAAACCATTAAGAATTGATATTCATTGTTTTTGAATCCAGGTTTATATGTGCAATAGCAGCAGCAATACTGAAGTCCCCGGTGGCACAGCGAGTTAAACCCTTGTGCCGGCAGGACTGAAGACTAACAGGTCGCAGGTTTGAATCCAGGGAGAGCGTGAATGAGCTCCCTCTGTCAGCTCCAGCTCCCCATGCAGTGACATGAGAGAAGCCTCCCACAATGATGGTAAAACATCAAAACATTTGGCCGACCCCTGGGCAATGTCCTTGCAGACGGTCAATTCTCGCACACTAGAAGCGACTTGCAGTTTCTCAAGTCACTCCTGACACACACAAAAATGCAGCAATACTGTGTCTCTGGTACTACAGAATGTATATCACATTAATGTACATTTATGTAAAAAGGAATTATGGAATATATTGCATGCTGACTCATTCATTTGCTTCAGGATAATCCAAAAGACATACAGTGCATTAAGGTGACAAGTGACAAAGTACTTCTATAAAACAGCATACAAGAAAGTCTCCTGTTTCAGCAAGAAACCTTTATAAACCCATTAATCTTACTAAAATAAGTGTATACCCCGACATTTAATTGCCAGCGCAGGTACAAACTGAGATCTATTACCTATTTAGCCTTCAAAGGCGTAATTCCCTCAAGGTTTTTTATTCAGCAACTCTTGAGTCCTTTTGATTCTTCTGGTCTCACTTGGATTCAATACACCTTACTACAAGGGTTATCTAGAAAGTAAGGTTACGAGGCACATAGCTCTCGTAGAGAATTTTTGCGTGGGAATTTGGTATGACTGCCTTGTAGTGGGAATCCAGTGGAAATGAACGAGCAGTGCCAGTTGTCAGTAGCTCATTGACTGGCATTGTGATGAAGGTTAGAGATGAGTGTCCTCATTCCGTTTCCCTTCTATCTGTCTTCTTCATGATCATGCTCATCTGCACACTACACATGCAACACAAGAACTGCTGACTTCACTTTGTTGGGATGTTTCAAGTCACCCCTCTCACAGCCCTGATCTTGCACCCAGTGACTATCAGCTGTTCACTAAATTAAAGGAATACCTGGGTGGAAAACACTTTTCTGACAATGACTAGGTGAAAATCAAAGTGACAAACTGGCAGACAAAGGTGGCGGGAGACTTCTATGACACAGGCATCAAAAACCTCATCACATGGATGACAAAATGTATTGAATTGAATGGTGATTATATTGAAAATAGTGTAATACCTATGCTATAATCCATTAAAATATATTCATTCTTTGTGGGTTTTAAAAAAATCTTTTAACCTTACTTTCCGGATATCCCTTGTACTATGGTATATACAAGTGGATAGTCCCGCTGGGCTTTCTTAGCCCACCTTGGACCAAATGTCCTATTTGCATCTTTCCTCTAAATGGTAGTAAGTGACACTTGATTATAATAACTAAACAATGAACTCTGTACATGCTCAAATGTGGTCTGGCATTTAATAAACAGGGTGTGATGGTTCAATGAGGAGTTAAAACACAGGTATATCCCACTGATTCAGATAGGGACTCACAACAGGATTGCGCAATACAAGGCTTGGCTAAAAACAAATTTATAGGAAATTCTTCCAATAATGCTGTTTTAGAAGACAAGAACTGTACTTTGGATCGATCTCCCCCCATTCAATATAAGCTTATTCTGGCAGGGTTTCAAGAAGCTACTTTAGACTCATCCCTAGGGTTTGAGTGTGCCAAAAGTGTGTCTCTCCCCCCTGCTGCTAGTCACCTGAGCTGCAGAAGCAGTTTGCAGTGTGTCATGAGGCGTGTATGCATGCAAATATGTGTGCTGCTTCTTGATAACAAATCCAGTGTATGCTTTGCTATGCCAAACTAAACACACATTTCTCTGGGTCTTCTGTATAGACCACTTAGCACTATATGCTACATTGTCCGCAGGCCTTTCCTGGGAAAGGAGAGAGATTTATTGATGCACACCCTTCCCTTCTGCAGCAACAATCCTTACACTCAGAAATTTACAATGAGAAGTCTGGAGGCACTTGAAAGACTAAACAGGTGGGATTAAGCATTAGTGAAGCCTCTCTTGATTGTGTGTTGTTGTTAGCCACCCTGAGTCCCTATGGCAGTGGTTTGACCAGGGACCACTTGACCAGGAACCACTCCCCAATATTAGTACCGAAAGGGTTACGAGTCCGTTTTTGGTCAACTTTAGATTTGGTTTGATTATTTGGGGTGCTGATTCAGAAAATTGCATTGGATAGACCACATAAGCTCTTGCTTCTGATACAGAACATATGCCATCCAGTAGTTCCCACCTGCTCACACACAGAAAACCGTATTTAATAAGCCTCGGCACTATAAGAGGGTTTCACGAGACCAGTTGCTCTCATTGCAATGGTGCAGTAACGGTGAGCCCGCAGACCATATTTTAGTTCTTGTGGACCACAGATTGGGAACCACTGCCCTACAGGGATAGAGATGGGATATAATATACAGTTTATGTAATAATAATCTACCTATCTAAATAAAATTGAAAATATGTTTGCATGTTTGTGGGTGGGTATGTACAGTATACCCACCGATTTCCAAGATGGCTCCTACATCCAGAGACCACTGTGAAGCCCACCAGTGATGGATCTGGACCAGACATGGGAAAACTTGGGCCCTCCCTCCAGGTGTTTTGGATTTCATCTCCCACAATTCCTAACAGCCTCAGGCCCCTTCTTTTCCCCCCTCAGCCACTTAAGCAAGGAAGGGGGCTAAGGATGTTAGGAATTGTGGGAGTTGAAGTTCAAAACACCGTGAGGGCCCAAGTTTGCCCATGCCTAATCTGGACCAAATCTGGCACACAGACCCATCATGACCAACTTTAGTTCCTGGCAGGGCCATAGCCAGGATTTTGTTTGGGGAGGGGGGTGAGTTTGATTTGGGAGGGGGGCTGAGTCTGAGTGAGAGAGGGTCTACCCTACCAAATCTTTTGTAAAGTTATCCCAATACCCCCATGCATATGGGATATATGAGCATGGTGATCAGATCATGATATGAATAACTTAAATAATGTACCAGTAAGGCCTTCTCATGGACTACCCTGATAGTTTTGTGCGGGGGGCTGAAGCATCCAAGCCCCCCGGCTACATTCCCTGGTGAATTTTGGGGTACATATGTGTACAATGGGAGTTGCAGTTCACCCACATCCAGAGACAACTGTGAACCCCATGGTTCTGATCCAAATGTGGCACACAGACCCATAATGAGCAACTTTAACTGTTTGCAGTGTTTTTTTTGGGGGAGGTGGGGTGGGGGTGGGATGGACCTGGGATGATAGGGGTGTTATGCATTTTCTAATGGGACCATTCATAAAATCCCAAAGCAAACAATGATTTCCCCCCTAATTAATAGCATTATGAATTTCCTAACCCTGGCATAAGCTACTAGTAATAATAAACAAGGGCCTTGGGCAGGGAAAAATAGGCGCATCCTCAATGATGGAAGAGGCCTGGGGATTTTGGGTGACAAGGCTTCTTCTTGGCGAGATGCCTTCCTCGGGTCACATTGCTTTCTTGCAGGACCAGCTGGGCAGCAGCCTTTGCCAGCAGAGGAATGGAGATCTCCTTGCCAGGCCTGCTAGGATCCCCACAGATTTCCTAGGGAAAAGATCTTTGGGGGAAGGCATGGAAAGAGCAGCCCAAGGGCAAAAGAGTTTGAGGGGTGTGGATGCATGCAGGTGAAACTGGCCCTTCTACCCCCAGGGGAGGGCACCCCTTCCGCCAGGTCCCCCTCCGGACAAAGAAACCCTCCAAGGCAGCGTTTCTCAACCTTGGGGTTGGGATCCCTGGGTGGTTGCAAGGGGGTTTCAGATGGGTTGCCAAAGACCATCAGAAAACACACATTCCTGGTGGTCTTAGGAACCCTTCTGGCAGGAAAGGCTGAAGATTTCGCCTCCTTTTCTTTTTCTTCCTTTTTGGAAATCGATGTCAAATCCTCCCACCAAAAGCCCTCCTCTGCTGTTATTGGCCAGCCTCTTAGCCAATGACAGGGCTGTTTCTGAGACTCCAAGCAAGGAGGGGAGAGCAGGCATGTTCAGCGTATGGCTGTGTGGTGTGCATGTGTGGGCGAGGGAGAGTGTGCAAGGCTGGAGGGAGGCTTGTGCCAGCGAATCCCTTCAAGGCATTGGGGTTCTGTGTGGGAAGTTTGGCTTAATTCCATCGTTGGTGGGGTTCAGAATGCTCTTTGATGGTAGGTGAAGGATAAATCCCAGCAACTACAACTTCCAAATGTCAAGGTTTATTTTCCCCAAACTCCACAAGTGTTCACATTTCCATATTGCGTATCTGTGTCAAGTTTGGTCCAGATCCACATTGTTTGAGTCCATAGTGCTCTCAGGATGTAGGTGAACTCCCCCCTGTCAGAAGCAACTTGACAAACTGCAAGTTGTTTCTGGTGTAAGAGAATTGGCCTTCTGCAAGGACGTTGCCCAGGAAATGCCTGGATGTTTTGATGTTTTACCATCCTTGTGGGAGGCTTCTCCCATGTCCCCGCATGGGGAGCTGGAGCTGACAGAGGGAACTCAAACCGCTCTCCCCGGATTCGAACCACTGACCTGTCAGTCAGCACTTCTGCCAACACAAGAGTTTAACCCACTGCACCATCAGGGTCTCAGTAGGTGAACTACAAACCCAAATCTCAAGGTCAATGCCCACCAAACCCTTCCAGTATTTTCTGCTGGTCGTAGGAGTTCTATGTGCCAAGTTTGGTTCAATTCCATTATTGGTGGAGTTCAGAAAGCTCTTTGATGGTAAGTTAACTATAAATCCCAGCAACTACAACTCCCAAATGACAAATTCAATCCTCTCCCTAACCCACCACCAGTATTCAATCAAATATGGGCGTATCAGGTATTTGTGCCAAATTTGGTCCAGTGAATGAAAATACATCCTGCACAACCTTACAATTCATAACAGCAGCAAAGTTACAGTTATGAAGTAGTAATAAAAATAATTGTATGGTTTAGTCAAAGGCTATCATGACCGGAATACACTGTTGTATGTTTTTCAAGCTGTATGGCCATGTTCCAGAACAGGCGTGGGCAATTGCCGGCCCTCCAGGGGTTTTGGACTTCAACTCCCAGAAGGATTTCTGGGAGTTGAAGTCCAAAACCCCTGGAGGGCCGGCAATTGCCCACACCTGTTCCAGAAGTATTACAGTATCTCCTGACATTTCGCCTGCCATAGATGTAGGTAGATAGAATCCATGCAGCTTGGCGCCACCAAAAGGATCAAGAGGGTCTGGAGAATAAGCCCTATGAGGAGTGGCTTAAAGAGCTGGGCATGTTTAGCCTGAAGAAGAGAAGGCGGAGAGGAGATATGATGATAAGCATGTATTAATATATGAAGAGATGTCATTGGGAGGTTATGGCAGGCAAAATGTCAGGAGGCAATGCTTCTGGGACATGGCCACACAGCCCAAAAAGGTTGACAACTCAATTCTATGGTTGGGGGCAGGCATCTAGTCGGGGGTCCGCGAGAAGGCCTTACTGGTACATTATTTAAACTGTTACGTTTATTCATATCATGTTCTGATCACCATGCTCAATATATCCCATATGCATGGGGGTATTGGGTTCATGAGTCTCTCTACAAATATATAGGTTTTTAATTTTATCTCATCCTTAAAATCATTGTCTCTTGCACATGTGCCCCGCTCAGTGTGATTGTGTTTGTTTTTCCATTGTATTACTTTGCACTGTTTATTATATTTTACGCTTGATTTTGATATTTTTTTAAACTATTATTTTACTGTAATGTTGCTTCATGTTTTTTATGTTACTGTATTGAAATGCGCTTCTGGGCTTGACCTCATGTAAGCCGCCCCGAGTCCCCTTTGGGGAGATGGCGGCGGGGTATACATAAATATTATTATTATTATTACAATACAAAAGGTTTGCTAGGGTAGATCAGACTCAACCCCCCCCCCCCCGAATTAAAATCCTGGCTACAGGCCTGGTTGGGGGGTCACCACAGCATAAGGAACTGTATTTAAGGGGTCGCAGCATCAGGAAGATGGAGATACCCTGGACTCCAAGGCAGCTGAAGTGAGCTGACTCGGTGGAAGGAAGCCCACGCAGGAGCGGGGCCAAGCCACACCACTTCGCTGGGGGTAGCCCCTTCTTCTTCTGCCTGAACTGCCAGGGCTCGATGTTATGGGGTGCTGGGCGCTTGGCAAGACCTTGAGCCCTCTCTGCTCAAGAGGAGGATGCGAGAGAGAGAGAGAGAGAGAGAGAGAGAGAGAGAGAGAGAGAGAGAGAGAGAGAGAGAGAGAGAGCCTGTCCGTGGGTCCGCGCCCGTGTGCCTTGGGGGCGGCGGCCCGACTGCGGCAAGAGCTTCTGGCCGGGGCGGCTCCGCCTCCGCCTCCCTCCCTTCTTTCCTCCCACGGCTAGTTGACCGGCAGCAAGAAGGAAGGAAAGGAGAAGGCAAGCGAGCTGCGCTGAGCTCCCGGCTCGGCGAACTCCCTCCGCCAACATGAGTGGCCCAGGAGCCCTGGGTGAGTCTCCCTTCTTCGGCTTGGAGGGAGCGGGAGGCGAAGGGAGCTGACCTTGGAGGGGAAGGGAAGGGAGGAAGGAGAAGGAGGGAAAGAGCCTGCCGCAAGGGCGCCCAGGCAAGGTGCTGCTGCTGCTGCTTCTCAGCTAGGAGGAGTGGCTGCTTGGTTCTCTGCTGGGCTACCGTCTCTCTCTCTCTCTCTCTCTCTCTCTCTCTCTCTCTCTCTCTCTCTCTCTCTCCAAGCCTATAGGATCGACCCATGGATCGATTAAGGTCCCTCCTATGGAAAGGTGAACGCAGGACAAGGCATCCCCCTTGGCTTGCCTCTCCGCTGGAGCCTAGTTAGAATCCATGCCACTAAAAGGATTAAGAGGGTCTGGAGAACAAGCCCTATGAGGAGCGGCTTAAAGAGCCGGGTGTGTTTAGCCTGAAGAAGAGAAGGCTGAGAGGAGACAAGATGATAACCATATATAAATATGTGAGGGGATGTCATTGGGAGGCTATGGCAAGCATGGGCAAACTTGGGCCCTGCAGGTCTTTTGGACTCCAACTCCCACCATTCCTCACAGCCTCAGGACCCTTCCTTTCCCCCCTCAGTGGAAAAGGAAAGGGCCTCAGGCTGTGAGGAATGGTGGGAGTTGCAGTCCAAAACACCTGGAGGGAGGCCCCAAGTTGGCCCATGCATGAGCTATCTTGACCTACTAATTTGCATATGGTTTCTGATTGGCCAGCCTCAACATTCTAACAGCCTTAAGTGGCTGAAGGGGAAAAGGAAAGGTCCTGAGGCTGTGAGGAATGGTGGGAGTTGCAGTCCAAAACACCTGCAGGGCCCAAGTTTGCCCATGCCTAGGATACAGGGTCCTGGGAGATTTCCTTTTCCAAGCTTTTCCTCCCTTCTCTGTCTTGTACTTCACCAAACTACAGCTCCCAGGATTCCAGAGCATTGAGCAGTAGCTGTTAAAGCAGGGTCAAGATCCATTCATTTAAGTTGCGCCCATGGGTAAACAAATCAATCCCCATATGGGCAGAAGGTCCCCCTTGACCTTCTGGCAAACCAATTAGTCAAATGTGGGCCAGGCAAAACTACAGTTAGGTGGAACTGCAATTGGTTAAGCAAATTGGGAGGGACAGCCAATAGTCCAGAGGACAGGAGCAGAATTCAAAAGGGTCTTAACAGATTAGAGATGGGCCAAAATTAACAAAATGAAGTTCAACGGTGACAAATGCAAAATATTCCACTTAGGCAAAAAAAATGAAATGCAAAGATACAGAATGGGGGATGCGTGGCTCAAGAGCAGTACGTCTGAAAAAGATCTTGGAGTCCTTGTGGAGAACAAGTCAAACATGAGCCAACAATGTGATGCGACGGCAAAAAAGCCAATGGGATTTTGACCTGCATCAATAGGAATATAGTGTCTAGGTCAGGGGTGCTCAATAGATAGATCGCGATCTACTGGTAGGTCGCGTAGGGCGTCCTGGTAGATCACAGGCAGGGCGGGAGAAAGGCTCAGTCCTGCCCCACAGGCTCCCGCCGCCGCCCAAGGGCTGCCAGCCTTGGGTTATCTGAGGTCCTTTCCACACAGTTGAATAAAATCCCATGTTATCTCTTTGAATCAGATTATATGGCAGTGTGGACTCAGAAAACCCAGTTCAAAGCAGATATTGTGTTATATGTTTCACATTTTTGTAGTGGGTAGGTAGATCATTTTGACTTGGTTGTTTTATAAGTAGCTCGCATGCTGAAAAAGTGTGAGCATCCCTGGTCTAGATCCAGGGAAGTCATGGTGTCCCTCTACTTTGCCTTGGTCAGACCATACTGTGTCCAATTCTGGGCACCACAATTGAGGGGAGATGTTGACAAAGGAGGTTGACCAAAACAATCAAGGGTCTGAAGAACAAGCCCTATGAGGAGTGGCTTAAAGAGCTGGACATGTTTAGCCTGCAGAAAAGAAAGCTGAGAGGAGACATGATGAGGGTCATGTATACATATGTGAGGGGAAATCATAGGAAGAAGGAGCAAGCTTGTTTTCTGCTGCCCTGGAGACTAGGATGTGGAATAATGGCTTCAAACTATAGGAAAGGAGATTCCACCTGAACATGAGGAATAACTTCCTGACTGTGAGAGCTGTTCAGTGGTGGAACTCTCTGCCCCGAAGTGTGGTGGAGGCTCCTTATTTGGAGGCTTTTAAACAGAGGCTGGATGGCTATCTGTTGAGGGTGCTTTGAATGCGATTTTCTTGTTTCTTGGCAGAATGAGGTTGGACTGGATGGCCCATGAGGCCTCTTCCAGTTCTATGCTTCTATGCTATATTACAAGAGGAAAGCTAAATGGACACACAGGTCGTGTCTTGCAGCCGCAGGAGTGTGCGCGCCTTGAAGTATTGGGCAGTTATTTCAGGATCTTCTGCATGGGACCCCCTTTCTTTCCCTCTTGCCACTGAGGGAGCCAAGAAATGTCCTGTTCCCTTTTGGGTTTTGGGGGATATATGACTTCTTCGTTTGGGGAGAGCACTTAGAGCTTTCCACACAGCCTTATATCCCAGGATATCAAGGCAGAGAATCCCACAATATCTGCTTTGAACTGGGTTATCTGAGTTCACACTTCCAAGTTTGCCCATGCCTGTGCTATAGTGTACTTTAGCAATGTGAAGAGATGCTTAGATGAGAACAGAGCGACCAGAGAATATGGATTGCTTTGTCCCTTTGTTGTGTCCCCACAGGGAGATAGGGCAGGATCAGGTATGTAGCCAGGGGGGGGGGGCTAAGGGGGCTTCAGCCCCCCGAAAATTCTCAAGGTGGTCCGTGAAAAGGCCTTACTGGTACATTATTTAAACTGTTATGTTTATTTATATCATGATCTGATCACCATACTCATTATATCCCACATTAATGGGGTTATTGGGATAACAATACAAATGGTTTGCTAGGGTAGACCCTCTTCCACCCAGTCTCAGCCCCCCCGAACCAAACTCAGCCCCCCCCCCCCCAAATCAAAATCCTGGCTACGGCCCTGGGCAGGATATAAATAAAGTTGTTGTTATTGTTATTATTGTAGTCTTTGAATGGAGATGCGGCCTGGGCATGGATGGGTAGAATGAGAAATGTATTGTTAAAATTTTGAGTAAATACATTTTCCTTAATATGTCAGGTATGTGTTGTTGGGTTACAAACCATACTTGGGAGCCACAAAGGTTGCTGCCTTTTGAAACTTCCTTTAACTGTACTTGAGAGAACTCAGAACCAAGTGAAAGCTTGTGCAGTATGCTTCTTGCAACAGGATATTGTTCTTCAGCAGCAATTCTTGTTCAAAGCTTTGTGGTAGAAGCAAGAAATAGGAAATATAACCGACTAGGCCCAATATAAAGAAACACGGAAGTCAGAATAGCTTGTCATTTCACCAATTGCAAGGCTATAACAAGATTTAATAGGAGCCATTCTAAGCTGAAAGCCTTCTCGAGGAAGACTCTGAATCATTATTTCCTGCAAAGTTAAGAGCTCAATTGGAAAGCTGTGCCATCCTTTCTGGAATATGATATTAAAGAATTATTCCTGATGAAAATTGCTATTCGTTCCATCTGTTTTTGTTCCTGGAATAAAATAATAATAGAGTAATATAATAAATGTAATAATAATAATAATAAATAGAGTAAAATAATAAATGTACTAATTTATTTATTAATCGTATCAGTAGCGAATCGAGGGTAGAGTTGTAATGTATTTTAAAAGCACAAAGTTTAAAAACTTGACATATTAAATGTCGTTTGACCACTAGCTGGCTACTTGGAGTGCCTCTGGTGTTGCAATAAGAAGGTCCTGCATTGTAATAGGAGGTCAGTGGTTTGCTCTTTTCCACACTCGCATGTCATAACTTCACTTTGTGGTCCCATTTCTTAAGGTTGACTCTGCATCTCATGGTGCCAGAGCACAGTGTGTTCAGTGCCTTCCAAGTTTCCCAGTCTTCTGTGTGCCTGGGGGGGATCTCTCATTCGGTATCAACCATGGCTTGAGGTTCCAGGTTTTAGCCTGCCACTTTTGGACTCTTGCTTGCTGAGGTGTTCCTGCGAGTAGTAATAGTAATAGCCTTCTGGAAGGCTTGTAAGACCTTTCTGTTTGTACAGGCATTTGGTCAGTAAATAACTCTAGGCCTTCTAATATGTAGCGTAGGCCATAGGAGTTATCTTGGCGTGTGTGTGTACTGTATAGTTTTAAGTATGGATGTTAATCTGTTTTTATCGTGTTTTTATGGTGTTTTTAGCATATATAAGTCACCCCGAGCCTGACGGGAGTGGTGACTAATAAGCCGAAATAAAATAAAATAAAAATAATAGAGTAAAATAATAAATGTAATAATAACAATACTACAAAGAGTAAAATAATAAATGTAATAATAACAACAACAATAATAAATAAATTAAAATAATAAATGTAATAATAACAACAATAATAAATAGAGTAAAATAATAAAAATAATAAATCGAGTAAAATAATAAATGTAATAATAACAACAACAGCAACAGAATAAAATAACAAATAACCTTGACTTGAGTATAAGCCAAGGGGGGCTTTTTTCAGCCTAAAAAAAAGGGCTGAAAAACTCAGCTTATACTTGAGTATATTCAGTATCCATGTAAACAATGTAGTATTGATTATTTTACCATTTTAAACAATGTTACTACTGTTAAAATTTCCCTAGATTTGGTGAGACACATTGCTTAATGCTTCCACTCAAATAAGTAAGACTTCAGGCTTGAGTGTGGATGAGGATCATTTTTAGGTTTGTGAGACTATTTTGCCCTCAAATTGGGGGGGAATCTGAAACTGTCCTTAGTTCTACTTCAGATTTTGAAAAAGACATATTTTTAAAACATTAAACAGTCTAATGTTGCCTAGAACCTCTTTTAAAAGTCAGTTGCTCTCTTGGGGGCTTCCAAAAGAAGCACTTCATCCCTATTATTATTACATTTATTATTTTACTCTATTATTATTGTTATTATTAGATTTGGGGGGCAGTGAACAATGGTGTATCCTCTCTATGTAGCAGGACATGCTGTAATTAACAGTTCTATTGGGAAAGGGCTGGATGTATCACCTGTCAGTCATCATTCCACTTTCCATTGCCTTAGCTTAGAAAGTAGCTCATGGTGGCACTCTCAGTTTTTGCAATACCCCGGTAAAAATGAATTAGTGTAATTACAGAGCCATTAAATCAGGCCTGTGACATCAAAATTACTAAGCAGGATGCCAGCCAATATTCTTAACATGACTAAGTTTTCTTAAAATGCTTGTATTCCCTATCATTTTAACTTTTTAAAAATCATATTGAAAGTATCAAGGTCTCACTCACAACTCAGGTAGGTGTTTATTCCAGAGCTATATTGGTATCGTGGAGTTATAATAGATGAAATCAGGGAAGCAATGGGCCCTGATGTAAGACCAGAGCAGGGCTGGTGAGGATTGGGTGGCTTTAAGATAGGACCACCATATGCTAACGTCAACTTGAAGGCAGATAGAAAAAAACAAACAGCCCTGCCTGCCTTTCTCACTCATTGATGTCTTTGTAATTGACCAAAAAGCTCATGGAGGCTTATATGGAAGTCAGGTAGTTTTTAATAGCATCTGCTCCCAGAAAATTTAAGGTAGGTGGGATGACCTGTGGCCCACCAGATGTGGGGCTACAGTGCCCATCACTTCTTACTGTTGTCCATGGTAGCTGAAGTTGGTTCAACAGAGACAAATGCAAGATAGTCCACTTAGGCAGAAAAAAAGAAATACATAAATACAGAATGGAGGATGCATGGCTCAAGAACAGTACGTCTGAAAAAGATCTTGGAGTCCTTGTGGACAACAAGTTAAACATGAGCCAACAATGACATACGGCGGCAAAAAAAGCCAATGGGATTTTGGCCTGCATAAATAGGAATATAGTTTCTAGATCCAGGGAAGTCATGCTACCTTCTGTTCTGCCTTGGTCAGATCACAACTGGAATACTGTATGCAATTCACAGCACCGCAATTGAAGAGAGATGTTGACAAGTGGAAATGTGTCCAGAGAAGGGCAATTAAATGATCAAGGGTCTGGAGAACAAGTCCTATGAGAAGCAGCTTAAAGAGCTGGGCATGTTTATCATGCAGAAGAGAAGGCTGAGAGGAGACGTGATGAGGGTCATGTATAAATATGTGAGGGAAAGTCATAGGGAGGAGA
This sequence comes from Anolis apletophallus, assembly GCA_030556195.1. Taxonomy (NCBI): domain Eukaryota; kingdom Metazoa; phylum Chordata; class Lepidosauria; order Squamata; family Anolidae; genus Anolis; species Anolis apletophallus. Next base: position 84,962,691 of record JARBWK010000002.1, on the reverse strand, counting down.
GAGAAAGCTTGTTTTCTGCTGCTCTGGAGACTAGGACACAGAACAATGGCTTCAAACTACAGGAAAGGAGATTCCACCTGAACATGAGGAAGAACTTCCTGACTGTGAGAACTGTTCAGCAGTGGAACTCTCTGCCTCGGAGTGTGGTGCAAGCTCCTTCTTTGGAGGATTTTAAGCATAGGCTGAATGGCCATCTGTCGGGGGTGCTTTGAATGCAATTTTCTTGCTTCTTGATATAATGGGGTTGCAGAAAGAATGAAACACTTTCTAAGAGAGTGGATAAAAGAAGAACAATCAGGCTTTCTCCCGCAACGGCAAATAAAAGACAATGTAAGGACAATGTTTAACATTATAGAATATTATGAAAAGAATAACAACAAAGAATGCGCACTCTTGGTGCTTGACGCCAAGAAGGCTTTTGATAATAGAAACTGGGAATTCTTTCTGGCACTTATGCAAGAACTTGATATACCCCCTGGAAGTGGTTCAAAAGAGAGAGCTAGGCTGGGAGAAATGGCCCAGATATAAAGAGATCCTAAGGAAAAATACTGACAGCTTCGTATGGAAGACATAGGAAGAAATTAGGCAATTATACAGGGACCTGTCTTGGTTTCAGTACAGACAGCTGATAGAGGCCTTTAATAAAGATAAGAAACTGGGATTCGAAGCAGGAGATAACCTATGGGACAGGATAATGTCTTCAGAGAAAGGAAGGTAATCACCAAACTATACAAAGTTTTATTATTCAGGTCAACTGAGAGTAGCCAAACAAAAGCCTGTATGACAAAATGGGAAGCAAACATTGGACATCCTATCAGGATCACAGAATGGAAAAAGATATGGAGCAACAAAATTAAATATGTTAATTCTTACGATTTACGTGAAAATTGGATCAAGATGATAAGGTTCCAATGGTACGTCACACCTAGTAAACTAGCAAAGTGTTACAAAAATGTACCTGATAAATGCTGGAAATGCCAAACTGGGGTAGGTACCTTCTTCCACTCATGGTGGACGTGTAAGAAGACTAACAAATTCTGGAAAGAAATTCATGGAATATCATAGAAGGTGCTTAATCACAAAATGGAGATGAAACCAGAATACTACCTCCTTGGAGTAATTTGATTTTGAATTAGAAAAGAATAAAGACATTTTATTCCTCCATATGGCAACTGCTGCAAGAATAGTTCTTGCAAGAAAGTGGAAAGCCAAAGAGACACCAACACTAGAAGACTGGACACTGAAGATACTTGACATCATGAATATGGATAGCTTAACTTATTACTTCAGAAACAAACAGAAGACCCCACCTGAAAGTACAGACTGGACTCCGATTAAAAACTACCTCAATATCTACTAATCTCAAGAATAGACCAGAGCAGAAAGGACGATACCGAAGACCACATTATTACTAACACACCTACGTCGAGAAATTATCATTGGTGAATTCTACTAACCCCTCTCGCGACCCACTCCCCCCACCTGGTTTTTTTCTTTAATTTCTTTCCCCCTCCCCATTCCCTCCTTCATAACCTTCGCAATTTTATCACATCTTACTTAATGTTATGATTAACAAAACTCCATGTATTCCCAGATGTATCCCAAACCCTTTAATGATTATATAGATACTAGCTGTGCCCTATTTAGGAGATGCGAGAAAGTCTGAGTATGTAAGGGTTGGAAATGATGTTACTTATGGTCTTGGTGGGGGTCATGTAGGCATGAATTGCGCACTTTCTATGTGTGCTCCAAATGATGTCATCTGGAAGCATGAGTTGTATTGTCTTATATAGCGGAGGAAGTGTTTTGATTCTGGAGTGTCTCCACTCAGCAAAGTCTGTAGTGGTTGTGGAGGAGTGGCAAGTGGTGGTAGAGAGACTTTACCGGCTAGGCAGCACATTCCTGTTGTTTCTGCTGGGTATCTCAGGGCTTTGCAGTGTGTGCAGATGTGCGTTAGGGTGCCAATGTCGGCCTCTGGCGCCATGCTGTAGTCTTCTGCAGTGCTGTATCTGAAGGCTAGGCGGTGGAATTGGTTGTGGTGTTTTTGAAGTTTGTTTTCTGTGTTGCGACGTCGTGTTTCTGCGTTCCTTGCGCGCTGCTGTTGTGTTGCATTTCTGCGTCTTTGTTGTTCCTGGCTGCGCGCTTCTTCTTGTCGTGCAGTTCTTTGCATTTGGTTCTCAGCTGTGCGTCGTGCAGTGACCTGTTGTCTGTGTCTCTGCTGCTCAGTGTGTTTCTATTCTGGCGTTTGTTCTGCCCTTTTTTGTTTGATGTATGTAGCGTTGTGAGTGTGTCGTCCAATGCTGTTATTTTTAGAAGGCATGGCTTGTCTTTTGGGTCAGTTTCTGTCTGTGTGGAAGGAAGGAATGGTTTTTGTTTGTGGTGTTTGTAGGTGTTGTGTGTATGGGGTCCCGTAAGGTTGGTGGGATGGGTTGTGATTGGAAGTTGTGTTGTGTTGTGTGGGTAGGAATTGCTGGAGAATTGCTCCCTCATAGAGTTTGGTTTTGACAGTTTAACCCTCAAACACCAACTGACAACTGAAATCTCTCAGCATTCTATCCTAGCCTTGGATGGCTCCTGCCAGCGTTGCTATGGTTACTCTTCCTCTCTGCATTTTGTGTGGGCCGATGTTGGCCAATGGCATTTGCTGGCAGCCGCAGAGGATGCTGGGAAATGTAGGTTTTTTACTCGTTGTTTTGGGGGCCTTTTAGGTTTGGGGGGGGGAGTTTCTTTGCTACAAACGTACCTTGCTTGAGGCCTATTTCTGTTGGCAAGTTTGGTGTTTCTGCGTTGTAAGGTTTCTCTGTTTGAGGTAGTCTTCCCATGACGGCTCTTCCTATATATAATAGATAACGGGGCTGGACTGGATGGCCCACGAGGTCTCCTCCAACTCTGATTATTCTATGATTCTGAGTGTGTATGGGCTCCAGTGGATACAGTTAAATGAATTTTGACCAGTGCTGCCTAGCTTCATTTGCTTCAGTGAGAAATAAATTCTTTCCCACATCCATTATTTCTAAGTCTGTTACTTCCACAGCAAAATTAATTCATGAAGTCAAAATGTTGAGTCAACGTACATAATACCATTTGATGTATTTAAGTTGGCACAACTCAGCTCCAGGTTCAGTGCTTTTCCTGAGTGACATTGCTGGCAATACTCTGGGAATCTGATTGGGCCCGACTGGGAGGTGAGTATCCAATGAAGTGGTTGTTCAGTCCCTTCCATCATGCATTGGACTTTGTACAGCTAAACCTGGTTCACGTTCTCCACTCAATCAAGATAATTCTGATTGTTAAAATTGACCTTTCTTCAAAGATGTCCTGCAGTCCAGAAGGCTGTGCCACGCTGGTTCTGTGTGCGCAGCAAGGGTCTTTTCTTTTGCTTCCTTAATGGCAGCCTTCCATGCTGCTTGGTAATTACAGGAAGCTTCAATTGTTATTTCTAATCACGCTGCAAGGACTTCCCTTTACAGACAATAGAGAGAGCCCCCTCTGTGTGCCTTCATCTGCACACAACTGCAGATGCTTGGGATTATATTTTAATATCTTTAGGACAGGAGTATAAAAAGATAAAGAAAAACAATGGCACCTTTGGGTCTAATTGGTCCATTCTAGCATGAGGAATAGAGAATTGTGAGCTTGAGTACTAGAAACAAGTTACTGCATGAGAAAGGATCAAATTCATGACACACATTTGGAACTTCTTTACCCCCAATTTCAGAAATCCCTATCAAATTGTTCTAATATCCAGAATCAATATTGCTGTGTAAAGCAAGCATGTTATAATTTAACACATTTAGAATTTAAGATAACTATTGTGTTTGCCGTAAATTGTGACAGTGGGCAAGTTTTATAAATTTTAATGCACTTTGGAATAAATTAAATAACAAAATGCTGACGACCCTATGAACATTTCACTCCTATTCTGTGTTTTCATTTCTTCGTAGCCGAGATGCCTCGACAGTTCCCCAGGCTGAGCATTTCTGAGGTTGATGAGTCAGTGCGACTTCTAGCTGAAAAGGTTTTTGCCAAAGTCCTTCGAGAAGAAGACAGCAAAGATGCCTTATCCCTATTTTCTGTGCCTGAAGACTGCCCTATTGGGCAAACAGAGGCCAAGGAGAGAGAGCTGCAGAAGGAAATGGCAGAACAACAGTCTTTGGAGACAGCCAAAAGGTTTGTTTAGTAGCTATGTAGCAGTACATACAACGCTTCTGAAGCTCTACTTTGCTACTGTAATTGAACCAAGAATGTACAGACCATATACATGGTGGTCCATCATGAAGCTATGTTTTCCATGTTGGAACTCCCTCCCCTTATTGCTTCTACATTTGAGTTTGCCCTGTCTTCAAATCAAGAGATGTATCATTAATGTAAGCGTCATGTGTCATATTGTGGTATGTCATTGAGGGCCCTTCCAGGCAGGCCCTATATCCCAGGATCTGATACCAAGTTTTCTGTTTATCCCAGATTATCTGGCAGTGCGGACTCATTTAATCCAGTTTAAAGCAGAAAACTCAGGATCCAATCCTGGGATATAGGGCCTGTCTGGAAGGGCCCTTAGAAAGGAGAAGCTTGGAAGAGAAAAAACTAGGAATCTCATCCATCCTCACACACGTGCAGATGCATTCAGTCGATGTAAATACCACAGGGCTCAGCTGGCATTTCTTCTTTCCCACATGATCCTCCAACACATATCATTTTGCTCATTTGTTGTTTGCTACAGAAGGCGCATATGATGGGCAGAACCTGCCAATCTGCAGTTGTCTCAAGCCATGTGTGCAAGATGCTTTAGCTCAGAGTTTAATAAACTATAATGCAGCCCCAAAGAAGTGGAAAATTGACACCATCCCTTAACACATTTGATTGTTTTCTGTTTATGTGTTGTTTATATGCCCTAACAGAAACAACTAATAAGTTGAGCAAAAAATTACTCCTTTAGACATGAGTATAAAGCCTTCAAAATATATCTTATGATAAAATTCTGGGATACATTTGAGAGGTTTGTCAAATTATTTTACAATATAATCTTGATAACCTGAATACCTTTTCAGACAGTGCTGTTGACTTGATAGTTTATTTATTTATTTACATCATTTATATATCTTCCACCCTTCTCACCCTGCAGGGGACTCGGGGCGGATTACAATGTACATATACAGACAAACATTCAATGCCATAGACACACAAAATATATAGACAGACACCAGAGGCTATTTAACATTTCAGATTCTGGCCACCAGGGGGAGCTGTTGCATTCCTTCATTCTTTTGCATACTTCCTGGAGATTTTATGGCCTCATAAATCAGTTAAATTAGCCTCCCCACAAAGTGGTACCTAAATTTCCTACTTGACAGATGTAACTGTCTTTCGGGTTGCTAAGGTTGACAACAAGCAACACAATTTGGTCGAGAGCTCACCCCGACCTGGGCAGGCTTCGGATTCATAGTTTAGAATTATTTATTTATTTATTTTTGGCATTTTACCCCACTCTTCTCAACCCCCCCCCCATGGGGGGGGCTCAGAGCGGCTTCCAAAAAGGCACAATTCGATGCCCACACGGTAAAATACAGTATAAAACCCCCAACATTCAACAATAAAATACAATTAAAATACAATTACATTAACATATCCTACACATTCATTTATGTTAAAAACAGTGTTCCGTCCATAAAAAACATTGAGCCCTGTTCATCAATTTCCATTAAAATCCAATCTAAAATGCTGCCTTGTGCTAATGTGCAAACGCCTTTAATTGTGATTCATCATCTTCTGAACTGCTGTCCTGAAAACGTGGATCTTCTTGCCAGGCAACCTTTGTAGGCTTTATTGTTTCAATTGTATAGGGATTAAAGGCACTCCCAATGTGTAACATTTCTGCCAGTGAGTCCCTGGCTTGCTGAATATACCTGCAGTGCCTTGCTTTACAATACTGTGTTTTTACAGTTACCAGTGAAATCTATCCTGAACATTTGTTTTCTGTTTCACAAATATTGCTGTGTTAATTTTGTTAAGTATTACAAGTTGTTTTGTGTAATATCAGTGAACTAGAAATACAGAATTCAAGCAAGGAGAACTGTGTGTCATTCTGCTGATGGTTTTCTAGAGCAGATGCTTTTTATTGCCCCAGAGAAGTGTCTGGTTCACTTAAATATTGTATGCTATGGATATCTAGGAAGAAAAGTTTCAAGATGATTCGATCCCAGTCCTTGTCATTACAAATTCCATCGCAGGAATGGAAACCTCCATCAGCCACTCCAGCTGTGTCTCCTCCTACTCCAGTTTGTCCAGGTGCTCTACAGACCATCCAAGGGACATATGATGTGCCAGAATTTCAAAGAGTTGCAATTAGTGGAGATTACTGTGCTGGGGTAAGGAGTCATTTAGTTTTCCTTGATTTATCTTTCAGAGAAAAAATGAGATAATGTTTTGTGAAGCCTATGCTTGGATATACGCTCTATTTGGTGTGACTGTATGCATCATGTTTGTCGCCCCTTGAACCACCAGTTTTAAATCATATACATAATACAATTATTTTAGGGAGGTCATACAAAATAGTGCTGTGTTTGCTATCCAGTGGAGGCTCAGAAGAGACCCGCCTACCTTCGTGACCGCATTTCCTTTTACAATCCTGCACGATCTCTTTGAACCTCAGGGGAGACCCTCCTCTTGCTCCCGCCTCCATCACAAATGCGACTTGTGAGGACGAAAGAGAGAGCCTTCTCCGTTGTGGCTCCTCGGCTTTGGAACTCACTGCCTAGTGAGATTAGGCAAGCCCCGACCCTGGCAACCTTTAAGAAAGACCTAAAAACCTGGCTCTTCCGGCATGCCTTTGACGAGTGAACACATATCCCCATATCATGTCCGTCCCAACTATAGTTCTATCCTCGTGATGCACTGTCCCTTGTCTTCAATGAAGGCTCAAACTCATTGTTTACCCCTTTTGAGTTCCCCCAGAGACACATACTCTTCCATTTACTTATCTCACCCAGGGTTTTATCAATATTATTCTGTGGATTTGGACCGCCCACCATGATTTTATTTGATTTCTTCATCATGTTATTTTGCATCTTTTTTCCATTTTCTGTTATTTTATGTATTTTATTTTGATGTTTTTATTTGCTGTTTGTATTTTATTTTATTTTGTTGTACTGTAATTCTGGTTTTGGCCTCATGTTAGCCCTTTGAGGAGATGTTGACGGGGTATAAATAAAGTTTATTATTATTTATTATTATAAGTCAACTTGACTGCCTTTGCGAGGGAGACCCACAGCTAAGGTGTTGTTGCTAAGAAAGCCTTGTTTCCTGTAGATATTAGTTAGGGTGCCCTACAGAAATTTGGTTGAAGACTTAAAATTGTGAGCAGCTTCATATAGAATTGTAGAGTTGGAAGAGACCATAAGGACCATCTAGTCGAACCCACTGCCATGCAGGAACACACAATCAATGCACCCCGATAGGTGGTCATCAAGCCTCTGCTTAAAAACCTCTGGAGAAGGAGACCACCACACTTTGAGGCAGCATATTCTATGGCTAACAATTCTTACTGTCAGGAAGTTCTTCCTATGGGAGATGTCAGTCTTTTAGATGTCTTGGTTCCACGCTGTTCAAGGCTTAGCATGTCAAAACAAGCATCTAGAATTCAGCTTGGAAACAAATTGAGTGTCAATATGGTTGATATCGGACTGCTGTTATGTGGTCTTTGGCAGCTACAATTTATATTGGCTGTACCTTTTGAATGCTTTCCAAGGGAGCTTGGTGTAGCATACTTTAAAATTCCTTCATGTAGGTAGACAAAGAGTTTTCCTGCATACTTCCTTGCTGTGTTTTCAAAAATTATACACAATGCAGAATGGTTTGTATTCCAAGGAATTTATTTGGGAGTCCCCATAAAGGATTTCTGTGGAGAGAGATCAGAGAAAACGCCTTGTTTTTATTGTTTATTATTTATTTACCATATTTATACCCTACGTTTCTCATCCCTTAGGGGACTCAGAGTGGATTACATATATAGGCAGTGATTCAATGCCTCATAGACATACATCAAGTGAAACAAAAACATATACCTTAAAACAATCAGTAAAATATAGCAAATGCTAAAACCACTTATTTTTTTGTTGGCCTTCAATAGAAAACACATTAAACAGAAGAATAATCCTGGCCATTACCTGGATTAACAAACCTGTGCATACATCCTACGGTGAAATTCAGTGGTTTTGTTCCATTTGCACAGACAGGTTGTTTGTCTGTGAAGTGTGATCAGTTTATATTACATGTTATAGTGGAATGGATAGAGATAGCTCTATGGCAAATGCCTTCAAATCCAGGTAATTGGCCAGGCAGGTTGCTACATCATGTATCTCTACCTGTCTAATTGCTAACAGGAAGAAGAAGTAACCCTTATGGGAATCTCTTTCAGGAAGTTCTCATGTGGTCTGATAGGAGTGTTGATCTAAGTCCAAATAATCGTTCATATCCAGGATTACATATAAACACGATTCTGGAACCTGCACTTAATTTATCAGAAGAATTCAAGATGCAGCTAAATACCATACAGCTGTACTTTTACCTTGACTGGAATGTGCAGGATAGATTCTGCATGCAGGATATATATGCTCTTTGGTGTCTTATGAACATAAATATTAGAGAGTTATGCTGACAGTTGTGGAAATAACTTCTTGTGCCATAGATCATGAATGAATCCCCTCCCCCTGTATTTTATTGCATTCACAGTATCTATCAGGGAGCAGGGTGGGGGTGGGAATAGTAACTACTCATAGACAGGTTTTGTGAATTGAAATTGCCTACACTTTCTCTTGGCTACAGGCGGTTTAAATAGCTTTTGCATGCCTCAAGGCAAAGATACCATCATTGCATGTGAGATTAACATAGGGACATGAATCTTGGGCTCTCTGAAGTATGTCCTGATAAAACTGGCTTCTTTAGTTTCCTAGGCCCCTGAATTGGACTGGAAACTTGTAGGACCAGCCTAATGCCTCCTTAGATAGCATAATTAGTGGTACGGAAAAATTGAGGTTATAGCCCAATAGTGTCAGGAGACCCACTCATTCCTCATCACTCCTAAAAGAAAGTTGCTTGTCAAAGTTAATTAGACATCAGAAACAAGATGGCACAATAGCTCGCTCACCTTCTCTGTGCTAATAATTCTTCTATGTGGAAGAGCATTTTTAAACTGAGCCCAGTCAAAGTTTCAATTGGAAATGGTACTGCTCAGACATGCGTAGATCCCAGGATTCTGTAGGATGCAGTCAAAGTGGCAGTTGAAGTGGTATTAAAGTGTTGTGCAGCGTGAAAGAGGTCTCAGGAGTAGAATATATTTCCTACGAAATGTGTTTAGGACCAGGGTTTGTGGTAGCTGTCCTTTTCACAACTCTTCAGTAATTGCTTATATGATTTCCCCCTTCAGGTTAGTGTTGATGATTATGAACAGGCTGCCAAGAATTTAGCAAAAGCTCTGATTATTCGGGAACAGTATTGCCACCTTGCTTACCATCGCTTTCCAAGGACAACAGCACAATATTTATGCACAATGAGAAATGAAAAATGGAAAATTGAAGATGAGGTACTCCCAGGTAAATGAGCTGCAGTTTTAAAAAGCCCCTTGGTTTATTGCATCTTTTTTGGCTTTTAATTATGGTCCCTTCCAGACAGCTGAATAAAATCCCACATTATCTGTTTTGAACTGGAATATATGGCAGTGTGGACTCAGATAACCCAGTTCAAAACAGATATTGTGGGATTTTCTGCCTTGATATTCCGGGTTATATGGCTGTGTGGAAGGGCCCTATGTTTCATTGTAGTAGATTTGTTGTAGTTTATTAGGAATCAGGCTACAAAGATCTTTTAAAACAAGTTTTGAAAGTCCAGAATCTTGTTGGTAACATATGCTGGGATAGGTTGCACTATATATATCTTACTCGTACATTTTTGGATAATACAGAACAGACCTGATGATGATTAGAAGTGGAGGTCTTCATGCAGAACCATTGCAGATATACAATAATGCACTTAGAATGTCATTGTGCATTGCTTCTGTTTATTGTTCTTATTGGAGAACAGAGACAAGTGCACAGCTACTTTTTGTAATACAAATTCAAAGCTATTTTGAATGTGTGGAGCTAAATTCAGAATATTGTCTGTCTTTTGGACACAAGGTTTGGCGTTAATGAAAGTCAGTGTAGGATATTGAATTTCAAAGCTAAATAGCATTGAAGTGATCAGAATAATCCTGATAATACGATAATGTAGTTTTTAAAAATAATTTTCATAAGGTTGCTATATGGTAGATTAAATTTTTCATTGGGATCTTGTGTGTAAGAACAATATGGTCCAAACAAATCAATTATATTTGTTTTACAGATTTCCACCCACCACCAAAAGAACTTCAGGATCCTTATAATCTTGATGATTCTCCTGGGAACTTGGATTATGTTTTAAAAATGAAAGAAGGCGTTGTCTTCATTTATGAAAACAAAGAAATGACAGAACTCGATAAGCCATGGAGTTTGCCTTATCCTGATCTTCAGACATATACTCTCAACCTCAGTCATGTGCTGGCTCTCATTGCTGATGGCCCAACGTATGGCTTTGTTTTAACTCTAAAATATTTATTCTATAAGGTGTTGTATATAACCTGCAGCATTGCTAAAATAAATTCTGTGTCTGTTCTTTTTAGTTCTAGCGTGCATTGTTGTTGAGTGCCTTCAAGTCATTTCTGACTTATTGCAACCATAAGATGAATTTATCTCAGGGTTTTCTGGAGCCCAGGGAATATGACTTGATCATTCAGAAAGTTTTAATGGCCAAGCAAGGATTCAAACCCTAGTTTCCAGAGTCAAAGACCAACAGTCCAAGTACTGCACCTTGCCCTTAGCTTAGGAAAAGACCCCACAGTCACTAGATATAATCTCTAGCAGTTTATGACTACAATTACAATATAATGTTTCTCTTTCCACAGGAAAACATACTGCCACAAGCGACTTAACTTTCTAGAATCTAAATTTGGTTTACATGAAATGTTAAATGAAATGTCTGAACTTAAAGAACTGAAGACTAATCCCCATCGGGATTTTTACAATGTGAGAAAGGTAAGTGTGAAATAGTTAAAGAAGGAATTAGCTAAAATCCTGATAGAAAATTACAATTTTCTAACTTAGAGTTACACTTTCATAACTACATGATATTTATTATTTTCTATGTAGCCCCTAGTTTAGGGAACATATAGGAGCATGAAAATCTCTCAATGGCCACTTAAACAAAAGGGGGTCATTCTCATGCTACACCTGAAGCAACTGACTGCTCCCTCTCTGCCCTGTGTGAGTGATCTCCAGTGCAAGGGGAATTGCCACAGGGACTCCACTTCCTGCTGTCTCAATGAAGACAGCTCACAGGAGCAGATCAGAGTGTCAACAGCTTCCCAAGCAACAGGGAAGTACAGCCAGGAAGGTCATTTGAGAGTCATTGCCTAACCACATAATAGTTGCACTCCAAGGCTGAGAACCACCTCTGTACCCAACACACACTCCAGTCCGAGGTAAAATAGCAAAGCAATTTATCGAAGAATGTATATGAGAAGCAATTCAGCAAAACAGTATAAAAAACCAAAGTCCAAATATCAGGAGTAATCCACAGAAACCAAAGTACAGGAGTAGCATTAAAAAAAACCAGGAATACAAAAGTAGAATAAATCCAAAACATGAAATTCAGGAACAGTCCTCAAAACTTGGAATCATTTATTTATTTAGCACATTTGTATACCGCTCCCTCTCAGCCTGAAGACGACTCGGGGCGGTTTACAAGGCAACAAATTGAATGCCAACAGCATTTTAAAAACAGCACTTAAAACAGTTAAAAACATTAGCAATAAAATAAACCATGACAATAATAAAACAACATTTTGTCTCCAAATAATACAATATCCAATATTGTAGTCCAGTAATTCCAGTCCTATATCAGTTACACTGCCATACATCCATGATGGTATTCCTAGGGTGCATCTACATAGGCCACTTACTCGGGCTGGTCTAGAGTGGTATACTTATTTATTTATTTATTTATTTATTTAGGCTTCTCAACCGCCGACTCCCGGGGGCTCGCGGCTCACAAGAGCCAGTGGCACAGCGCCAAAGGTTAAAACATAAAACACTTAAAAACACAATTAAAACATGCAATAACAATTAAAACAATAAAAACAATAAGCAGCAGCAAATATAACAGCCCTGGGGGAATCCACATTAGTACCAGCACAACTTCTTTCATATTTAGGTAACATGGGGTCATGGTTATATTAAGCTGTCTTGCGTGGTGTGTAGAGCTGATTGGCTGTATTCCTCAAGTGGATGCCATGGTGTCCATTCACCCTTACATCTTCTCATTTGGTCCATGCAGATGTGTCCTTAATGTTGGGGTGGAATATTTTTCTTGTGACTTGAATCTATTGGTTTATAATCTTGTGATCTAATCCTCTGAGTTTCAAAAATCAAGTTTGTGCCATATTCTACACAACATCTGTTTAGATATTTAGATATCTAAATATCTGTCATATCACGTCCCACTATTTTTCAAGCTAAACACATCCAGATCCCTAAGCTGTTCCTCATAGTACTTGTATTTCAGACACCCCCCCCCCCCATCCTGGTCTTTCATCCTTTGGAGATGCTTCAGCTTGTAAACATCCTTGTTGGATTCTGGTGCCCAAAACTGGACACAGAATTCTAAGTGAGGTCTGTTTAAAGCCAATTTACTGCGTGGTCTGACTTATTTGACCTAGTCATTATGTTCTTGCCTCATCACACTGTTGATTAATGATGTTATGAACACAATTATACATACATATAATATAATTCAGAAATTTTCATGTGGAAATGAAGATACACGTCAGTTAACAAATTAGATACGGACTTGACTTCTTTAATAGGAACTTTGGTCCAGAGATAAGAATAACATGGATAGACCAGTGATAGATTCCTATGCCATGAAAAAAAGCTGTTTAATATGTTGCAGCAAATGTTTTCTTCAAAACCGAGAAACATAGACATATGAAATTAATTAATCAAGTCAAGTAAGCTTTATACAAGTAAACAGAAATATTTTGAATCTTCCAGAGTTTCTTCTGAAATGTTTCCAGGGATGACCTTTTATTTCACTTTTCATATGATTTCTATTTTGGTGGCCAAACTTATAGATTTATGCTTAAAACCAAAATAGGACAAAACAAAAATGTTTTTGCTGTGCATGTATGCTCAGTAAAGGATTTTGGAAGCAGCTGTTGTTTACCTGCCTGTTGTAAGCAGGCACACAGGAAGCATAGCTACAGTAGGCGTGCTCCTTCCCAGTTCAAATAGTATTCCATTGTCTTTTCTAGACATACTACTGTAATCCAACACTGAAAGCCTGTTTTTTCTTAGCCCTTATTCACCATTCTCTAAATGTCAAAGCTTCTAAAAATTCCTAGCTACACACAAAATGGGAAGGAAAAGAGGTCTGGGCAGGTGGAATAACTCTTTGTAAAAACAGCATATTTGTCAGCGGTTAGGCTAACTGTGATATGCCTATAATGTGCTGAGAAGAAACTGGGTGTTTCTCTTTTTCTCTAATTGAATAATGGTTTTAAAAAAAGCATGGCTGTGTGTGTGTAACTTTGAGCATGCAAACTAATTGCTTGTTGGATCATATCCATGGGTTCATTCTTTATATTTTCTCATGATGATTATCTCTCAGCACAGAATGTCCTTCAAAACTAGGACAATTACTAGTGTTGTCTGGAGACATTTTGCACAATTAGAGTTATTAGATGTGTTCATCTTATAAATCCCATCCATTGGTATTTGGATTATAGTTATTTGGTTTTTGTATGACGAATTTAGAACTAAATATGAAAGCTTTGTAGAGTATAGAAAAAGATACCGAACCTTCTTAAAACTGAATTGAAAATGGCTGAGCAGTAGAAAAATCAGTGAACAGAATATTTGACTGAGACATTTAAAACATCCAAGTAAAGATTGGATATCTGTAGAAAAAGAAACTAAAGTTATGATTTTAAATGAGGAACAGCCATGTCAATGTATTTGAGAGGGGAGGGATGTGGTATACAGATGACAAAATAATAATGCAATCATTGTCCCTGGTAGGAGAAAAGATGTAACTGGAACATTAGGGAGAAACATATTATGTTATATTTCTAGCACTGCTAAAGGAATTCTTCTATACTTTTGGGTATCTGTGCCTTAAAATGCCAGCTGAAGTGTTAGGTACTTCTATGGGTATTGATCATGAATGGAGTCAGGAGGACTGGCAAAAAGATTGCATAAGTTCAGTTGGGGCATAATAACCTTGTTTTTGACAGGGATGACATGGACCCCTTTCTAGAATTGTACTGGATTATACAGCCTTGCTGTGGCTGTGACCTTGGCATGCAAAAAAGATTTCATCACCCAGACTAGAGCACAAGCTCAAAATAAACTGGCTACACAACACTAACAAACCTGCTTAAGTGTTAGTTGATGTGTTTATTCTGACTATGTCTATTTTGTGGAGAGCTGAAAGCGTGTTTATAGAGCTGAAACAAATTATTTTTACCGTAATGCTGTGATTATTCACATCAGGTTGTTTTATTAAAAAGTTAATACAAAGGGAACAGCAAATTCATATTTTATGTAGCCAATGTAACAGCAGATCTTTCTTTACTGCCATTATAGCCTGTAGTCATTACAATCTACAAAAATGTGGGCATTAAAAGCAAAAATAAGTCCTATTGTAAGCAATCAATTAGAGGAATGTCTTATTTTAATTTTTTTTTAAAAAAAAATGGATGGATAGCTGGAGGGATTCAAATATTTGTGGTCTGTGACACCTATCCGCCCTGCCTAGGCTAGTTATTGATGTGGGATTGTGAGCACTGTAAGAAATAAATTCACAAATATAGAAGTCCAGAAACGACACCAAAGCAAGCCAAGTAGTATTTATTCAAGTATTCTATCTCAATTCTGATATATTTATTTTTGCAAAAAAGCAGTAAAGTGATATGAGGCAAGAATGGAAGAAAGACACTATAAGCACCAGAGCGAGACAAGATGTATTCGATTGACAACTTTAAGCAGCTATCTGTTGCTGCTACATTACACTTTTCAGAAAACTGAATTTACAAGTGGTCAAAGTTGTTAGTAGGAATTCTACTTTATGACTTATTCATTAATTTATAATATTGTGTAATTTATAAAATAAATGAAGCTTTATATAAGGTTTCCCAATATCAAATGCTAGTTTAAGAGGATACATTCCCACTATGAATAGTGGGAATGCATCCTCTGTTCTGTTTCTGTTATCTAATGGTCACAGACACCAATAAAAAACCCAACCACTCAGTTGCATGTTTTGTAGTAATTTGCAGATTTATCTGTCTGCAACATTAGTGTGTGTACAGTAGATAAAGCTGATTAGAAGACAAGAAGAGAGAGACACATTGGAAAGTTAAGCAAAGCATAACTTGTCATCCTTCCAAGATGCTCTTCTTATATACAGTATGCACATGTTGATAATGTTTCATAGATATCACACTGGTAAAATGAACTGTATGCTGTGGAATGCTGCGTCCATTTAGTGATGGAAAGTGGAACATAAGTAAAGTAAATTAAATAAGTTAATGCACCCCTTCATTAATATGAAGAGGCCTGAAATTAATATATACACATATTAATTTTATATTATTAATAATAAGATACTGGTGTTGTGGTTTCAGCATTGACTACAACTCTGGAAATCAGGGTTCACTTCTGTGCTCCCCCTGGAAACCCATTGGATAGCCTTGGGTGAGTCACACACTCTGAACCCCAGAACACCTCATGATACCTTTGCCTTAAGGTTGCCATACGTCAGAAACGACTTGAAGCAATGCAACATTCATTGGCATTTCTTATCATTCAGACTCTATATATAGTAACTTACAGCTTGTTTTTCTGCATTAAGAACAGCTGTTGACATTTTTGTTTAAGAAAAGAAGCCATCCCTGGAAAGTGTGGTTAAGGCAGTAAACAAAATTACTAGAAGTTGTTTCAAGTGAAATACAATCCCATTTTCCTTTAAATAACTATACTTAATGAACTACTTGTGAACCCTATCTCTATGTAATTTAATAGTATTTAAAATGCTAATTTATTTTTCATGGTTATTCACTTGTCTATATAGTTGTAACTCCACCATACAATCACATACTTCACAGTTTTAGAAGTAAGTTTTCTTAGGTTAAAAAAAACCCACTAGCATTTGCCATTTATATTTGTGGCTTTTCCACTTTCATGGGGACCCTATGCCCCAAAGCCTTACAAATGTGGAGAGACTACTGTATAGTTTAAATATTATTAATCATAGGAGCATTTAAAGATGTAAACATGCACTAGGGCTTCAACAGAAAAGAATAAACAAAATCTGGCTACCAGTATTTTAAAAAACTCTGAAATCACAACAGTAAATACAGAACACTAAAAAAAACAAACAGGGGAATTCCAGTCAAGAAATAATCAGGGCCAGCTAATCAACCCCAACAAAGGATTCCCCCAGACCTTGAAACTGATAGGCCATTACACGCTAAGCAAGGTGGCCAATTGAAACATTCACACCTCCCTCCAACAGACAAGAGTTCTTTCTCCCACCCTACACATTCCACAGATATATAAACCCAAGTTAGTCTGTTGTTTGACATATTTGACAGACTAACATTTTGTGTCACTGTAGTGGCCTTACTTGCATGCTGTCGTTGTCGTTTTCTTACAAGAAGCCTGTATTACAGAATCTATTGCTGCCTTTTAAATCCGTGGGAAGTGAAGTTAGTTGAAGGTTAAAAGATCTGGTCATATAAACATCAGGAAGGTATTATAGACCTTCCTGATGCCGTGTGATACCTCAAAGGAGAAAAACGAGTATTGTTTCCAGGAGCATTTATGTTCTTGGAAACTGCCAGCCAAGGAGTGCCGGAGAGACATATATCATAATCCCGAGTAGATTGCTTTGGGCAGTTTTAGTAACACAAGTATTACTAACAGTTCTAAATATGGAATATTTATCTATGTTGGTGACAGCTTTGATACGTATGAGTATGTGAAGCTCTCAAATGCTACTCTGTCATCAATAGGCGGAAAGGTGTCAGAATTGTTTAATGTGCTGGAAAGTTTAGAAGATGTGAAGTGCCAGTTAATATGACAGCCCAGTTGATGGAAAGTGACCAGAAGAGGGGAAGTGGAAAGGGACTTGAGAGTAAATCATATGGCTCCACTGCACCTCCCTTATACTTCTTCAAAGAGTTCAGAATTATCCTCTTCTGCCATTTATTTCCTGTGTCTGGATGTGTAGGCTTAACATTTCTAAACAGAACAAGTTGGGCCTATTGTTGCTGCTTGTCTTCAGTTGCTTTCTGTGAATAGATCAGGAATATCCTTCTTCTGGAGAGTTCATGGGAGACAATTTCCACTTTCCACTGCTGTACCACAACAGTATTGGAGGGCTCCTCAATACTTAGGAGTACAATTGGGATAGGGATTTATGGCACTCAATGGAATTGAGGTCTTTTAAAGGCTTATTTGGAAGACTTGCGTAGAGGGAAGAAGCCTTTCTGTCTGCGCATTCTAGATACAAACCAGAAATGTCTGTGGCACTGACTTTGCATTTTTCTGCAGTAACTTTGCTGGAGTGTACAGAGAAGAATGTTAAAACACCTTGAGACAGTTTCCTGGATTGCTCAAGTAGTATCTGAAAGAAAGCAACTTTTGAAATATGCCAAAGAATATTTAGTTAGTTCATAAGCCATTCGAGAACAAGACCTATGAGGAGCAGCTTAAAGAGCTGAGCATGTTAAGACTGAAGAAGAGAAGGTTGAGATGAGATATGATAGCCATGTATAAATATGTGAGGGGAAGCCACAGGGAGGAGGGAGCATTTTTTTCCTGCTGCCCTGGAGACTAGGATGCGGAACAATGGCTTCAAACTACAGGAAAGGAGATTCCACCTGAACATTAGGAAGAACTTTATGACTGTGAGAGCTGTTTGGCAGTGGAACTCTCTACCCCAAAGTGTGGTGGAGGCTTTTTAAACAGAGGCTGGGTGGCCATCTGTTGGGGGTGCTTTGAACGTGATTTTCCTGCTTCTTGGCAGGGGGTTGGACTGGATGGCCCACGAGGTCTCTTTCAACTCTATGATTCTATGACATCAATTATTCAAACCATTAAATTAAAAGCACAGAGGAAAACATCATTTTAAGATAATTTTGCAATAATCCCCATCCTTAGTGACTCCTCTATTGCCAAAAGTCTGCATGAATTTTTAAATATCCTGCACCTGCTAGAAGCCCAAACCTTTCTGTGGCCAGAGAGGTGAAGCCCTTGTATATTGTACATCTCACATAAATTTTATTACAGAGCAGGCCCTTTAGCTCTTAATATTTGCAGCACATGTAATATTTGCCGCCCTGAGTCCCCCTCCGGGGGTGAGAAGGGCGGGGTAGAAGTACTGTAAATAAATAAATAATGTAATTTTCCAGGCCACCTTTACTGTTTTCCCTTGACTCTCACAACAACTCCCCACCAGGCATTTAGGAAAGAACCAGTTTGTAGAGCTGCAGTTAATAGTGGAATTTCATCTGAACAGCAAAGACATTCAAAGGAGGCAATTTGACTGTTTGCAGTTCTTTGGTTGTATTCTATCAATGACGACAAGCAGTACTTCTCTTGACTTGTATGGGTAGTGTAAATTGCAGCTTCATCTCTTAAAATAGCTGGTGTTGAGGAGGCGTTATTTTCATGCTCTCACAGTTTTCCTCATTCATGTCTTATGAACTTGCCCAGATGGCAAGAGCAGAGGCTGTTGTGAAAACACACATTACAGCTCTGACGGCTTTCTCAGCGTCTCAGCTTCTGGATCAACTGATTTGCAAATTTGTTTTCTCGCCGTCAGGTTTTAAATGGTGACAATGCATAATAGGTGCACACTAATGAATTGTCTGCTATGGAACACTAATCAGCTTCATTACATTTATTATCTTCTGAAAACCTCAGGAGATTCAACATCTAGTTTTAATACTAGTAGGCCATTGTGACATTTAGGTAAAATTGACAGGCCATTGTAATCATTACATTAATTTGTTGTTCTGCCTGGAATAGTATTTTGTTGAGTACACGCCCAGAGAGGTAGTCAAATATTCTGAATACTCACTGGAGAAATAACTGAATTTTTCAAGTAATTGGCTGGATTATAATTTTTTTCCTTTTCCCTTTAAAAAAAGATATGCTTGTTTGAGTATAACCCTCTTAAGCTTGGATCAAACAGAAGCATCTTTGACAGAAAAACTAAGTTGCTAACACACACTGTCATGGAATGAAACAGAATTTGCTTTTTAAAAATAGCTCCATTCTGTAATGAAAGCATCCATGTAAAAATATGTGCGAAAGACTATTCTGCCACCTTTTTATAGAGCTGGTTATGAATGTCTGATTTTTAGAGTGCTCAATGTTGAAAATCCCAAGTGAATTGTCTAGTCACTGTGTCTTAAAAACAATGACATATCACTCATGTGCTTTGTATAACTTTTGCATCATGTGTGGAGCCAAGTGTACTTTGGCTGGTGCTGCGGCGAGAAAGAGAGCAGGAAGACTTAAATAGAAACCCATCAGCCTTGATGATTCACCTCACAGGGTCATATTACATGTAGTTATGAGTATCATGTCATCTGTTTATATTCATATGGTAATGCTGGGATAAATTATTCCCTGTATATGATTTTACTGACCATGTTTTAACCATATACCATATATGCTCAAGTATAAGCTGACCCGAATATAAGCCGAGGCACCTAATTTTAGCACACGCACACACACAAAACCCCAAACTTGAGTATAAGCCGAGGGTGGGAAATACAGCAGCTACTGGTAAATTTCAAAATAAAAATAGATACCAAAACAATTACATTAATTAAGGCATCAGTAGGTTAAATATTTTTGAATATTTACATAAAATTAATTTACAATAAGACTGTCCAACTCTGATTAAACCATTATTCTAACCTCCTTCAATGTAAATGTGCTTACGTATCCTTCCAATAATAATAGAATAAAATAATAAATGTAATACTACTACTACTACTAATACTAATAATAGAGTAAAAGTTTTGTGCCAGAGGGACAAAGTAAAGTATATATGCTTGGTGTCTGCTGATTAAGGTTAATGTTATTTGTGATTCCAGGTTGATACTCATATCCATGCTGCTGCCTGCATGAATCAGAAACATTTGCTGAGGTTCATTAAACACACTTACCAAACTGAGCCCAACAGAATAGTAGCCGAGAAAAAAGGCAAGAAGATGACTTTGAAACAGGTGTTTGAATGTCTCCACATGGATCCCTATGACCTCACTGTAGATTCATTAGATGTTCATGCAGTAAGTAATCAGTAAATCAAACTGGAAATGAAGTTCAGGAAATGAATGATCAATGTTTGGAGACCGAGTTTTACTAACTGTGCATGTGGAAAACAATTATTTGCTCCTTTTGTGAGCTGATGTTAATATGTCCATATTTTGCAAACAGCTGTTGTGTGCCTTCAAGGCATTTCTGACTATCACTGGGTTTTCTTGGCAAGATTCGTTGAAAGTGGGGGTTACCATTGCCTTGATCTAAAGCCGAGGGAATGTAACTTGCCCATGGTCATCTGCCTGGTTTTGATGGCTGAGGAGACATTTGAACCTCACCTCTAGAGGTGTAATCCAGCATTCAAATCAATACAGTATGCTGGCTCTCAAATAAGCAATAACAAAGCCTAATCTTATGACTTAACAGTATGTTAGCAATGAAAAACTGGTGCTCAGTTTTTATGATTGAAAAAAAACCCAACCCTTCTACTTTTCAGGATCGCCAGACATTTCATCGATTTGATAAATTTAACTCCAAATACAATCCAGTTGGTGCAAGTGAGCTGAGAGACTTGTATTTGAAAACAGAGAATCATCTTGGTGGTGAATACTTTGCTCGTATGGTGAAGGTAAGCAGTCTTTCCGTCACTTATTGTTTTAATGTCATCTAGAAGATAATAATAATAATTTATGAAATTGCCATGGTTATTGGCAAGATATGCAAAGACCCATGAAGACTCCAAGTATGTGTACAGTGCATGAGGTATTGTGTTTGGAAAATACCATCTGTGCAACTTAGGCATGGTCTGATATGGCCGCATTAGCCAATACACTTTTTACAGATCATGTACTTTTTGGTCTCGTTTTTTCCCCATCATATAACTTATAGTAATAAATCTGTGATCCATTGTCATATTCTTTAGAAACATAAGTGGCTGCCTTATAGAGAGTCAGAACATCGGTCCATCTCGTTGAATATTGTCAACCTTGACTGACAGTGTTTTTTTTCCAGGGATTTAGGCAAGAGTCCTTTTCATTCTGGTTGGAGTTGCCACTTAACCTGGAATCTTTTTCATACAAGATACCTTTTCTATCACTGAGCTACAACCTTTCTCATATGAGCCACGGTGGCGCAATGGGTTAAAACCCTGTGCCGGCTGAACTGCTGACCTGAAGGTTGGTAGTTCAAATCTGCGAGACGGGGTGAGCTCAACTTCCCTAATGGTAGGTTACATACCTGTGACCATCTTTCTTCGAGTGAAGCTCTGTGAATCCACACTTATGAAGTTTATACGCCAGCGCGGGCTTCCCAACGGAAACTTTTCCAGTTTGAAACTTTTTGGCGGTAGCTCCGCCCAGCCAACCCGGGAGGGCATAAAAGGCGCCCAGCGCCCACGCCCATTCCTTACGCCACATAGCAACAAGGAAAGGGTGGTTTGAGAAAGAGGGGATGGCCGGGCGGGTCGTGTGGATTCACAGAGCTTCACTCGAAGAAAGATGGTCACAGGTATGTAACCTACCATTCTTCTTCGAGCTCTGTGAATGCACACTTATGAAGATTTACCGAGCTAAGGTAAAGGAGGTGGGAACAAACCAGCCAGATTGTAGAAAAAAATGAACAGGTTTATTGCAACCAGCAACCTGAATAAATAACATGTTAAACACATAATATATGAGTGGGAGGCAGGCTCCCACTTGTAAACACAGTGCAACAAGCACCATTCATGTCAGGCACGCAGGCCTCAAACATAAGTGCAATCATAGCAGAAGTGCAACAAGCACCATTCATGTCAGGCACACAGGCCTCATAACAGTGAGTGCAACAAGCACAACCTGAGAACAAAGGGTGCACAACTGGTGCAACCTACCCGTAAATGGGTAAAGCGCGCTTAAACTGGTAGACTGTGCCCCTACCTGGGGCACGGCACATACTTAACATTGACAGTGCAATGAAACAGGAGGGGTTTGAACGACGCAACTGTCGATCGACCAGTGCAAAAAAAACGGGAGAACTGGGGCTGACTACTCTGCAGCACCTAGTGGGGTCTTTGGGTTAAGAATCGACCGACCAAAGGCCGCCTCCCTCCCAAACAGGGTGTCTACCCGGTAATGAGATATAAAGGTAGAGGGGTTGGCCCAGATGGCCGCCCTACAAATTTGGTCCAGGGGAATCCCTTGAGAGGAACGCAGTTGACGTGGCCACTGCCCTAGTCGAGCGTCCCTTACCTTAGATGGGCACGGTTGACGGGCTATCTGATAGCACAGTTCAACCAGGGATGCTACCCAATTAGAAAGTCTCTGTGCCGACACCGGCAAGCCCAGCTTGTCGGTGGCGTACGACACAAACAGTCCGGTCGATCGGGCGGTAGTCCGCCGACCGGTTCTTGTAGGTCAGAAGGGCCCTTCTGACGTCGAGGCCGTTTGCCCTCGAGTCCGTGTCCCCGGTTTGGGCCAGTCCCAAGTCCGGAAGCACGATGTCCGTGTTCAGGTGGAACGGAGACACCACCTTCGGCAGAAAGGTGATGTCCGTCCGCAGGATGGCCCTATCTGCTAAAAACAGCAGGTAGGGTTCGTCGACACGGAGCGCCGCCAGCTCGGAAGGGCGACGCGCCGAAGCAATGGCGACCAAGAAGGCCACCTTCCAGGATAGGAGCCGCAGGTCGATGGATGACAGCGGCTCAAACGGTGGGGATGTCAGGCAGGACAGCACCAGGTCCAAGTTCCAACCCGGTGTGGGTGGATGCACCGGGGGACGAGTGTTGTTAACACCCTCAGGAACCTCTTGACCATCGGGTACTGGAACAGCGAGGGACCGCCCTCTGCTGGTTCTGCCAGGTGAGGGCCGCCAAATGGGTCTTCACCGAGGACATGGATAGACCCCTGTCGACCAGTTGTGCCAGGAACTCCAAGACCGATGAGACTACCAGCGGGAAGACGGTGGTAGATCGGGAAGCCTGGAACCTCTCAGAAGGGCGATGCAAGCCGCGAGCACGCCGACGTGGCCGGCTTGTGGGCTGCTGCCAGGATCGCTGCTACAGCTGGAGAGACCTCTGGTGCCGGCGAATCCTCCACGCAGTCAAGTGCAAGGACTGAAGGTCCGGTGGAGGAGCATCCCGCTCTCCCGAGTCAGTAGGTCTGGTCGGTGAGGGAGCGGCATGTAGTCCTGACCCGCTAGGTGTAGCAGGGTCGGGAACCAGACTTGTCTCGCCAGTAGGGAGCGATGAGGATGCAATCGGTCCCTGAGAGCTGGATCCTCTCGACGATCCGAAGGAGGAGCGGGAACGGGCGGGAATAGATAGAAGAACCCCGTCGTCCAGTCGAGCAGAAGGGCGTCCCGAGGCATCCCCGTGTGCATCCGGGCAAGCCTTGCACCGAAAACTGGCAGTTGGTTGTTTTCCGCGATGCGAAGAGATCTGCGTCCGGGAACCCCACCGCTGAAACACACGGTGGAGCTCGTCCGGATGCAGCATCCATTCGTGGGACGACCAGCTGGTCCTGCTGAGGCAATCCGCTTCCTCGTTCTCGACACCCGGGAGATGGACCGCCCTGGGAGTTACTTGATGGTGGACGCACCACTCCCACAGGTTCTGGGCTAGGGCCAGGAGTTTCCTCGAGCCCGTCCCGCCCTGCTTGTTCACGTAGTACATGGCCACGATGTTGTCTGTCCTGACCAGTACTACTTTCCCAGTGACGAGGGGGGCGAAGGCCCGGAGAGTCTTGGTGATGGCCAGAAGCTCCAGATAGTTGATGTGATGAAGCTTCTCCACCGCCGACCACTGTCCGTTGACAGACAGGGTGCCCGTGTGGCCTCCCCATGCCTGTAATGACGCTGGGCGGTCGTCACTGTGATGGCTGGGTCTACGGTGTGGAAGGGTACTCCCTGCACACGTTGCTCTTGGACGCCCACCACCGGAGGGAGTCCTTGACCGCCTTTGGCAGGGATAACCTTTTTGAGTGGTGCTCCCTGACCGGGTCGAAATGGTCGAGGAACCAGCGCTGCAGTGGTCTGAAGCGCAGTCTCGCCAATGGGGTCACAGCTACTGTCGAGGCCATGTGGCCTAAGGTCACTTGGATTTGTTTCGCCGTGATGGCGGGCCTGTTGCAGCTGTGTATCTCGCGTCGAAGAGCCTGGAATCTGACGTCTGGCAGATAGGCGAGCTGATCGACGGAGTTGAATATCGTGCCGATGAACTTGATGGTCATCGTTGGGACCAGCTGGGACTTTTCCTCGTTGAGGCGCAGACCCAATGAGGAGAGTAGTTGTAGGGTCGTAGAGACCTGTTGATGCAGGAGTTCTGGAGACTGGGCCGCCAGCAGCCAGTCGTCCAGATACGGAAAAATCCGGATTTTCTGCCTCCTCAAGTGCGCAGCCACGACCGACATGCACTTTGAGAATGTTCGAGGTGCTGTCCCGAGGCCGAACGGGAGGACGTTGAACTGGTACGCCCTTCCCGCCACCTTGAAGCTCAAGAAGCGCGATGAGCAGGTCGAATCGAGACGTGGACATATGCGTCCCGAAGGTCGATCGACGCAAAGTGGTCGTTGGACCGAGAAGTGGGAGAATGGACGACACTGACACCATCCTGAATTTCCTCGGCGAAACGTACGCGCGTTAAGTCTCTGAGGTCCAGGATGGGTCGCAGGGAACCGTCTGGCTTCGCACGGTGAAATACCGTGAGAAGAATGCCCTCTTTCCTTGCTCTTGGGGAGCTGTGAGATCGCTCCCTTTGAAGCAACGCGTCGACCTCCTCCAAGATCACCCTGGACGGCTGTGTCTCGACGATGAACCCCGTGGGTGGAAGTTCGTCGAACTCCAAGGCATAGCTGTCTTCGACAATCCGGGAACCCATGCATCTGAGGTGATGCGTCGCCAGGCATCGATGTAGCGGGCCAGGCGATCTCCGAAGGGCGGGTGTGGTGGTGGAGGTCGAAGGATGGGAGGAGGCATGGTGGTGGCAGCGGTACTTTGCGACGAGGCGGTGTCGCCCAGCGCCCGCCAAACGCGACGGTTGGATTGTCCATTGCCATTGCCATGGCGAGGTCGCGACTTGTTTCCCTGTCGGGTCTGTTGGACTGCTGTTGCTGCTGCCTCGGCTGCTGCTGTTGTTGCTGCTGAGGCGCCGAGTACCTCGGGCTTGGCGGTACTGCTGTCTGGGCTGAAACTTGGCCCGTTGGTAGTACTTCGGCCTGGGTTGGGGTTGAGGCCGGTCCACTTTGCCGTCAAGACTCTAAAGTCGTGAGTGGCCTTGAGTCTGTCGTCCGTGCCCGCAAAGAAAAGTCCCTGGGCATCGAACGGCAGATCCTCGATCGTCTTCCTCGAGTTCGTGGAAAGGCCAGAGGATTTCAGCCACGCGTGTCTTCGGATGGCGACACCGTGGGCTAGCAGCTTCCCCGAAGTGTCCGCTGTGTGGCGGGCCATGAGGATCTGATGGTGTGCTAGCGACTCTGCCTCCTGGGAAATGGAGAGAAGCGCCGTCTGCTGCTCCGAGAAAGATCCTGGAAAAGGGTTGAGCCCTTTCCCAGAGGATCTGGTGATACGCTGCCATACAAGCGCCGTAGTTGGCCATCTTGGTCAACAGGAGCCCGGCCTTGTAGATCTTTCGACCCGTTGTGTCGAATCTCCTTCCCTCTTGATCTGAGGGTGCCGCAGATTCTCGGCCCGAGGTTTGGGCGGAAGTGACGATCATCGAGTTCGGGCACTGGATGATCGTGGAGCCAGCTCTTTCCCTCTCGTCTATCTTATACCATGCCTCGATACGACTTGACGTAGGAGGGATGGTAGACGGAGTTGCCCATGATGCCTTAACCGCCTCCTCCAGCGGTTCTAGCATAGGAAGGTGCGGTTGGGCCGCGTCTTCGATCTGCACCCGTCTGAACACTGGGCAAGCGCTGGACCTCGTGGGGACATAGGTTTGCATCCCCAGAGATCTCGCCATCCGGCCCATCTGCTCACCGAAGGCCTTCGCGTTGTCCGTCGGCGAAGAGGAGGGTTCGGCGTCACAGCCCGCATGGGAGGGCGTTCTGTCCATGTTGAGGGACAGGATGGATCCTGATCTTATCGATCGAGGGACCTCGCCATCCTCCATCTCGTCTCCCGACCAAGGTTGGACCGTGTCTGGGATCACCGGCGGTTGTGATTGTGGAGGCGACCTGGACGTCGAAGGGATGTTTGGCATCTCTGACGACACAGGAGGAGGTGTTCGCTTGGCCGGGGCCAGGGCGAGCCTCGTGGTCTGCCTGCCTTTGTCTGGCGGTTATGAAGAGTTGTCGAACCGAGGTCTGTCCCGGAGGAGCGAGGACGACGGTCTGGACAGAGTTCTCTGGCGACACATGATGCTCTACCCCTGTCTCCACAGCGAGAACAGGGGCAGGCGAAGAGTCGGGGCAGGAGACTGAAGACGATGACGTCAGCGTCCTGCGCCTTTGAGTGAGGGAGGTCTCGAGGCAGCGGCCTCCAGAGACTTGCCCGGAGTCACAGGAACCAGGCCTCTGGTCTGGGCTCTACGGGCTTCTTCACTCGACCCCGGAAAGCTATCTCCATAGCCCGATCGGAGGGAGTCCTCGAGATGGCCGACCTCTGGGAGAGGCCCGACGCCATTGAGCTTGTCGATGCTCTTCGAGGAGGAGGCAGCTGGACCGTTTCGGTGGTTACGGTGCAGGGCCTCTTCGACACCGAAGTCTTCGAAGTCTTCGAGGAGACAGACTTGGTGGAATTCTTCTCCTTGTGCGGACGCTTCCCAGCCGGGCGAGCGGTCGACGCAGCGGGACCGAAGCAGCCGCCTCGGATCCCAAGGAGGCAGATGGGACAGCCGTCGCCATCTGTGGAGGGCAGAGAGCACGCTCCGTGAGGTAGGCCTGAAGCCTGCGGGCTCTCGCGCTTCGAGTGGCGGTCGAGAAGGCCTGGCAGTGCCGGCAGGCAGGAACGACGTGTCCCTCCCCGAGACACCGAAGGCACTTCGAGTGACCGTCACAGTCCGGGATCTTGCTACCGCAGGATAAACACCTTTGAAACTGGTTGTGGACATGCTATGCTCACACAACCAGCCGTATTCGATGTTGCCCAAGTGGCGGAAAACAAAGGAATGGCGTGGGCGCGCTGGAGCGCCTTTATGCCCTCCGGGTTGGCTGGGCGGAGCTACCGCCAAAAAGTTTCAAACTGGAAAAGTTTCCGTTGGGAAGCCCGCGCTGGCGCGCAAACTTCATAAGTGTGCATTCACAGAGCTCTCGAAGAAGAAAAGTCGCAAAGATTATAGGATCAAAATACCTGGCTGATCTTTAATTACACACACACACACACACACACACACACACAATAAATGCTATTTTCCCAGGCTGTTACGATTAAGCAGGAACAAAGGAATATAAACTGAATGTTGAAACTACCAAGTCAATAGTACTGTGCATTGTTCTGATACTAACTGCTAGTAGGATACAAGGGAAAACAGTGTATAATCAATTTCATCCCCACTCTTGTTTAGAAGTTTAATTTAATGTGATCTTCTTAATCCATGACTTGGAAATTAAGCCAATTTATATTCCATTTAGAATGCTTATTGTCTTTTTGTCTTTGAAATTGTGTGCCAGAAAATCTGCATTATGCAAATTAGTTTCAATTTCAGTGTCAGTTTTAAGTGGCAATGAACAAAAGAGATAGACAGAATTCAACACACTGCCTCAGCTGGTGGCCTAACAAGATGCAATATTAATTGCAATTACACACAGTCCCCAAGTTATGAACAAGATGGGCATGTAGGTTTGTTCTTAAGTTGAATTTGTATGTAAGTTGGAGCAGGTACATTTTTAAAGTGAAAGTCTAGTCAAAACATGTATTTTAAAGCTTTGGATAGCATAGGAAAAGGTTTACACCCCAGTAGTGTTTGATTTGCTGTCTGCACCCCTGTTTAGAAGACTTCACCTCATTTTCTGTCCCTGTGATAACTGGATTTAGAAAAATTTGGCTTGCTGTGGAAACAAGGATTGGTGGGAAAGCTTCAGTGGAGACACCTTTCCCCCCTGATAACTCTTTCAGGAGTGAATTTCCCTTCTTAGAGATAGATTTTTCTCACAACTCTGTTCTTAACTATGAGTCATTTGTAAGGCAGATGTTTATAACTTGGGGACTGCCTGTAGTTTCATTCATACATCCTGATCATCAGTTTTGACCTTTGCAA
The DNA here is from genome assembly GCA_030556195.1 of Anolis apletophallus. Taxonomy (NCBI): domain Eukaryota; kingdom Metazoa; phylum Chordata; class Lepidosauria; order Squamata; family Anolidae; genus Anolis; species Anolis apletophallus. Next base: position 84,934,116 of record JARBWK010000002.1, on the reverse strand, counting down.
AGGCGCTTTTAATAAGTGAGGGGTTGGCATAGGTACCATTACCTATGGGGGCTGGCTTTGATTTCATATAGATTATTGGATGTTAAAGTAGACTCTATCTGGTCCAAGTCTGCAGATGTATATTGGATGCAGCACTTCCTACAGAAAGGGAAATCTACAAGGCTCATTTTTCCTTCAGCATATCAGAGAAGTCTGAATAAGAGAATGCCTGTGTATTTAGAGCAATCCAGTGACTAAAAGGGGCAAATGTGGGAGGTCTTCAACATAAACGTTGGGGAATAATAGTTAATTATGTTAATGGAGCTGTATTCAGTGATTCTGAAGTATATTTAAGTCTACAAGAAATACATCATGGATCAGATGAAGATTCACCATTCACTGAGGCCATAACCCCATGGGCCAAATAAAGCAAACCCAACTTTACAACTACTGCAAGAAGTCCATTTGATGTACAGCTGGATTTGCAGTAAGAGCAGTGCATTCAGTTGTTAATCCTGAATGTGAGAAAAGGAATTTAGTCCACAGAGTTTTCTAAAATAGTCCTGGCGGTTTTGAAGTGAGATAGCTGGATCAGGCTGGATCCTGCCCTTTTGAAAAGCAATTCCTACTTTCTTTCACTGAGCAAAATTTTCAGGCATATTTATTTAGACTTTCTGAGGAAAAAGGGATGACGGGTGTGTCATGCATGCTTTCAAGTTGCCTGTCAGGTTGCCGAATAGATGACTGCAATGCAGTAAGAAGCCCCCGGTGGCGCAGTGGGTTAAATCCTTCTGCTGGCAGGACTGAAGATCGACAGGTTGCAGGTTTGAATCTGGGGAGAGCGTGGATGAGCTCCCTCTGTCAGCTCCAGCTCCCCATGAGAGAAGCCTCCCACAATGATCGTAAAAACATCAAAAAATCTGGGCATCTCCTGGTCAATGTCCTTGCAGACAGCCAATTCTCTCACACCAGAAGCTACTTCCAGTTACTCAAATTGCTCCTGACACACAGGGCCTTCTCTGTGGTGGCCCTTCGGTTGTTGAACCCCCTTCCCAATGACATCAGACTGCCCCCCTCGCTCCTGTCCTTTAGAAACAACCTAAAGACTTGGTGGTGGGACCGAGCATTTGAACAGTAGCAGCAGCAATTGAGATAAGACTCAATGTGATATGTATGACAATGGACTGTCCCAGACAATGATTTTTAAATTGCCATGATTTTAATCAAATATTTTAATATAATGTATTTAATGATCTGTTTTAAATGTGTCTATGACTGGGGTTAGTACTTGAATGAGTGCTTGTTGTGAAGTCCCGTCCCCCCCCCCTTTCTGGCGGTGAGAAGGATGTGATACAAATATCTATACAGATAATAAAAGTGAAAAATGTGTATGTATGTATGTATGTGGCGGAGTTGTCCACTTACACAGACAGCCTCCAGCCTCCACAAACCGGCTATAGTTCCAAGTACTGAGAAGCCTCCAAGGCACTCCCTTCATGGACAATGCAGATTAGAGTGAGTGCCATGAATATGTGGCCCAAACCCTTCCAATCTCCTCCACACACACTATGACCCACCATCCAAGAACTGCTTTCATTCAGGGACAATTTTATCCTAGATTTTAGGTGATTCCTCCAACACAGGCAGGCACCCCAGGATTCCTTTCTCTCCCCATTACTGTGGAATTTGCATCACCCCAGCCACTGTCTCTCCCTTAACCCTTTCCTACCCTTTCCTGTGGCACACAGCAGAGAGGAATTGATCAACAACTGAACAGACTGGATGGGTTTAGGGGACTGATTCCACACGGTGGGGTTGTAGTTCCCCTTGCATCAAGGCAGACCCTCTTCAATAATAGATCTGCATCACATTTGGCATGTAGAGCCCCAATGACCAGGTTTAGGGGGAATTGACATTGATTTATAGGAGTTGTAGCTCACCTGCATCCAAAGAGCACTGAACCCAGCCAATGTTGGATCTGGACCAAACTTGGCACACAGACTCAACATGACCAACTATAGGGTTCGGGGGTGACTGCCCTTGGCATATGGGAGTTGTAGTTCACTCTTATACAGAGAGTACTAACCCCAGCCGACATCAGATCTGGACCAAACTTGGCACACAGACTCAACAAGGCCAGCTGTGTATACAGGCCTGGTCTACGGAGGATTGACCCACGGTTCTGGGAATTGAGGAAGGAAAAAGTAAGGAGGGAGAAGGAAAAGAAAAAAAGGCTGGAGGGAAGGAAGGAAGGGAGAAGAAAGGAACACATACACACATACCCAAGTTACAAACATCCCACAGCAACGCGTGGCCGGGTCAGCTAGTATGAAATAAATATTAAATTTTCTTAGTCAAGTGATCCTCATAAGTGCTTTTGCTGGTCCCTTTCTCTGAAGTGTAACGTATAGCCTAACCAGGCCTGACACTGCTTAGTTTTCAAGATCAAACATGATCTGGTGCCTTTAGGGCAGGTATGAGGAAACGGAAGTCAAATGCAAGTTTGTATCTCTTTGTGTATGTATTTCAACAAAAGGGCCACGAGCAGGGCCAGACCTAATTTTATGGGTTAAGCAATTTGTTATTTATGATTACAACGTGCATCTCAGTTTGGTGCATGCCAATTGATGAGAGAACTCCAGTGCTCAGATCCTTGCAAAAAGTTCTTGGCCTTTAAATAACCTCCTTTCCCATCTTCTCTCACTAATTGTAGATTACAACAAAGTAAGCCAAAATGAGATTCAAAATTTGAACAATATATCAAAGCATAGGATTGAAGGCCAGACTGAGAATCTCCATGAACTGCATTGAGCTTTGAGTGGAGATTCCTCATCCTTTTGTGTAGTAATAGACAATGGGTCTTTCTGCTGTTTTTGGGGGGGGGGCAACCCAGAGTACATCCATTTTGTGTCCTTATTCAGAATAAGAAAATCCTCTTATTTTTGCCATTAGCTTGTCTTGCATGCCAAACTTGTTGGCAAGAAATGCAGTTGCTCACATTCACAAACTATCTAGTGTTGGATGACAAGCAGGGATTCCAAGTATGAAACTTTTCATGACCTTGATGTTGTTATTATGATTATGATTATAATTATTTATACACGTTTTTTCTCTCCAAAATTGCATAGTGATTGGAACTTTTGTTGATAATAATCAAGAAAAAAGTCCCATTGGACATGGGCAACTCTATAATTTTTTTTCGTACCAGGAGTGACTTGAGAGGATCTGTCTATAATGTCACAGATAGAAATGCAGTATAGACATGCTCTGCTAACACTTCAAAACATGCACATCAGTGGACTTATTGCCATATTAAGATCTCAGTATAAGCCTTTGTGATGAACTGTGTGTTGTTTATTTTGAATAGGAAGTTGCCCGGGAACTAGAAGAGAGTAAATACCAGTACACAGAACCCCGGCTGTCTATTTATGGACGTTCTCCAGATGAATGGCAGAATTTGGCTAAGTGGTTCATTAGACACAAAGTTTATTCACCTCATATGCGCTGGATGATTCAAGTCCCTAGAATCTAGTAAGTAAAGTAAAATAAAATATATGCGTATACAATACGTAAAACCATCTCAGATTTGATTTCTTTTTCTCCACTTATCTTTCTGTCTAGGTATGCTTAAGTATTAACAAGAGTGGTTCTGCCTTAGATGTGTCTGAAAAGCAAAAATAATGAGGGAGTTTGACCTCATTTTCTGTCCTACAGCTGTTATGAGGTCAGCAATCTTTCACCATGACAGCTATCATATTATCCTCCTTGAAACGGAGAGATCTTTTCTTTCATGATCCTTAAGGCTGTGGTTACTCAACTGGCCATGTTTTCCCCCTGAGTTAAACCAGACACCTGGGTTAACCCAATATTGCTTCAGGGAATATCAAAGTGCAGCAGGGAAATACTGAATGAGATGGTGAGGTACTATGTAGGGCCCTAGAAACATTGAAAGCTGGTTTTGGACCCTGATCTATCTGGTACACTGTCAACTCTGACTGGTAGTGCCCCCCCCCCTTTTGGAGATTCTGGCAGACTCCAAAAGGTAGCCAAGGCAAAGAAGAATAGTCAATTTTATTGGGGGGGGGGGGGTGTCAAAGGATAAAAGCAATTTCCCCCATTTCTGCTGGTTATCCCCCCCCTTCCCCATATCATAAACTGCAGTTGTTTCAACAATGGTGACATAGGTGGGGCGAATAACAAGAAAATAGGTAAATGGTTTAACTCCTTCAACCCCCTTTCCCCCTGTAAAATGGACTATCCTTGTCTGTCTAGTGTCCCCTTGTAGCCTCCGCCCAGATAATGGAACAGTACCAATTCTTTTTTAGCTCTACCTGGAGATCCTTATTGTTTTCTGGTGGTTTTTCATCTGAGTATGAACCACCCTCAGTGTTGACAGACCGGATGTAGTGTGGTGGTAAAATAATTTGACTGGCTTGTAAATACTGTAGGTATTTTCAAAGCAAAATGGTAAATCACTTTAAATGGGAGTGACCTTTGCTGACTCCTATCATTTCTAAAGTAGACGCATGAGGCAGAGTGATCACACTGACTTTGTGATGAGGCCTTGCATGTCACAGCCTTTTCTTGAACCTCTTATCTTTAGTCAGCACTAGCTGACATAATTTACAAGTGAAGCACATATTTTAAAATGAATTGAGTAAATCACCTTTTAAAAGCTCATTCTTGACTCAATACCAAACAAAACTAACAACGTCCATCTCTTTTTCAATCATCGCTTCATTTTTTTCTTATTGCGAGTTTTTGCATCTTAGTTTTCAAAGGTGAAACCCGAAACAGTCCTGAAAAAACTTAATTGTGATGGAAATGGATATGAATGCCTCATATGTTTTGAGATTGTGGTACTCAAAATGATCCCACAAAATGTTGCCATTAGAGAAACCTTTTTTTTGAGACAAGCAGCATGCAAGGAACACTCAGAATTGATTTCCATGGCCTTCCCCTGAGATATATCCAGGGGCGGTCCAAGGTAATTTTAAATGGTAAGCGAACATTATTTTGGCGCCCCCCCCCCCCCAAATCACTTGATAACAAAAGGTATAAGGTATTATTTATTTATTTATTTGCAACATTTTTCCCCGCCCTTCTCAGTGGCTAATAAGGCAGCACATCAATGCCCAAACATACAATGTAAAGAACCCTAAAACATACATCATTAAACAATAATTGTTTAAACAAACATATACTCATCACTCAGATTAAAAATAGAGGTAAATAAAAGATTTTTTTAACAAACCAGAAGTTTACGCATCACATGTTCATATAGTTACATTACATAGAATTAACACAAAGTAACTTTTTTAGAATGCAATTATTTATTAATCTTTGCAACAAATTTAAGTGTTTTTGTTTTTTTAAAAACATCGAGTTATCCTTAACACACAAGAAATTGAACACTTTTCAAATCAAGGCAGATAATACACAATGCCTGCTTTGAACTGGATTATATGTGTCCACACTGTCACATATTCCAGCTCAAAGCATTGTTTGGGATTTGATATGGCAGTATATAGAGGGGGACTGAAGCCCCTTCCACTCAGCCATATAACCCAGAATACCAAGGCAGATAATACACAATGCCTGCTTTGAACTGGATTATATGTGTCCACACTGTCACATATTCCAGCTCAAAGCATTGTTTGGGATTTGATATGGCAGTATATAGAGGGGACTGAAGCCCCTTCCACTCAGCCATATAACCCAGAATACCAAGGCAGATAATACACAATGCCTGCTTTGAACTGGATTATATGTGTCCACACTGTCACACATTCCAGCTCAAAGCATTGTTTGGGATTTGATATAGCAGTATATAGAGGGGGACTAAAAGCCCCTTTCACACAGCCATATAACCCAGAATACCAAGGCAGATAATACACAATGCCTGCTTTGAACTGGATTATATGTGTCCACACTGTCACATATTCCAGCTCAAAGCATTGTTTGGGATTTGATATGGCAGTATATAGAGGGGGACTGAAGCCCCTTCCACTCAGCCATATAACCCAGAATACCAAGGCAGATAATACACAATGCCTGCTTTGAACTGGATTATATGTGTCCACACTGTCACATATTCCAGCTCAAAGCATTGTTTGGGATTTGATATGGCAGTATATAGAGGGGGACTGAAGCCCTTCCACTCAGTCATATAACCAATAATTCCAAGGCAGATAAGACAAAATGCCTTCTTTGTACTGGAATTATGTGTCCACACTGTCACATATTCCAGCTCAAAGCATTGTTTGGGATTTGATATGGCAGTATATAGAGGGGGACTGAAGCCCTTCCACTCAGCCATATAACCCAGAATACCAAGGCAGATAATACACAATGCCTGCTTTGAACTGGATTATATGTGTCCACACTGTCACACATTCCAGCTCAAAGCATTGTTTGGGATTTGATATAGCAGTATATAGATGGGGACTGAAGTCCCTTCCACTCAGCCATATAACCCAGAATACCAAGGCAGATAATACACAATGCCTGCTTTGAACTGGATTATATGTGTCCACACTGTCACTCATTCCAGCTCAAAGCATTGTTTTGGATTGTTTTGCCTATGGTACAGCCTCTTTCCCTTTGTATAATCCACCATTAAGAAGAAGGGTGCCACAGAAGTATGATACATATTCATATTTATCAAAAGCATAGACAATATAAAAAGGAGCCAGCACTAATATTAATTATATTATGTTATAAATTATAATATATAAATACATATTATATTTTATAAAGATTATACTATATGGTATTAATATAAATTGGTATTAAATAACCCTCTCTCTCTCTCTCTCTCTCTCTCTCTCCCCACACACACACACGCACACACAACTATTAAATAGGAATAAATAATACTGAATATATATATTACTTAATACGTTATTATTTTTGGCATAACTATCCTAATAAGGATCTGGTCCTATGACTCTCCACTGTGACAAAGGCACCCTTGAAGCAAACCAATTTAAATGCGAATAAAAAAGCCAAACAGCAACCTTTAATGAGGCTTGGATTTCAAACGGCTCTTTAGTGGGAGAAGCCCGCACTTTTGGCAAGGCTTTGGCCCCCGAAATAAGGAGAGAGGAAAGCAGGGACTGGAGCCAGGAAGTATTCACAAAGCAAACATTCCCGAATAAACAACTGCTTGTATTTTGAATGCCCCAGCACTGGGAATAATTCGGACTTTTGCCAGAGCTTCTGTTTCCAGCAAAAGAAGCCAGGGACGAGGAAACTGCCACCTGAAAGGAAGCACGGTCCCCTTAAGGTCCCTCAGCAGTAGAATACAATTAAAGGACAGAAGCAGGGAAGGAAGGGGGGTGAAAACACACCCTCAACACTCAAAGGTATTATAAAACTTTTATTTCCTTCCTTTCTCCACCTTCACCCTTTCCTTCTCTCCTCCCCTTTCCCTACCTCTTCTTTCCTTCCTTCCTTCCTCTCCCTTTCTCTCTCTCTCTCTCGGAGGAGGAGGCGCTGCCGCTGGCGGCGAGGAAGAGGGCCGGTCAGGGAGGAGGAGGCGACGACCATGCGGTGCTGCTCCTTCTTCTTCCTCCTCCTCGCCGCTCAGCTCAGGGGGCGGGAGCGGAAGCTGAGCCGGGGGCGGGGCTTTGAAAGGAGTGTTTGCCCCGTGCCTCTGCCCTGCCTCCTGACTGGAGAGAGAGAGAGAGAGAGATGGGAGGAAGGCAGGCAAGAGGAAGGCGAAGGGCCCGAGGATGGCGGGGAGGGGTGGGCCGGGGCCTCCCGATGCGCCCAGCAGGCGGGAGAATTCGCCCCTTCCAAGATGGCGCTCTACGCGGGGGCGTAGGTCGCTTATATGGACGGACCGCCTCTGGATATATCTTACAGCATCTCGCGTTCTTTCATGGTTTCCGTCATTCTCTCCCATCTAAGTGCCCACGGGGGCTGATGTTTCTTAGCTTCCAAGAGTAGAAAGAATCTGGTGCTTTTAGAGGATTCAAGCTTTTTGAAGTATTTACCCATCCTTAAACATACTTCCTTGAGTGTTATTCCAGTAGTATTAATCTTCACCCCCAGTAGCACAATGGGCTAAACCCTTGTGCCAGCAGGACTGCTGACCAAAAGGTCAGGGGTTTGACTCTGGGGAGTGGGGTGAGCTCCCATCTGTCAGCTCCAGCTTCTCGTGCGGTGACATGAGAGAACCCTCCCACAGGATGGTAAAACATCCGGGAGTACCCCTGGGTAGCATCCTTGCAGACGGCCAATTCTCTCACACCAGAAGCGACTTGCAGTTTCTCAAGTCACTCCTGACACACACAAATTTTTTTTTGCTAAAACAACAGTGTCAGGGCAATATGTTATCCTTGAACTTCTATTCCAGAGGTGTGCAAAATGTGACCGTGGGACCATCTTTGAGACCTGAAATGGTTTTTCCTTGGTTCCTCAAATTCCCTGAAGTTGTATAACTGAAAGAAAAATGCCTTTCCTGAGAGTGGTAACATTCCAGGACCTCCCTGCACTTCATAACATTTTTTAAAGCTCATAAAATTACTAGAAAAATTAGAAAAAGGAAATACTTTCCATGCGAGTTTTCCATATTCTTACCTAGAAGATCTCACTGAGGTTTACATCTGAGTAGACATGTACAATATTATGCTGTTGGTATTGGAGAGTGGGAGGATGGAGGATGCAGTATTAGCTATAAATACTGTACTTCAGTCTGTTAATCTGTAGCTAATGTTTTCAGCTATGTTTATTTGTTTGAGACTATGGTATGAGTGCATTGTCTTTGGAGAGCTGAAAAGTAAGTCTGGAAAGTACTACAAGTTCCCATGAATCACATTTCTCCCTGGGAAGCAGGTTGTTACCATTAATTTTCCTATTCAGCGTAATGCAAAAGAGCATGATGACTGTTGCATTAGTCACTCAAATTGAAGCTGTCAAAAGGAGACATTTCAGGACTGAATTGCAGACAGTCCTTTGTCTTGAGTAAACACTTTGTGAGTTTGCATGTAACAATAAACTACAATGTAGAAGTACATGCAGGGCTAGTAATGTGCTCCCACGAAGTATCAGACTTGAGCCCTCTAATTTCCTTCCCTATCTCAAGCACAAATGAGAAAAGCAATAAAACATCATCAAGATTCATTTATGGTGTATTTGTGCCTTGTCATTATGTGCAAACAAAGAATTGAAATTTAAAATAAGCTAATAAAATGCTAAACAAAGGAGCTTCATCTTTGCACTGCATTTTCAGTTTGTTTAGACAGCTACAATTTATTTAACAAATAACACACTATAACAAATGAGGAATCATCTGAAGCAAATATGAAATTGATTTATTTCTTCTCCTGGTTGTATAGCAAAGTATTGGGAGTGGATGAAATATTCCACTTCAGCCTTCTAAAACTATGTTGAAGAAACAGATTGAGATCAGGTTACACTATAGGAAGGTTCCTGGGCATTCTGTAGAGAATATTGTTTATTTATTTGGAGACAGAAAACCTTTTTGTATATTGAGGCTATGAAGTGTATTCAAAATCCTGCAGTTTGATTGATGTGTGTGGGAAGGTAGAGCACCAGCCATGTTCACAACAATTGGACCTCCAGACTTTTTAAATGTAGGCAAACTGGTCTTTTGTGAACATGTAAATGTCCAAAGTTTGCTTCTCCATGCTGAGCCAGTTTGCAATTCCTAAGCTCATGACTGCTGACCTGCCATCACAAGATTCTCCTGGGTTTGCAGCTCTCTTGAGATCTTGCATGATACCCTCTTGTGATGAGGTGTGTTACTTATGTGTTAATACATGTGTTATATGTTAATCACATGTTTGTCTATGTGTTTAAAAGGGCAGTCTTTAAAAGCCACAGAGAGTAGGCAGTAGAATGTTCGCGGCAGCAAGCCTCAAACAGAAGCTGTTGCCATGACAACGAAAGCCACTCAAGCTTTAGAATGTTCGCGGTTTGAAATGACAGTTGGGATTTGGCAGTTGGTGAGGAGCAAGCTGTCTGTTAGAGCTGCAAGTGTGCAGATCTGTGTGTGGGGTTTAGGGAAACCCAAGTGTGGGACAGGTTTTGTCCTGGATAGTGGTGTAAATAACCTAAAGGGTTATTTAGTTATACACCTATAGTAGCAGAGGAGTAATAGCCTGCTAGTAACTGTGTCAGGGGAAGTTATACCCCAGTGTTAAATTGTTTGGAACTTCAAGTGTATACCTCTTCGGAGTCTGAAACCAACCAAGCATTGTACCCGTTTGTGAATAAATTGTTAAACACTTTCAACACAACATCTGTGGAAGTCATTTATTAATAAAGACCCTCACATCTAGTGGTCAAGACAGGATAAATGGTGGCAGCAAGTTAAAGAGAAGAAAAGCCTTGACGAATTGGTGTCGAATCTTCACAATTTGGTGGCAGCGGTGGGATAGCCTGCCCTGCCACGGTTTAAGAAAGTTGAACAGTAAACCTTACGTGTTTACACCTCTTGCTATTAGATTTGAGGTAAACTTTATATAGGCTTCGCTCATAAGTTCCAGGACAGTTTTGAGCTGTCACTTGACTGAGGAAGTTGTTACTAGATCAACTTCAGGACATCCTTCTGTCTCTCTCCCCATATCATAGTAAATAATAATGCTATACTGTGGTGCGGGAGCCCCCAGTGGCTCAGTGGGTTAAAGCCCTGAGCTGCTGAACTTGCTGAGCGAAAGGTTGCTGGTTCAAATCCGGAGAGTGGTGTGAGCGCCTGCTGTCATCCCCAGCTTCTGCCAAATGGGAATAGATCAATAGGTACTGCTCTAGCGGGAAGGTAACAGTGCTCCATGAAGTCATGCTGGCCACATGACCTTGAAGGTGTCTACAGACAAGGTCTTCGGCGTAGAAATGGAGATGAGCACCAACAGCCAGAGTCGGACACGACTGGATTTAATGTCAGAGGAAAACCTTTACCATTACTTTTTACTGTCCCATATTACTATTAGGTTGCACTGAGAATAAGAATGTCACTTGTTTGTTGTAATGTGTCTTCAAGTCATTTCTGACATATGGCGATCCTAAGGTGACCCTATCACTGGGTTTTCTAAGGCTAAGATTGTGTGATTAATCCAAGATCACCCAATGGGTTTCCATAGGTGAATGGGTAATTGAACCCTGGTCTCCAGGGTCATAGTCCAATACTTAAACTATTACACCATGCTGGTACTCTATTAGATTTTTATTGGTTTGTTAAATTTTAAATTTTAATCTTGCTTGTTCTTCCTTACAATAAGCAAATAGAAAAAGGAATTAATTATCGTATAGCCAAAACCTCTATGTCACCATCCAGTCAAAAATTGTAAAGTTGGAAACATGTCCCAGGAATATATGTTGTGCATATTCTTTTAAACCTACAAAGTTTGGGTGCAGTAGATATCAGCGGAGACCTGAACTCACACATAATTCTGAAGGCCTATCTGGGTTTCCAAGGCTGAGTCATAAAATATAATTATTTTTTTCAAAATATGTTTTCCTTATTCTGTCCACAGAGAGACAAAACTCATTTAGTTTTAACATAAATAGTAATTGCATAAAGTGACTAACAGTGGAACTTAGATGTGAGAACAGCTTCAAACCTTTGTTCAGCTATGAATCTCACTGGAAAGTTCTCCTGGAGAGCTGTTGGCATGTTCACACAATTCATGATACATGTAGTTACTCCTGCAAATATGGCACATGTGCCACACTGTGAAGTCCACTGGAGAATCACATGCCAGACATGCAAAGATGGCCTGGGCAGATGGTAGTGAACCTGGCTCTGTACCAGTGCAGAAATTGGTTGCTGATGGTGAGGATTGTAGGACATAATCAGGCTCTGTAGAATACCTGTGGGTGGGAATGCCCTGCAGTAGTTCAGTCAGAGTACATAAATTAAATATAGATATGTTTATTTCAGTGATATATTTAGGTCAAAAAACCTTCTGCCTTGTTTTGGAAAAATGTTGGAAAATATTTTCTTACCCTTGTTTGAAGCAACTATCAACCCCTTGGATCATAAAGAGCTTCATCTCTTCCTCAAATATGTAAGTATGTGGTTGAACATTATCAAAAAGGACACATACTTGGTGTCACGGTGCAGGTCTGAAAATTTGCATTGGATTGAATCTTAATCCCAAGAATTTTAACTTCCATTTTGCTATACTCCCCGCCCCTCGTGTCATTTTCAAAGTGTTTCTGAACATTATAGCTAAAATTATGGTTTGGGCAATGCCTGATGAAGGAATAGGATTGAGAAGGGTCTCTAATAATAAGGACATCAAAGTATTAAACATCCCTTTGAATAAAAAAAGGATGAATGATGTCAAATTAGTAAATCCATGCTGTGCTAATTACTGTATGTACTCATGTACAAGTCAATCGCATGTATCAACTAGGGGCAGGTTTGGGGGCTAAAATTATGGGTTCAATCCACTGGTTGCCAATTAGTTTATGGGAAACATATAAAGTGTTGGTTTTAATGTTTAAAGCCCTACATGGTTTGGGTCCAGGTTACCTACAGAGTTGTCTTCCCCCATACAATCCACCCCACACACTTAGGTTCTCTACTCCAGCATGCCAGAATCTGATTGGCAACTGTCATCCAGAGGACCTTTTCATTGGCCACCCCAAGATTGTGGAACGACCTGCTGGAAGATCCGACAGCTAGCTCAACTGTTGCAATTTAAGGCACAATTGAAAGACCATCTCATTCAACAGGCCTACCCAATCGTATTTTTAAATGTGACTTTTAATCTGCACTTTATCAATAGATTTTAATTTGTATTTTAATGCCGGGCATTTTGTTGTAAGTCTTTTAATAGTGCCTTATCTGTTGTTTTAATGATGTTGTATCCTGCCTTGAGCTGCAGGGAGAAGCGGGTAATAAATTAATCGTCGTCATCATCATTATTATTATCCTCAGGGTGTGAGAGTTGCTACAGCTTCTTTCCCTGAGTTTCAAATTGAGTCCTTAAATTCCACTGGAGTGTGTGAGATGACAATCAGTAAAAGTGGTTTTAGAGACGTGTCTCTTCTAATGCCCCCCAATTATTTTAATCTACCCACAATACCTCTACACCTCCTAGGGGGCATGGATATAATTTATCCATGTTTTAAATCGCTTTGGGCTGCTGTAGAGTTCTTTACTAAACAGAGGGTGGCCATAAATTGATTTTCTGGGTTTTTAAAACTTGTCTTTCCTGTCCCACCCCTTTGAACTCACCTTTCAAAGAGTTAAAAATAAATTCAGATATGGACTTGCAAGATCTGTGAAGGTCTTTTACAGCCAGCTGGTGTATCAGCTGAAGCTGGCAGTAAGCACTCCTGACCATATTTATTATTTATTTACATCATTTTTACCCCGCTCTTCTCACCCCCGTAGGGGGACTCAGAGCAACTAACAATGGCAATGATTCGATGCCGCAATAAATTACAATAAAAACACAATAAAAATACAAATATCATAGATAAAAAACAACATTAGTAAACAGTCATAAAGCCGTCACATCTACCTGGGCTGACATTTGGAGAGATGAATACAGGAGCACTCCTAAGCTGCGAGCACAGTCTTTCAGAGGGAGTGTAATCCCATCCAGAACTGGTTCACACACCTCCACCCCCAAATTAGGACCCTTGATGGCAAGCAGCTCTGTTTTGTCTGGATTCAGTTTCAATTTGTTTTTCCTCATCCAGCCCATTACCTCCTCCAGGCATTCATTCAGAGGAAACACACTATCCTTAGCTGAGGCTGTTTTTGAAGGCATGGAGAAATATATTTGGATGCCATCAGCATAATAATAATACGTGTGTTTATAGAATTTTTTCAATGTTTGCGTGTTTTGACTGTGCTGTGACCTGTCGAGGCAAGTCAGAAATTAATAATAATAATAATAATAATAATAATAATAATAATTCATGCTGAAGCTTAATCACATTCAAATCTGTTTTTCTTTAATTTCTAGGTTACAGGGTTTGATAGTGTGGATGATGAATCTAAGCACAGTGACCACATGTTCACTGAGAAAAGCCCCAATCCTGATGTTTGGACTAGTGAAAAGAATCCTCCGTATAGTTATTATTTGTATTACATGTATGCAAACATCATGGTTCTCAACAATCTTAGAAAGTAAGTAGTGATCTTTCTATCTATACTTAGTCATAGAAGGGTGTAATACTGGACTCGACATGTGGTTTAATCCAACAAATATTACCAGTATACTTGATATTATTTTTTAAGAATTTATTTCTGATTTTCTTCCTAAGGCTATTTACAGTGAGTGAGCCCACTCCAAAAAGAGGAAATGGTATCCGTAACATTGGGATGGAATCCTGTTGGGGATTTACACATGGGAATCTGTAACTGTTGAATATTCATAGATCTTATTTATTTATTTATTTATTTGTCACGTTTCTATACCGCCCCTCTCAGCCCGAAGGCGACTCGGGACGGTTTACACAGGCAGTCTCTGCCCTCAATACAACACAGCAACAAGTCAACCCCCCCCCCCCCCCAGAAAAAAACATATACCGGTAATAACAATTTAGTCCCTAGTTGAAGTCACATAGGGACTGTGAAGGTTTCCCAGTGCTCCATTAGCAGGAAGGCTAAAAAGCCTACTCCTGGGGTTAGGGTTGCATATGTGCCATACATGTACAACCCTGTGTAGAGTGACAATCTGTCTGAATCCAGTGTTCCTTGTCCAGCTTCTATCCTTCTCCAGTCACTCTAAAGAAGCCTTTCCCTGCCTTGTGTTGCTGCTGAATTACAGTTTGCATTGGGTTTGTCCTCTTGCTGCAGAAGGGCACCATGGAAAACATGAGAATTCTGCTCCTCCAATCAATTTTTCTTTCACTTCTCAAATTTCTAGTTTTACAATAAATTTAAACTTCAGTTGCAACACTTGGAAAATAGAGTTTAAGCAAACAGAAAAAAGTGGGAGGTGAAGGTACCAAGGGAGTGTGAACAAACATAGGGGTCCTGTGGTAATCTATGTACAGGCCAGAATATAACACTACATTTTGATCATCCACCTCAATATTCAAATCTCCTGCTATCTCAGTAGGAAAAAAATGATTTGTAGTGGAGAGCTGACACTGCATTCACAAGGGAAATTTCTACTTTTTTTGTTGCTTGCAATAAAAATGCATACTTTGTTTTTATTCCTAGTTGGGTTTTTTTTACATCTTTCTCTTTCGCCCACCAGATGTGGGGAGGTCTGGGGAAAAATGAAAAGGGGCCATGGGATGTGTTATGCCATGTGTAAAGCAAGGGTGTATTTGGCATCGTTGGTGAACAAAGAGGGAAACGCCCCCTCCCCTTTGATTGGAGGGGTCCCGTTCTCTTTCTCTCTTTTTATTCTTGTAAGTGGTTGTGTAGGCAGGACCCAGTGACCTGCTTTGCTTGCTGGTCTATGATGCTGTTAACACTAAAGTAAGTAAAGATTAAGATTTCCCTTGGCATTAAGTCTAGTCGAGTCAAACTCTGGGGTGTGGTGCTCATCTCCATTTCTAAGCTGAATAGCTGGAGTTGTCCGTAGGCATGTCCCCAGGTCATGTGGCCAGAATGACTGCATGGAGCACTGTTACCATCCCGCCAAAGCGGTACCTATTGGTATACTTGCATGTTTTCGAACTGCTAAGTGGCAGAAGCTGTTAAGACTATCCTGCTCACATTTGCCCCCTTCCTATTGCTTCACCCATGGCTAGCTAAGAATGATGGGGTTTGGAGACTCTTGGTTGAAAGACTTCTCTCTCTCTCTCTCTCTCTCTCTCTCTCTCTCTCTCTTATTTAGGTTGTATAAGAGGATTACTGTATATCGTTTCACAATCACATTACAGGAATAATAAGGAAAATAGACAATAAGAATTTTTCCCATAGATACTGACTAACTGACTGACTGACTGACTGACTGACTTTATTATTTCTGAGTTGCCCTCCACGTTAGTGCTCCGGGCGACTTACACATAACAAATTCCACAATTAAAATAGAGTATTTAAAACTAGATTAAAATATTCAGTGGTTAAATGCAGGGGCCAGGCTCGGTATTTGAGTTCCTGGTTCTGCATTAACCATGGGCTTACCTAAATAGCCAGGTCTTCAGAGCGGTCAGGAACTGGGGCAGGTCGAGGGAGGCTCTCTGGTCCGGTGGCATCGAGTTCCAAAGAACAGGGGCCACACTGTAAGGCTCTATACTCAACGGGCAGCCAGTGCAGGCGCTGCAGAGATGGTGTAATGTGGCATCTCATCGATGTTCCTGTGAGAAGCCTGGCGGCCGCGTTCTACACAATCTGGAGCCTGCGGGTTAGTGACTGGGGTAGACCTACATACAAAGCGTTACAGTAATCCAGCCTTGATGTAACCGTGGCATGGATTACTGTATCTTCCGTCGGAAGATAGTGCGCCAATTGTCTCGCTTGGCGCAGGTGGAAGAAGGCCCTTTTGCTTGTGGAGGCAACCTGGGCCTCCATCGACAATTTGGAGTCCAGGATAACACCAAGGCTTTTTACTGAGGGGGACGGAATCAGCGGTTCCCCTTCAAAGGGGGGCAGCGAGAAAGGTGGTTCTGGGCGGCCCGGCCATAAGATCTCCGTCTTTGATGGATTTATTTTAAGTTTGTGGGCGCGGAGCCATTTTGTCACTGCTTCTAGGCCTCGAGTGAAGTTTTCGGGCACCGAAGTTGCGCCAGGCTCCAGTTTCAGTAGGAGCTGGGTGTCATCGGCATATTGGTAGCACCCTAGGCCGAAGCTCCGGGCTATACCAGCCAACGGCCGAACATAGATGTTAAACAACATTGGTGATAATATGGTGCCTTGGGGCACTCCGCACTCGAGGAGAGATTTCCTAGATGTTTGGCCTAGCCATTCAACTCGCTGACTACGTCCGCACAGGAAGGAGCTAATCCAAGCTAAAGCTGCTCCTTGTATCCCTATGGCGGCAAGTTGTCGTATCAGCAGATCATGGTCCACCGTGTCGAATGCGGCGGTAAGGTCCAGCAATACCAGAACTACTGAGCCTCCCTTGTCTAGTTGGCAGCGGATATCGTCCGAGATGGCCACCAGGACGGTCTCGGTCCCGTGCCCGGGGCGGAACCCTGATTGAAAGGGGTCCAAGCCCTCTGATGTCTCAAGGAAGTTTTGTAGCTGGGTTGCTGCTGCGCGTTCGATCAGCTTACTGAGAAACGGGAGGTTTGAGACGGGACGGTAGTTCGCTGGCATCGCTGGGTCCAGATTGGCTTTTTTCAAGAGTGGGCGGACCGAGGCTTCTTTCAAGGCATCTGGGAAAATTCTCGTACTGTTCTGATATAGCCTGTTTTCTTAACCTTTCCAATTCTGTACTTATCTTCTACTTAAATCTCTCCCTTCCCCCTCTCTCTTTCACTCCCCTTTCGGGAACAATTATACCTCTATTTTAACTCTTATTTTATTTGTTTGATCATGGAGACGGTTAAAATACGCTTCCCTAAACAGATGTTTATGCAAACTGTAAGCAGGACTCTGCATGCTGCCTTCTGGCTCCTAGATTAGGCTTTGTAGTTTGAAGAAACAAGGTGCAGAATTTTTTTGAATGGGCAATTCACTTTTGTACACAGGAAAGAAACAAAATGATTCAGAAACATCAACACTAGTCATTGCCTGAACTGTGTATGCTTTTAAAATAAATAAGTAAATAAATAAATTCTTCCTGGGTCAGATAAATGTGTGAAGCCAATATGTCTAACATTGTCATGGGCATGTAAAGATTGTGCCCATGATGTTAGTCATGAAGTTTCTCTCTGCCTTACCTGATATATAATTAAAGGCCTTTTTTAAGGTATATTAACTTGGTAATAGGTGTGTGGTTTGTCCACTTTACTACACATATGTCTTGTTACTCTCCCCCACCCGAACAACTATTTTCTCAAGAAAATGTTCCCTAATTTCGGGAATGTTTTATATTTGAAAATCAGATGTGCTTTTAATGTTTTTGGATCAAAATTTTATTTATTTTTATTATTTATTTATTTATTTATTTATTTAAAGTATTTGTACCCCACCTTTCTCAACCCCCGCAGAGGGACTCAGAGCGGCTTACAGCTGGAAACGATTCAAAGCTCCCACATACAACATAATAAATAAATAATTACATATAAGTAAAACATTAAACATTAGCTTAAAATTAAATCCATTTAAATACTGGCTGGTTAATTCAAAGTCTTCTATTTTTGAATTTGCACTCAGTAGTAAAACTGAATTGCAAGAATTTTTAGTATGATGATTTTTTAAATCCTGTGACTTGTTTGGGAATAGGACAAATTACTGCAGCTAAGAAATCAGAAAGAGTTAAACTTCAACAAAGAAGCCTCATTTGTATTATGTTTGTACTTAAGATATCAGTGTAGGATCAGAGCTGTTTGCCCAGACAGTTGCTAAAGAAACGATCGTCAGTGTTATTCCATCAATGACAATTGCTTGGGTCATCTTTTTACCTGCACTTGACCTTCAGTTAGGAACACACTTGTTACGGTTGTAAACTTCCATAATAAAAGTTGTTATGATTCCCCTTGAATTGAAAAGGTGACTAATCTTTTAATGTTATTTAATTTCAAATTCTTTAGGGAGAGAGGTATGAGCACTTTTCTGTTTCGGCCTCATTGCGGAGAAGCTGGATCAATCACTCACCTGGTATCGGCCTTTCTCACTGCAGACAATATTTCCCATGGATTACTCTTGAAGAAGGTACAGCCCCTTTGCCTTTGATTTATTGTGGAATATCAATAAATTGATGGGGATGAGAGACAGGGCCTTCTCAGTGGTGGCTCCTTGGCTCTTGAACTCTCTCCCCAGTGACATTAGATCCTGGCCTTCAGAAAGCAAACAAAGATGTGATTGTGGGACCAGGTTTTTGGCCAGTAATGCAATGCAAAGAATAATAAGGAAATACATGCTATGACAATCGGAATGACCACGATATACGATTTTCGGATAATGTGATTTTAATATTTATATTAGAATTTTTTAATGCTTTGTCTTAGTATTTACATGTTGTATATGCCTGTGTTTAATGGTTTTAATGATTTTAATTTATAATTATATGTCAGTGTTTAGTTATTGTGATTTTATATTATATATGTTGGCATTGAATTCTTGCCCTTAATATGTTGTAAACAGCCTTGAATCCTCCCAGGGTTCAGAAAGGTGGTATATAAATTTACTAAATAAATAAATAAATATGACAAAATGTTTTAAAGATGGCAGCAAGTATGGTGGAAAACATGTGAGCCATAGTTCTACATCTTACATTTCTCCATAAAGGTTTAATGAAATTGTTCTCTGCACACCATCATTTTATGTATATGGAGATATCTGTGTGAGCAGTTGTGTTTTTTAGACAGCTCACAAGGAGTGGACTTAATATTTTTGACGCTATAGAGTTCAATCCTACTTTACTCCTATTCGGGCAAATTAAATTGCTGGGTGAGCTTACTCAAGCAGTAAAAAGTTGGCAAGTGAAGACTTAACTAAAATGTCATTGGTTCAGGAAATCTGCTCTAGTTGAGACTAACAAAAGCGTTCAGTGGGGCATGGTTCTGAGTAAATATACAGCAGTTGCATGCCTCATTGCTTTACATTTTCTGGGACTGAAATTAATAGGATTTCAAAGAACGTATTTTGGAGTAGATTGTACTTCCTGTCTAAAACAACTGTCCACTGGGTGGCAGATATGTCCCAGTTTAACTTGGGTAGGAAGAGTTGCAGTTAGATAGTTGGACTATGTTGAAAGAAAGAAACTTTGGGCCTCCTTGGCAGGGAGCTTTCCAGGCTATTATTATATAGAGAGCAATAATCACACATTAGTTGTTCTCTTGTGAGAGTATTTGATTGATTTTCTAAAGGAAACACTGCTTCTATGATGATACATACACTAATCATTCAAACAGCAGTTTCTCGGTTTTCAGCCAAAGTATGGTTCTCTTTCTTCATCTCTCCATGTTCTGTGTTCTTCGTCTTCCTCCCAGGTCATGCATACAATAAAATTGATTGTTACATATAGCAATCCAAATTATGGTTATAGAAATTGGGTGTATCATTTGCTTCAAAAGTTTATATTGGTGGGACAGGAATTTGCTTTTGCTAAATTCCCAGCTGAGTAACCTTATTTGCCTTTTCAATTAACTCTAAACTATTTGTTTCTTAAGTTTCGAATCTCTTTTGTTCATTTAAAAATGTATTTGTTTCTACCAGATCAATGTTAAACGTCCACCCAAGTCTTTGCAGGAGGCTGAAGGAAAGAGTTAAAATGTTCCCAAGTCACAATGACTGAAGCTGAGCACTTTCCATTTCCTGTTACTGAATTTCTCCTTTCCTGTTATCTTTCTGCACCGTTGAATAATGGCACTTTGTGTTGTTTTTGTACAGAGTCCAGTTCTCCAGTATCTTTATTATCTTGCACAAATCCCCATTGCCATGTCCCCTCTGAGCAACAACAGTCTGTTCCTGGAGTATTCCAAAAACCCATTACGGGAATTTCTACACAAGGGACTCCTTGTTTCGCTCTCAACAGATGATCCTATGCAGTTCCACTATACAAAGGTAATTTGCATCAAAATAATTAGGGGAGTTCAGATTATTTTAAATTGCAGCTTTACTCCCCACCCCACCCACCCCCACTTCACTCAGATTTAACAGCCCAATCAGATGCATGTTTACCTAAAAGCAAGTACTATTGTATCCAATGAAGCTTTCTCCTAAGTGTATGGAATCATACAATCATATTGAAACCATGCGTAGTTTAATAATCCTTAATGCCTGGCGTATGTTGTATGTTTGTGATATACACAAATGCAGACTCCCATTACATCACTCTCTGTTCTTTAAGACTATTGCAGAAGGATGGATCTAATATTTTATTGTGCTATTTAGTTACTTATTTCGTGTCAAAAGCATTGCATAAGTAAATTTAAGACTGATAAAATAAAGGGAGCACAAGCGGCTAAATAATTTTAGACCAAAAACGGGCAACAGCAACCACATTGTTTGTCGCTTCAAACAGTTCTTCTTCTTTGCGCAAGGCAGGGCATTGTGGGCAAACATACAGATTAGGAGTTGTTTGTTCTGCTCCATTGTTGCACAAGGTGGAAGAGTCTTCTAGGTAGTGCCATTTTGCCAGTCAGGAAGTTCTTCCTAATGTTCAGATGGAGTCTCCTTTCTTGTAGTTTGAAGTCATTGGTCCACGTCCTAGTCTCCAGGGCAGCAGAAAACAAGCTTGCTCCCTCCTCCCTATGACTTCCTCTCACATATTTAATATACATGGCTGTATGGTACCTCCTGCCATTACCTGACCATGGCCAACAGTAACAGAACACTGTTTTGCCATGCATACAAGAACAAAGTTGTATGTGACAGAGCATTGCATCAATGCTCTGTCACGCCAGAGTATCTTCCTATCCATTTCTATGCTTAAATCCTAAACATTGAACACTTGCCCATATATATAATCTATTATGTACACAGACTTAAAATCTGTTTCATATGACAATTAGCATGGGACTAATAAGGTACAAGTAACACAGTTTCCTTTATTGAGGTAGAGGCGTGCACACAAGAAGGATGTGTTTTTTTCAGAGTAATGTAAAGTTTCCAAAGAATTTTAATGAGCACGAATGGCCTTCTGGTATGAAAGGTAACACTTCTAAAATCCTTTTAATGAACACTTTTATAGAGCCATTTTGAGTGGAATTTGCCAATTTTGGTTTCCCACTCCCTGTCCAGGTAATAAAAAAAATGTAACAACTAACTGTCAAGCACCATATTGAGCAATGCAATAAATTCCTTGCTTAGCACTATAAAGTAAGTGTGACCGGAGTGTGGTCTATTGGAAGCATAGAGAACCCAGAGTCATTTTTGTCTCTCTCCCCCCCCCCCCCAACAAAATCTCATGGAGCAAAAAAATTAATCATTGCTCTAAAATAGCCTCTGTGTGCATGTGAAAGGCATTCAGAGGTGTGCTGGGATGCTTAGGGTTAAAAAAAGTTGTATGCAGCTTCCAGCGGGGATTTGTTCTTTACTGGTTAATGTGTGTTATGTTACTGCCTTAACCAAATTTATTTAGAAGCGGATGTGAAATTCCTTAGCTAGTAATTCATTTTTAAAAATATTTTTCAAGGAAGCACTGATGGAAGAATATGCCATAGCAGCTCAAGTATGGAAACTGAGCACTTGCGACTTGTGTGAAATAGCAAGGAACAGTGTTCTTCAAAGTGGTTTGTCCCATAAGGTAAGTTTCCTTTGATTTGTATCCTTGTCTGTATGTTAGCATTAAAGTGGGGAATATAAATATGCCCCTTTCTATCTTAAAATGTGAATTGCCAGAATATTTGGGGGTGCAATGCCTGAATAGAGATACATTAAGTAAAGTTTGCTTCCTTCCCAGGAAAGTAACAGTTACGAGGGAAGGATATGGTTCCCAAGGCATCTCACAACCAGGAGAGTGCCAAGGTCTCTGGGAGAAATTTAGCAAGACAGAAGAAGGCTACTTTTGAGCCTCTAAAATTAAGGATTTAAAGTCTAAATGAGGGCCTATAAGAGGGGTGCCTTCCTGGTTACAATGTCAATATGAGCTACCCTGTTTCCTCTAAAATAAGACATACCCATAAAATAATCCGTCGCAGGATTTCTAAGCATTTGCACAATATAAGCCATACCCCAAAAATAATACATAGTGATAGGTGTGGCTATGCAGCATATATGGTCGACTCCCCTGTCAGGTCCTGGTTGGTCGTTCTGTGCGTGCTGCAAGATGAGATATGGAGGGGGACATAGAAAGTGAAAGTAAGAGTCTCCTCAGTGAAGTGAGGAGCAGAACACTCTGTTTTGGATATTGTGTGTCCTCAGGGGGAAGAAGTAAGGCTGTGGCTGCCATTTTACTCAGCACTGTGAGTCTCTCTGCCGCAGCAGCAACCATCTACAGTCTCTGGGTCTCTCTCACCCCCCACAAACACTAGTAAAGCTGCTGCTTCCCAGCACTGACCAGTCTTTTGGTATTTTTCACCCCACATAAACACCAAGGGATAGGGGAAAAGCTTCAGGAAGCAGTCTGCTACTGAGCCCAGAGAGATCATCCCATAAATGCTGATCGTTGTGCTATACTTATTAAAAATAAGACATTCCCTGAAAATAAGCCATAGTGTGTCTTCTTGAGGAAAAATAAATATAAGACAGTGTCTTATTTTCAGGGAAACATGATATCATCAATAACCAAAATTCAGAAGTGAGAATTGAGAAGAGTTGACTCAAGAGCTGCTGACAGCATGGTATCTTCAGTGCTCTCACATATGTAAGGACTAACAGCCCCACATAAGGCAGCATTAAAAGTGATATATTAATATTCTTCTGGTAGATAGGCTTTCTGGGGAGTAAATACATTGTTCAGAGTCTGTGGCTCGCCCTCAGCTGTGCTACTGACACCTATACCCCCATTCCCCTGAGCCAATTTTCTCATTTTCTGTAGTAAATGCTAATCTTACGATGCTGTTCCCACAATGGCCTCCCCACTGCTTCTGTTATTTTCCTTCTTCAGGCAGGAACTATGGGAGATGGCTCTTTCTTTACCCAGGTGCTACTGTTTTTTCATGACATTGCATTTAACTTTTGTCTTTAGGAGAAACAGAAATGTTTAGGAGTAAATTATTGCAGTGAGGGGCCTGAAGGAAATGACATTCGGAAGACAAATGTTGCACAGATTCGAATGGCTTACCGATACGAGACCTTATGTAACGAGCTGAGTTTCCTGTCCGATGCGATGAAAACAGAAGAGATCACTGCACTCTCAAAGTAGTCACAGCTACAAAACCAATTAATTTTGCACAACTGCCAGGACAGAAGCACATGAACACAAGAGCGAACTTGAGCTTTTGCAACACTGAAAGCTGCCTGGTGTACAGAACGATTGATTCATCAGACTTGCAGGAAAGCCAGTTTCTGCCAGCGCTTGGCTTAGGTAGCACTCCTGTATATATAGATATATATAGATGCAAGCTCACAACTGTATTCTTTGTGCTGCATTTGCATTTTGAAGTGCATTCTGAATCTAGTGATGAATATGTATAGGGTTTTCATTTAAGATATGTAACATGCTTTGAAATTAGTGGTGTTGGGGACAACAGCATTTGGTAGCTTACATGTACCTCTTTTGCCGGGCTTAGTGGCAGGCAAAGACCTAAGGCACTTTAAACTGTAATCTCTAGTTAGATTCCAGATCAGTGACTGTAGACTGTACTGTAGTGCCCCCATTTCATGGTGGAGGATATTTAGCAAAAATAACTATTCATTTTGGAAAGTAAAGGAATATGACCAAAGAGCTGCATGGGTTTTTTTCCTGGTTGCACATTATAGGAAAATTTATTCGGCAGTATACTTGGACTGTGTTTTGATTTTCCCCTCCCCAGTTTCATCATAATGCCATGATAATTCGTTTTATAGCTTTGTGGAACCTTTTGTAACTTTTTTTTGGTGAATGTTGCTATCATTATAGGATTGTGCTGATTCACAATTATGTTTTGCGGTGTTGCGCTGGGCTCGGCCTTGGGATAATCACATCACTGCCATGGTGACAAGCCTTAGAATCTATATGCTAGTTGCATTTTCAATGTGCAGCCTTGAAAATGAGCATATTTTTCCACAAATTTCTTCTGGGTGCTTTGACGTTCCAGGAGATGTTTCTTTGTGATTACTGAAGAACTGTGATACTTTTGTAGCATTTATTTGTTTACATATATGTAGATTAAACTGGTTTTTGTTGAAATTTCAAGCAGGCACAAAAATGGCAGGTCTAATTTCATAATCTCACTAGTCAAAACAGCCTCAAGGATATTCATCATGAGCAGATTCCAAAACTCAACTTCTTTCTGGTCAGTCAAACCGCCATGTACATTGGTGTGATATTCCTATTTTGTTTTGATTGGCCATATATTAATCAACAATAATTAAAGGTCAAGACATATTGCAGTTAAAGAGGTGCTTCTGCAGAAGGACTGTATGACTCATACTGTTGTTGTGTGCATTCAAGTTGTTTCTAATTTACAATGACCGTAAGATGAACCTACTGTGAAGTTTTCTTTGGCAAGATTTGCTCAGAGATGGTTTCACATTGCCTTCCTCTGAGGCAGAGAAAGTCACCCAGTGGATTTCCAAAGCTGAGCAGGGATTTAAATTCTGGAGTCTTTGAACATATTATAAGATGACTTGACTCACTGCACAGTTTAGAAAGTAGACAGAAAATAGGAAGACTGCATTACAGGTGAATTGGCTCAGTCAAGGAAGCCGTGGTCCTGAGCAATATGTGAGCAGAATAATTGCTGACCAGGGATCCTGGAGATCTCTTGTTTATAATGTTGCCATAAGTCGAAGTTAACCTGACCGCAGCTAACTTCAACTGTTCCAAAACTAGCCATTGTATCACGTTGGCTCTCTATGATCCCTAACAATTGCATAAACAGGCATGTAAATGAATTAGAAATGCCCTTTGCTTTATCTTCACTTTGGTTGAATAATAAGAAAACATTTTACCTGGTAGTTTCTTTGGTATAAAACCATGACAAACAGAATTCAGGATCAGAGGAGATTAAAAATCAACTATACTATTTGAATTTTGTCCACTGGACTAAATTATATATTTTTTCTATCTCAGTGAATATATTGGTTTGATGCTCTGAATTTGCATTCTTCACAAGCTTAAAACTTGAGTATAATCTTTAATCATATCTCATGTTGGCATGTCAGATTATTCATATGAAGCACATGTCTGTTCCTGTAACCAAGATGTTTACACTCTTGAGCGACCATGAATCTCAGTTTTGTTGGAAAGGAAGGATATAAGTAAACCAATGTAATACAATTATGAAAGTTTTCCCCCAAAACTGTATGACACAAAAAAGCAGTGTAGACTCTTGTGTGCATCTTGTAGGCATTTATATGTCATTGTGGTCTGTGTTGTTATAAATACCACTTACATAGCACTTGAAAGATATATAATAAAATGAAAGATAATGGTACCAACTCAGAGTTGGTGATTTGATGAGGTGGAAAATAACTAAATTGGTTTTTCTTGCCATGAGCAGGCCTTTATAACTGTGCGAAAGCTACAGAGGCTTGAATCCTGTTATATATGTATGTGCCTTCAAATTGCCTGGCAACCCCATGAATTTTTCTTGGAATTTCCTTAGGTAAGAAATACTCAGAGGTGATTTTGCTTGTTCCTCCATTTGAAATATAGCCTGTAGCACTTTGTGCTTCCCCATCCAAGTACTATCCAGGACTATCCCTGCTTAACTCCAAGATAGCACGGGATCCAGTGCCTTTGGGGTATTTAGGCCCCTGAATCCTGTTGGATAGTCCCAAACAAAGTAGTCCATTGAATGAACAGTTGAATGGTGAATCAGCACACAGGAAAACCCTACTGATTCAATGTTTGTACTCTATTTGGGACTAATAGCATTCAGGTTAAGAGTTGTCAGTTTTTTTAATTGCTTCTGATCTAGCTGCTTAATTATGTAGTTGTGTGAATATTCTCTGGAAAATATTTTGCACAGTAATATGTATAATTGAGTGTTAATATAATTTGATTTTATGAATGCAAGGAATTTTCATTAGATGGTTTTGACCCAAAGACAGTTCAGTGACAAATACAGTTCTTCTGATCTGATGAGAGAAGCTTTTGATTACAGTTGTCCTTCCACATTTTCAAGTTTGACTTTCATGGATTTGATTATTGATGGATTATGTAAGTGCCACCACCATGGTGACCCACACCATTTTTAATAAGAAGTTAAGACTAGAGTCCATTTTGAATTGTGTTAAAACAGTGAAAACGTTGATTAACCAAACTGGCAGGATTGCTGGGCAAAGCCACACACCTTTTCAT
The DNA here is from genome assembly GCA_030556195.1 of Anolis apletophallus. Lineage (NCBI taxonomy): Eukaryota > Metazoa > Chordata > Lepidosauria > Squamata > Anolidae > Anolis > Anolis apletophallus. The sequence continues at coordinate 84,907,249 of JARBWK010000002.1, read as the reverse complement.
TCATTCACTCATGCATGCAGGGAAAAGGAAGGGAGTGCGAGGAGGAAAGATTCACATGTTTCATCACTCACTCCTCTTCTTGGGAGGAGAGCAATGACCAATCTCGATATAATAGTGAAGAGTAGAGACATCAAACTGGCAACGAAGATCCGCATAGTCAACACAATGGTATTCCCCCTGGTAAGAGAGCTGGACCTTAGGGAAGGCTGAGCAAAGGAAGATAGTCGCTTTTGAACTGTGGTGATGGAGGAAAGTTCTGAGAGTGCCTTGGACGGTGAGAAGATCCAACCAGTCCATACTTCAGGAAATAAAGCCCGACTGCTCATTGGAGGGAAGGATATTAGAGGCAAATATGAAGTACTTTGGCCACATCATGAGAAGAAAGGAAAGCTTAGAGAAGACAATGATGCTGGGGGAAATGGAAAAAAAAGAAAGAACTGCCAACTAAGGGCAAGATGGATGGATGGTATCCTTGAAGTGACTGGCTTGACTCTGAAGGAGCTGGGGGTGGTGATGGCCGACAAGGAGCTCTGGCGGGGGGCTGGTCCATGAGGTCATGAAGAGTTGGAAGTGACTGAACGAATAAACAACAATCACCCACTCATCTACATGGCCTGCTGGGAAGGGGATGAGGTGGGGGAGTATGAAGAGAGAGAGGGGGGGGGGGGGTAGTGTGAAGAGGGAGCTGGATGGGGAAGGGAAGGAAGAGAGAGGTGGGGTCAGCTGGTGGGATCCCTGAGGTGGAAGAGCAAGGACAGCACCCATGCCTTTTGTCTCACAAATATTCACACCACCCGTCCCCCCTTCTCTCACTTTTCCTGCCCCGTTCCCTTCTTCCCACCCACCCAGACCCAGACATACTGCCAGTACAGGTATGTGTGTTAAATATAATTGGGAGATAACCCCTGCAAAAGTGAAGGGCCAACTATAATCTTGTTTTAAGAATCAGGAGCTGTATTCACTGAGTCTCTGCAAAGACAGTTTCCAGATCTGAAGAGCCAGCCATCTCTTAGGGTGTAGTAGAAAAATTGAACAATAAAGTAAGTTTGTTTCTTTCTTGGTTGATTAGATTACTGTCTGTTTTGATGGTTCTAAATCTGTTTCTTAGTCCGTTAGAATGCACCCACTAAATAAATGATACATACGCAATAGGCCTGGTTAGATTTTTTGTAAAGCTACTAAATTCGTTTTAAATTCATTTCTAAATTAATTTTGATCTGATTTTGAATCGCTTTAAGCAACCAGAAAGTAATTTGCCCATTTGAAGCCACGTCCACCATATTCGAAAAGGGTTCGTAAAGCCGCGTCCAAACCGCCTGGAGTGGACGCGGCTTCCTTTCCCCCAGAGCCGGGAAGGAAAGCCGCACCCACTCCTTCCCTCCGTATTTGAACCGGGCCGTTTAGAAGCGAGGGAAAGACCTGAGTTTTCAAACCGGGTTTGAAAGCCCAGGTCTTCCCCCCACTTCCGAACGCCCATTTGGATGTGACCATTAACGAAGCCATTCTGAAATTTCAGAATTTTAGCAAATTAATTTTGAATTTTTCCCAAATTTTTTTGGAAGTCAATCATATTCAAAGCGCCAGCGCTCCCTACATACGAAATGAGTTTTCAACTTGGGGGGGGGGGGGGAGATAAACCAGCCCTAATACGCAAGTGTTGATTTTCCAGGCTCCAGATAATTACTCTAGTTGGTTTTAGGCAAGTGTCTGTTGCTTAGGAATTCCATAATTTTTTAAATCAAGGATGAATGTGAATGAGGAAAAATACTAGTTGTAAGCACAAGACTGTCGGAAAGTAATTCTTCTAAGCTATGTATTTTTCTTAAATCAATTTTTTAAAATCTTGCTTGATCCAGTGGCAAAAGGTGACTTTCATTAAGCTTCTGTTTCTACTCTTCTGCATCTATCACATTCAGAATGGTAATTCTATTTTTTTTGCGTTGCCTCTTTAATTTAAGCTTTTAAAGCTAGTTCAACCATATTATAAAAACAATTTAAAACAATTAAAGGATTAAACCCTTGTACTGGCTGAACTGCTGACCTGAAGGTCGGCGGTTTGAATCCGCGAGACAGGGTCAGCTCCCATCTGTCAGTTCCAGCTTCCTTTGCGGGGACATGAGAGAACCCTCCCACAGGATGGTAAAACATTTGGGTGTTCCCTGGGCAACATCCTTGCAGACAGCCAATTCTCTCACAGCAGAAGCGATTTGCAGTTTCTCAAGTCGCTTCTGACAAGATTTAAAAAATTTAAACAATTTCTCTCAACTCTTAATTGAAATGGATTTGCTGTATGGTATGGAGAAACATTGTTATGTAAAAGAAAGCAAGCACTAAAGAATCCATCTCAACACTTGAAGCTCCCTTTGCTCTTTTTAGGTATTTTATACGGATATGGCTTCATTTATTGAACTGTATACAAGATGTAACCTTTTATACTTTTCTTGCACAGTATTTACATAATGGGTTTAAAGAGGTTTCATTGAGCTAACTTCAGTGATATAGGAGGTACTTGCACCACTGTGATAGACTGAGATTTCTTTCCCTCCCCTTTGGTCCTTCCCTCTACAGTCCTTGGTGCCATTTAACAATGGGCTTTCCTAGCACTCCTGAGCACCTTCATGGGGTGCATTGACAGGCTGCAATGGGGAAGGAATGTTGTCGCCTTCTAGTCCAAGCAGTTCTGTCGTCTAATGTACCTTGATGGATCCTAGCCATTCTGTCTTCTCCAATGAGGCTGTGTGAGCAAAAACAATGTATTCCTTACATTTTCTTTCTTCTAGTTTTGTTTGCACACATTTCTTAGAAACCATAAAAATAAATCTTAGTTCTTACAAAGGTAGTTTGTAACCAAATGTTTTTGATTATCTCTAGAATGATCTAATGTATCTGTAATGCTCTGTATGGCATCCTGACCAACTACTGTACTTCCCTTTTTACTGAGAAACCTGAGATGTACAAGGCTGTCCTATACATGTATATTCAGCAGCAGGATCTATTTAGGATTAGTTGTGTTAGACAAGAAGATGGCACAAGAAGGTAGTCATTAAGTATTGGAAGGGATTGGCTTGGCTCCTTGAAAGTGACAATTAAAATGCTTAATGCCGTAAGCACACTTTTTTCATTCTCACAATCTTTAATAATAAAAGGCATGTTCAGCACAGAGAAAGGACTCACATTTCTGAGTCCGGTTTTCATTCCTCAGTCCTATTTTTAGACAAATCTCGGGATTGTATACTGGGAAATTTGGAAAGCCATCTTAAGCATACTTGTGCCTGAGTAAACTTGATTTAGATTGCACTGCTAGAACAAATTCCAGATGTTTTGTAATGTATGTTGTATAACAAAGGGATGCCCATCCCTTGGACAATCACCGAAGGCCAAGTATTTTCTTGAAAAGAAACATCTATTTATTGTAGTTAGCCTTGAACAATCTAGGCTGTTCGGGGTTCTAGGTTAACCCCCCCCCCCCATTTTTTAATAAGTGCTTGTTCCATATGACAGTTTAAGGCATTGGTTCTGCCTGCAGCATTTGTGTGCTGGAATGTGAAGCTATAAACATTTAACACTTAAGACTCTTTAGTTCACTGGATTTACTTTAACAGGCAGTTTAAAGATTACTTTATCTTTCAATAAGGAAAAAATAGCTTGTGTTGAAAACTGATGTATTATGCTGTGTAAGAATTTTGAGATATGTGTCATACAGAAATATATTATAAAATTAAAGTTACATGAAACACATTAAAAGTGCATTCGTTAATACTGTCTTTGTTTTTCTCACATACCAATAACCACACCTAAAAGGGAGGCAAATGTCAAACGTGTCGTTAGAAACACTTTAGAAGAAGAGGTGACAATTTACCAACTGATGCCTTACTGGTTTGAACAAAAAGCCAATTTAGCCAATGTGTCATGCATAGGAAACACCCAGCTAAGGTATTTTTTAATTTATAGTGTCACAAATGAATTTAGAATACAGTTATAATGTATAGAAAAACCACAAGAAGTTAAAAACTTGGCATCGTACTACATTTCCGTTGACCAGAAGCTGGCCACCTGGAGTGGCTCTGGTGTCACTCTGAGTAGGCTGTTGTGCATGTGGCAGGGCTCAGAATGCATTGTAGTAAGTGGTCTGTAGTTTGCTCTTCTCCACACTTGGCATGTTGTGAACTCTACTTTGTAGCCCCATTTCTTGAGGTTAGCTCTGCATCTCATGGTGCCAGAGCACATTCTGTTCAACACCTTCCAAGTTGCCCAGCCTTGTGTGCCCAGGAGGGACTTCCTCATCTGTTACCAGTCACTGATTGAGGTCCCAGGTTTTAACCTGCCACTTTTGGACTCTTGCTTGCTGAGGTATTCCTGTATTTCTGTTGATCCTAGGAAACTATTTCTTGATTTAAGGTGTTGGCATGCTGGCTGATATCCGAACAGGGGATGGGGCAGAGATATCACTCCTTTGGTCCTATCATTATTGGCTGCTACTTCCCGACAGATGTCAGATGGTACAATACCGGCTAAGTTTTTCCCCCCAATAGTTTTATTGAAATTTTATAACCTGAATAAAAAGATAGCAAAGGTGCTAGAGAAACAGAAAGACGCAGTTAAATAAACAGAGTATACGTGTAGAATAATTAAACATAAAAAAGAAAAAGAAGAAACATAAAATAAGATAGAGAAAAATTGTCCCGATTACCAAAACCCCAACCCTACCCTCGGACTTCCCAAAAGTCTTTGGAGTGGTCTTCATTCGTTCCTTCTTCATATTTACAAAGTTGGTTTGCTATGATGCTTTCATGCGTTGAAACACTGGAGATGTTCATCTATAACAGGGCTGTCCAACTTCTACGGGCCCAAGGGCCGGAATTCTGGTCACTGATCACCTGGGGGGTCGAAGGGTCTGCCTCTGCCCCTGGCTCCAACCCCTCTCCCGGCTCCTCCCCCTCTCCCAGCTCCACCCCCTCCCCAGCTCCGCCCCCACCCCTCCCCGGCTCCAATTTACTTACAATTGACCTTGAGTTGTGGAGTTATAGTTCACCTCCATCCAGAGAGCACTGTGGACTCAAATAATGATGGATCTGGACCAAACTTGGCATGAATACTCAATATACCCAAATGGGAACACTGGTGGATTTGGGGTAATGTTTCCTATTCCTAATACCTTTGAGTTATTTGAGTCCACACTCAAATTGGAACACACCAAAAAAAACCCAAACACCTCAATGCCATCGCAGGGCTTGATGGGGCCTCCTTTCCCAGAGGCGGGTGGAGGAGGCCCAAAGAGCTCCCTCCCTCCCTCCCTGAAGGGAAAACAAGCTGCGGGGGCAGGTGCAAAGGAAGCCACGGTGCGCCCTGCACGCGGGGGAAGGCAGCACAAGGGGGAGGGGGCGCGGAGGAGGGGAAGGAAGCATCGCCAAGGAAACTGCCACTGAGGGACCCCTCCCCCCCTCACCCAACGTCCCACTGTTTTTAGATTGATTGGTTCGAGCCAGGCCCTTCCTTACCCATACTGCGGGAGCCCCGCCACAGGGCCGAAGCGCCAACGCTGTCCCCGAAGAGCCCCGCTGGAGCCGAGGCCAAGCTCAGGCCGGGTGCGGCGGCTCTCCCATTCGCAGGGCGGGAAGCGAGGGCCCTCCACAGGAAGAGGACGGAGCCAGGGGGGGGCTTTCCCTGCCTCACTCCCCTCCTCTCTCTCTCTGAGGGAATGGGGGCTGGCCTGGAAGCAGCCGCAAGGGAGGAGGCGTGCGCCCAGGCCGGCCGCAAATCCCGCGGGACCCAAGATTTCGGCAGCTATCGTGAGACTACGCAGCCACAGACGGGATTTCGACCTCCCTCGCGATGCTTGCCTAAACCCGGAAGTAGGCATTGTTTTATTTTATTTTTTGTATTTTATTAAAACAAGTTAGGGGGCCGGAGGGAAGGGGCTCGGGGGCCGTGTACGGCCCCAGGGCCGCCTGTTGGACAGCCCTGATCTATAACATTATCTTTTGTTTTCTTAGTAAATTTCTGAAACCTGACCAGTCAGTTTTCCTATTTATTTCCTTTAGTCCTTGCGACAGTTCATCCATCGGCTAAGTTGTATAATTTCTCCAGTGGTGTAGGGCATAGACGTCCTGTGATAATGCGACATGCCTCATTAAAAGCCACATCCACCTTTTTAACATGGTATGCATTCTACACTGGGCATGCATACTCAGCAGCAGACTTGCAGCATGCAACCCAACTAAGATAATAGCATCATTTCACTCATATTTGCAACCAAATCAGACATATGCCACCACCTGTGTAACTATGTTCACTGTAATCTTGTTCGCCAGAGCATCAGCACACTGCTTTTGACTCCTGTATTTTTACACTTGGGAATATTTTTACACTTGGGAATACATAAACCAAAGTCTTATATTCACTGAAAAGAATTTGTATGCTTAATGTATCCCAAAGGGAAAAAACCCCTTTCAATGTAAAGGTTTTAGATATAAATATATTGAGAGCTGGTATGGTATAGTGGTTTGAATGTTGGACTTGGACCTTGGAAGACAAGGATTCAAGTCTCAACTCAGCCATTGAAACATGTAAGCACAGGATGCCTTCCTGCAGAGGTAGAGATAACATGAAAGAATGTAGATTGGTTTCTACACCATAAAAAAGAACAGTTCAACATGTTTCAGTGATTTTTGAAATTTAAAACTAATATAATGCACATATGAAATTAAACAGCCAGGTCAGGTAAACTTTGCATAAGTAAAATCATTTTGAACCTTCAACAGACCACTTAAAAACTTATTTCATCCATTGTTTATTTTGTTTTATATCAGAAACCTTCACTTTCCGTACGATTCCAATTGTGGTGGTGAAACAAAGAGGTTTATGCTTTCCAACATGCCAGGTTAGCTGGTAAGGCAGGCTAATCTGTTCTCCTCTCCTTGTTTTGCTCTGCAAACATACTTGGTAAGCGATTCAGTTTTAGAGGTCAGCCAGAGCTTCAACAGGATTGCCTGCCAAGGGCAGCGGTCCTCAGACATTTTAAGCAGAGGGCCAGTTCACAGACCCTCATACAGTTGGGAGCCTGGACTATAGTCTGAAAAAAAAACACAAATTCATATGCACACTGGATATATCTTATTTGTAGAACAAAAAACCATGGAAGAACAATACAATAATTCAAAGGAAGAACAATTTTAACCAACATAAATGTTACAGTATTTTAACGGGTAGCATGAGCATGTTTTTGGCTGAGATAGTTATTAGGCTCATTGTTATTGTGTGCCTTCAAGTCATTTCAGACTTAGGACAACTGTAAGTCTAATGTTTAGAGTGGGGGCCATGTAAATAACCTTGGAGGGCCACATCTAGCCCAATGGCCTTCATTTGAGAACCCCTGGCCAATGGTAAGAGGGACTGTAAGGGAATCACAAAGATCCATCAGCCTCTGAAGACAGACCTAAAGCTCCTCCAGCCACGGCCACCATCACCCCACTTAGCACAAAGAATCAGTTCCAGAGAGTGCCTTGTGGCATGGGTTGGGCAGATACCAGTTAAGATAGAGCCATGTTTACCATAGAAGGTGTGAAATGCTGAGCCACACCTTACAGGATGACCTCATCCTGGATGAGGCACAATAAGCTGAATCAATTCCAGTGAATCCACAAAGAAGCCCTTGGCTATCCCAGGAAGAGCCAATCATGCAATGGTACTATGCATGCCAAAATAATTTTGACTCTGCACTCAATTTCAAATACATTCCCACCCCCAAATCTCTGCTGCTGCTGCTGTTGCAGCTATGGAGAGACTGTAAGTGAACAGAGCTAAAAGAGTAATCTCTCTCAAGCTTCATGCCTGGTCCCTGCCATACAGTTGAGGAATAGGCCTATGCAATAACAACTTCTGCATGGGCTGCTTTCCTTTCATTCTCTGATTGGGCAACAGTTGAAGAACAATGAACTATTTCATTTTCTGTTTCCATAGTAATTGTGGAGCCTTTCCAGATCACTGTTGTGATTCCCTGCCGTAGAGCACACAGCTGTATAGCCAGCTTTTTCTTTCCTCCATTTCAGTGGTAACCCTGCTGGTGGGAGTCTGTCCAGCATCTCAGCTTTTATCTCTTTCCCTGAAAGCAATGAAAAGAAGGTCTGGGCTGAAACTACTAACACAGAGGTCCCGTCCAACCAAGAGCTGTTTTCAACAAGGAAGCATAGTCAAATTTGTCATTTCTTCACCATGCAGATGCCTTTCTAAGAGTTCCCTCTTTTTGTATAGTGTTTCTGAAGACGAGAAGGCTGCTATTGCCTTCTAAACCTGTCTGTTGTACAGACAAGTCCTGTATACTAAATGCTCTGCTCCCACCATTAGAGCTGTTCAACTAATCCTCACTTAGAGCAGAGGAAGAACATTGCCATGTTTACATCATAACTAACGTTCTGCATTGTTTGGGTAAAAGGCACTATCAGATGCTTTATGCTTTAAGAAAAAGTGACAGAGTTAGAAATGTAGAATCAATTAATATTTGCCATAATAAAATTCTTGCCAAAAGGAAAGGGAACAAAGCATAGACTGCCATTTTTTCTATAAGGGAGATAATACTGGAATGTATAATCAACCATAGCTACAGAGTATAATATGTTATAAGTATCCAAAGACAGATCTGGACTCCGCTGTGGACCTAGACCCCATTAAACTCCACACAAAGATGAAGTTCAAATTTTATTGCACAATATTCATAACAATACAATGGAAGCTTTATATCTATTAACAGTCTTTTTATCAAAACATTAAGAATTATTCACATTCCTACTAAAGAACACTGAATGCATTTTCTTCTACTTTTACAGGAATGTAACTCTTAATGCCTATGATGGTTATCATGATCAAATTATTTCATCCTCCAATGAGCAGTTATTCAATTTTACAGTTAATCCTAGTAGCTGGTATAAATATGCCAGTATAGGTAGCAGTAAAATGATCATTGGTACATGGCAACCATAAATTGTGTCTTTCTTCACCATACACTTTCTTCACCACACACGACTTCAAATAATGCCTTACTGTAGTCTATATCACCCATGGGCTTGTTTTTCTGTGGAAGCACTGTGCTAAGTGTGTGAGCTGCTTGTTTGGGTGTCTCAATTACAAAAAGAAGCCTATTGACAAGCAGCCAGTGATAGGCTATATCTTGTCCCCAAACCGCAGGAGCTCTCAATTGTCTTTGAAGCTACAGAGGTTTGCATTACTTCAGTACTTCTATTGCTACAAAACAGAGGAACACTTCTCCATCAGAAGTATCGTGACACAGAGGAATTAAGCACTAGATAAGCATGTGCTGATAAGTTGGCAGGGCTGACCTACAATTTGCCTACTCTTATATCATATAGTCATTTAGATATCCCAGCATTCCTTACTATTCTCTATGCTGGTTAGAGAGCTACTGAACTCCTATTCTTCTTTCACAAAGTACATATTATATCACTCACAACAAAGTGTTCATTTATTAATTTAAAAAGCTGTACACACTACAAAGTTTTACATACTCACTCACTTTACACATATTTACAATCTTGGAAGATGCTGACACCACATTTGCAAGTGCTCCTGTATTTTTAATTTACAACCAGTACAACTTTTTTTTTTTAAAAAAGGCTTATTTCTTTCAAGAGCCAGCATTCAGAATTTTTGGGCAGTAACCTATTTTTCTAAAATTTGCCATGAAAAACAGGTTTCAGGACTAAATATAATACTGCAATAAGAAAATATGGAATCAGGCCAAGATAATCCTTTGATTGAGATGAATAATAGGGCTTATTGTTTTTTAAAAGTTGGTTGTTAAAACATGAGGCAATTCTACCACAAATCTGCCAAATCCAACACAACTTAGCCTCTTCATATTCATGCTGATGAGCTTCAAAATCCACTCCCAACAATCTGAAGCAACAAATGCTCCCAAATGAATTATTGCAGGATGGTACCATGGCAAGTGAAAGTTGTCTCCTGAAATCAATAATAAAGAATTGCTGTCTAAATCCTTTCTTGGGAGAGTCACATTATAAGGGAAAAGACAAAATAACGTATCCCATTTTTAACTGTCTTAGACTGATTCTGACAAGCCACATTTGTCATATTCTGAAGCTCATCGGTTCTGTGTCAGGACATATTTTTCAACAAGGCTTTGCCAAAGTTATAACTTTATAATGCTACATGTAGCTACAAAGATACAGTGATAATGACAAATGGCAGTTTTATAATACATAAACAATCCGCTATCTTGAATGTGTCAGTGACCGTTTCATGTATATATTATTTCAAAAGAAGAGCAAATGACTTTTCTTTAATATTACTGTGCAGTCGTGAAAAAAAGTATTATATCAACCATGTCTAGCATCACCATTGTGGCCTACAACAGGTAATTGGTCCATTTTCGATTTCCAATGATGTGTTGACTTGTTGTGTTGAGAGAAATAGGAAATGGTGGCTTGGACCATCCATCAGCACAGTGACGAACTGCTAGAGGGCATTTTGCCAAAAGCCCCTCAAACCTGGCGCCAACATTTTTGAGAAAAAGTATTGTTTTTTGCATTAGATTAGTAAGACATTAAAAGCTATTGCAATCATACTTCTTGTCATAGTAAATCATATTGCACTTGTAAAAAGGAATCAAGCACCATGTATTTGCTTTACGTCACCATCTTTTTCTATTTTCTATTATTGATGTTTCTTAAAAACTGAAGCTATCTGAGAAAGCAGTCAAAAATTAAATATAATAGTGTATTGGTGTGTAAACAACATTTTGTTACTAATGGGCACATTTTTTAGTAAAAGCAAAAAATGAGGGGTTTGATCCAGAGCTTTATTCCACAAGTTATTTATGAGCACAACATATCTGCTGGTGGAATGGGAGGCAATTGTTGCCTATTTCTACAGTTCCCGGTGTTTTAGCTGTCCTCCCATCTTCTGCGACTCAGGGGAGAAGACTCTATTCCTGACCAGAGGAAAAGCTCAATCTATTCAAAAGCCAACTGCTGACTGAAAGAGCCCTTCTGGCTGTGGAGGGGTTTTCCTGGATCCAAACCTTTGACTTTATTAAATATGAAGGAGTGATGTTACTTGAAACTGCCTACCCTATTTTCCATCTGAAAAAAATGTGCAAAAGCCAATTATTCATCACAGAAGTGTGCTACCACAGCATTTTGGATGCGCCCAACATGCTGGAGTAATAGTAATTTAAGCAAACATGTATAAATATTAGAAGTGACTATAATTTATCATAGGATAACAATAAAATTACCAAATCTTAAATGTGGGATGTTGTCATTCCTATTCATACAAGCAAACATGTGTAGTCTTGCATAAAGAAGGGTAACTTCTAAGTGCAGTTCTTGGCAGCAGACTATCTGTAACCACTCATTTTCTCTTACAGTTTCAGTTAAGAAGTGCCATTTTAACATGCTATCATAAAACAGCTAACTAAAAATTAAATATTTGCTCTGCTAGTGCATCATACAGTGTTAGAAAAAACTTGATGTATCCTTTATGTTACCAACAGAGAAATTAATGAAACAATCTGGAAAATTGTGAGCATGGGACTGGTTCACAATGAGTGGCTGATTTTAAAGACTCTTCACATGGCTTATAGAAACCAATATAGGGAGTAAACAAAAGCAAGGGGAACAATGAAAAATTAAATCTTGAAAGATTCAAGAAGACAAACATTGTTGTGTCAGGGTCTGTGAGGCTGGCCTGCCTCATCCACCATGTTAAGAATGTAAGTAGCAATATCTTCTTCTGTGGGAGCATCAGACACAACCCAAGACTCATTTGCTGCAGTCACTTGCAGGCGACATATAGGGCAATTCCTATGACGACCACTCCTGCATAGGAAGCCAGAAGAAAGTGTCACTGTTTAAAAGTGTTTATTATTATTATTATGATTTCATTTGTAACCCACCCTATCTACCCTGGGGGGCTCAGGGCAGTTTCCAATAAAAGAGGCAAACATTCAATGCCAATAGCACAAACAACAGGTGAACTCAAAAATAATAAGTAAGAACAATCACAGAATAAAACCTATAACTAATTTCTAGAAAAAAACCCAAAAACAATATCCATAAGCACTTTTGCTTGCAAAACAAAGGAGCTTGGACAGAGTGCTCAGAATAGGGTGAACTGCACTGTCTGGGGTAGCTACAAAACTAATTCAAAATATCCTCAATGCCATGCATAGCAGATGTTTAATTGAAAGCCACCATGGAATGAGATTTTAAAATGCTGCCAATTGAGTTCCATTGCTCTTACACCTGGAAACTTCACAAATTATTAATGCAGCTCCTGTAATTTAAAACTACTGTTCTCCCATCATTATTGATTAGTGGTAATAGAAGTCACCAGGTTCTTAACTATCCTTTTTACTCTGATTCCACATTTTATGTCCCTCTTTTAGATATTTAATACCAACTACAGCAGCATAAGTTTCCCCCAAGTTGTCAATTGCTGGGCTAAAAATGACCATGTTGCACTGCAAGACACAACTTTTTGGATAATACCTTAAAATAGTGACCATTCTGTGAGTCAAAGGGGCCATGCTGTTCATTCTATAATACAGTGTAGTGCCCAAACAAAAAGAGTTTCATGAATGCTTTTATAAACATTTTGTTTCAAAAAGGCCAGAGAGTACTTGGATTCCATTCTATTTCCCAGTGGAAATGGCAGTATTCTTTATCTTTGTAATCAAGATTAACTATCAGGAAGATTGTAGTTAACTTATAACACATGCACAAGAATCTTACATTTTAATGTAAAAACAAGATCATTTGAAACATTTGCCCAGTTGCTTTCACTACAGTCCAACTTAATTTGCTTTATATTACAGATGGTTCCTGTCTACAACAAAAAAAAATTATTGTCCTTCTTGCAGTTCCATCCAATGCAAACCAAGAGACACTTTAAAAAAACTTATTTAGAAATAAAGCACTATTTTTTCAAACAGCATTACTGAATCATAAAACTGGAAGGGATCCCATGAGTCTTATAAGTACTTACAAGTAAAATCTCATAACTCTTAAGATTTATAATTGTAAGCATCGTTTTCTCTCTAACCAAAACCTGCTTGCAATTCATTATTCTACATACAAGCCAGACCTACACTGACAACATGACAGATTTTAAATGTAAAATAGTATTTACTTAAGAAAAAATGAGTTCTATTTATTTACGTTTAGAGGGAAACCATTCTTTTGCATATAATTCGTATCATTAGTAACTAGCAAGGCTTCAGTCAGTCTTTTTTGGGGGTGGGGATAGAGAGATACTAATCAAAAGGAAACCCAATTCTAGTTAGCCTTTGCAAAATACTAACCTCACTCTATGGTACATATCAAGATTTTACCCCAGAGGGTAAGGTCAATAAGGCATTTCAAAACTCATTTTACTGGAAAGCAAGGATAGTTTTATTTATACAAAACGCTTCTGAACTAGTTTGTGCTAGAGAAATTGATAAAATGCACAGCAGAATCACTTTAAGAGAATAATTCAACTACAGTCTCTCAGGCAACTTACCATTTATCAATGCATTTCTGACAAAAGCTGTGGGCACAAGGCAAGATCAGATCAGCACGTCCATCCATACAGATACAACATTCTTCCTCATCAGTCAGCTGTTTCACCCTACAATGCAAATCAATATAATGTATCACAATGATAGAAAATCTGATCTGGGATTAATTTACACTTAAGTATTTCTAGAAATTATATTTAGCAACTGCACATAGAAATTTGCAGCAAACCTTTCTCCCTCTCATCTCACTGGAACCCAAATAACAAACTTGAATAAAATCATCTACTGCCCTTATCCAGCAATCTCTGACCTATGGCATCTAAAAGCACCTCTGTAAAATGGCTGCTATGCCCTTACAAAGTCAGCACTGAAGGAAAAAACATGCTACACAAATGAGGAGAGTGGGCTCTGTGGTTGTTTCCCACACTGATGCAGTTCATATGGACTAGCCACCTTTGTTCTCTGTATATGAACATTGGACATGTGCATGGTACTGAACTTGACTTCTGAACACAAAAGCAAATGTAATTGTTAGGTTCTTGACACCACATTTTCTGTGCAAGAGAGCAACAGGTAAGTTTCAGATTCATTTGATTTTTCTTGCTTCTCACAAGCATCAAGACATCTTTTTCTATGGCTACATTATCAACTGCCCTTCTTCATTGATATATTTGCATTGATCTGAGTCGCCTTTAAAAAAATTTCAGTGGTAATTCTGTACACAAGTTCATAACACCACTAGAATGACTCATAATTACAGAAGTTGGAACAAAAATAGTATTCTTTTATTCCCTGACTGTATTTGGCTGTATAGCATTTTTTTCTCCAAAATTTTGCTCCCTCTATATTGCTCCTTATTTAAATATATATTATTTGTGGGAACTGTAGGCAACAGTGGGCATTAGTTAGAAACTAACCATGTGTGCTATGCCCCGATAACAAAAGAGGTTCTGATTTTAGTGCCTTTATTTCCTCCCCACTAGGAAAACAGGATATTATCCAAGTGTCTGTGTTTCTTCCAAGTGTTCTAGGTGAGAATTTATGGTATTTGGAAGTGAGAAAATCCAGATATCAATACAGGTTAAGTTTTTCTTAGCTAAATTGCTTGGAATTTGAAGGTTCTGGGATTCTATTTTTATTTTGGAATCCCTTTATTTGCATATATATTGTGAATGAAGAATGGAGGGAATGGGCTAGCTTGTGCCCACTAATTGTTTCTTCAAGGAGTCCTGATAAGAAAAAGAGCGGAGGGGAAGGGTGGCCCTAGTATAAAGTAGATGTTCCAAATGCTTCTCCAGCTATCAGCACACTTTACTGCCCTTTTAGAATAGTAAAACAATCCAATACACAATGAGAATATGCCACTATGCAAACTGCTAATAAACAACGCTAAACCATATATAATTAAAGGGGCAGACCTGTATGCTGCAGTAATGACAAGTCGTATTGTAGCAAAAAGTATCAAAATGTATTCAAAATAATGGCAGTGCTATATATCATAACAATATCACATTTAGTGCAATGTATTACATATATCACAAATAACAATCAGTACTACAAGATAATGAATGCCCTTACAAACAATCAATGGGCTATATCGACGCATACATAGAGTCCGTGTACCCCTATGGGTGATCCGGAGCTGATTCACTCACGGATTGAGACTGAGTCAACGGGGGAGCCTTGAAGGGTGGAAGAGCTGGCAAACTGCCGGGTGGGCAGGCGCCTACGGCGAGAGGTAAGCTGACGATGCCAAGATGGCCGTTTCGCGTAACACACGCTTCCTCAGGGCGCTCTGAACTTCTGGCCGCTCCTCCCCGGGGTTGTAGTCACCAAATTAGGACTCAAAGTCAAGACGGGAGGTTGCTGAGTACGGAATAGCAAATAGTAAGCATACTGCTACATAGCCAATGCTCGGAACAGTTCACATACATATATACATCAGTATAAACAATAATATAGACAACAATATAAACAGCAGAGAAGGCCGTACATACCGCGTTTGCGCGTTTTCATACATATCGCTAATGCAAGTGTCCTCCCGGGCTGGAAGCAGCACCGGGCAAATGGGCTGGTCAGCTTAAATAGCACACATGTAGCAGTATGCTTACTATTTGCTATTCCGTACTCAGCAACCTCCCGTCTTGACTTTGAGTCCTAATTTGGTGACTACAACCCCGGGGAGGAGCAGCCAGAAGTTCAGAGCGCCCTGAGGAAGCGTGTGTTACGTGAAATGGCCATCTTGCCGTCGTCAGCTTACCTCTCGCCGTAGGCAGTTTGCCAGCTCTTCCACCCTTCAAGGCTCCCCCGTTGACTCAGTCTCAATCCGTGAGTGAATCAGCTCCAGATCACCCATAGGGGTACACGGACTCTATGTATGCGTCGATATAGCCCATTGATTGTTTGTAAGGGCGTTGATTATCTTGTAGTACTGATTGTTATTTGTGATATATGTAATACATTGCACTAAATGTGATATTGTTATGATATATAGCACTGCCATTATTTAGAATACATTTTGATACTTTTTGCTACAATGCGACTCGTCATTCCTGCAGCATACAGGTCTGCCCCTTTAATTATATATGGTTTAGCGTTGTTTATTAGCTTTTAGAATAGTAGCCAGAAAAGAGACTTAACTTGTGTGTAAAACACATAAAGTGAGTCCAACAAAACCTAAGAAAATAACTCTAATCTTTGTTTTGACAGATTTACCTCGTAGTTTAGGTATTTTGTGGCAAGCCTCCACTATATATAGGTAAGGCAGGGGTGCTCACACTTTTTCAGCATGCGAGCTATTCTTAAAGCAACCAAGTCCAAAAGATCTACCTGCCCCCGCCGCCGCGCACTCCCGCACGCTCCCGCCGCCGCGCGCTCTTGCCACCGCGTGCTCCTGCTGCTGTTTTCCGCCCGCGCAGCGCTTCTTCTGCCTGCGGGGCATTGCAGGAAGGAGAAAGCACGAGGCGGGGCATCCAGAGGGAGCACTCTGCCCTGCCTGTCTAGCCGGCAATGGAGGCTGCACAGCTGCTTCTGGACGAGAGAGAGGCAGGGCGCTCCCTCCAGAGGCTCCGCCTCGTGCTTCCTTCTTCCTGCAATGTCCCGCAGGCGAAAGAAGCACTGTGAGAGCGGAAGCCAGCAGCAGGAGCGCGCGTGCGTGCAGGGTGTGCGCACGCATGGCAGGAGCGCCCCATCCGGTTGGTGAGGCCCGAAGATCACCTGGAAGAGGGCCGAAGATCTACTAGTAGCTCCCGAGCTTTTACCCCGCTCTTTTCAACCCCCAAGGGGGGACTCAGAGCGGCTAATGAGCACCCCTGAGGTAAGGAATGTTAAGGGATTCCTACATTCCTCATCTGTTTGTTGAGATGTCAGCTGTTCTCATTGTGTCATATTGCAAATTTCTCTGAAGATGTTTTAAACTCAAGAAAAACCAGTTCTGCCACTCAACAGCTAGAATAATTAAAAATACTTTGTTTACTTTTTACAACATTCTTTGAAGAATGCTTTGCATTAGGTCTTGTACACGGCAGTTCTATTGTTGTAGGTGTGCATAGGGAATTGTGCTAGAATTATTATGAGCAGTTTCATGTTAAGAAAAGACAATGAATGCCCAACAAGTCCATAAAGGTTAATGACTATATTCTTCATCTTTTACATTACTAAACCACAGAATATGACATTAAAAAGGAAAGGCGGCTTCTTTTGCTCTATATGGAATCAGCTAATGAAAAGAACTAGGGACATATAAATATTGTATTACGGAAAGTAGACGTTCAGTGTTATTGATTCTATCCAACTAACCAACTCTAGGTCTAGTTCCAATTTCAATTCTTGTGTACTTTGCAATTTTTGTGTTATAAAAATCAAACTTGCCATGTGTTAACTATACTAAAAGAACATTACAGGTATGAATGATGGCAAGATAGGAGCAATAAAAAACTGTAATATTGGAGAAAAAGGGAACAGCAAGAGGAGTAAAAACCAAAGTACAGGTAACAGTTCTTGTGAGAAACTTTTAATTAAACCCAAGGTTCACACAAGCATGTTAACACACAGTATTTGCTGAATTGCAAGGAAGTGTATTATTTTTATCACCTTATCACTGGCCAACAGTTGAAAATCAAATCTCTCATCTTTCTTGACTACTCAAAACAAGGACAACAGTAGCCAGAGTCAAACAAACACTACTAGGGATGAATCCATGCCAATTATTGTATTCCTTGTTCTTTGAACAGAAGATTGAAAATACAGGTTGAGAATTATTTTTCTGAAAGATTTGGGATGAGAAGTGTTTTTGATTTTTAAGGGTGTTTTCAATTTTGTACTATATTAGCATATATGTACATAATGGGATATTTTGAAGATGAGACCCAAGAAATCATTTATCTTTCATATTCACCTTATGCGTTTAGTCTGAAGTTAATTTTATATAATATTTCAAAAATTTTGTATAGGAAACAAAGTTTGTGCAGACTGGAGCAGCAGAAAACAAAGACATAAATTACTATATCAGCCATCCATGTGGACAATTTGGATTTCCAATTCCGAATAACAGATACTCAATTTGTATTGGTATACATGCAACTCTAAAGAAAAGATAATAAGCCTATGAAATCCAAGAAAATTGTTTTGGTGATAACTATGATACACAGTTTGGATTGTTGCCAATTCAACAATAATTTTATTAGGCTTGTAACTGCAAACAGACGTACATTATGCAACTGGTACAAAAAACCATGGCCTAAATCCAACAGACCCTCTGAATCAAAGATTTACTTAGGTCTTGGTATGCCATTCAACGGGTGTACTCTAGCAATTGTATTTAGGCTCATGTGTGCATCTATTGCCTCATTCAAGAATATAGACAGCAACATTTTTTCCCCTTCCTTTGAAAAGAAACATAAGGGGTAAACATGTTTGTTTCAAAATGGCATTGTTAAATATACTAGTCCCTAGAGCCAGGACTGCTTCTTTCCTAGAAAAGCCTATATATCAGTGGTTCTCAACCTGGGGGTCGCGACCCCCAGGGGGGTCGTTTGGTCATTTTCGGGGGGTCGCGAAGCCCCCCTGGCTGGCCCCGCCCCCTCTAAAATGGCTGCCGACTCCGCCGCAGCTGGCCAAATGGCATTCCTGGTAGGTTCCTTCTGCTGCTCTTCCCACCGACCTGTGGGTAGTCAGGAGGAGGAGTTTTGGAGGCAAAGGCACGGGGAAGAAGACGCACGCTCTGTTCTCTCCTCCTGTCCTGCACGTGATTACCTCAGCTGCCTTCCCCTTCCCCGGTGAACCTCAGGTAACTAACCAGGGCTTTGACACAGGAGCAGTTCCATCCTTCAACGAGCCCTGCTCCAAAAGTTAGCAAAGAACCCAGGAGGTGTGGAAACGGGGGGCCGAGACTGTCCCTGTGTCGCCATTTGACCTTCCACTGCCTCTCCAAGCGAGAGGAAGAAGCAGCAGCAGCAGCAGCAACCCTGAATGCCGTCTCCTCTTTGCTCTGCTGGGACCGCCATCTCCCTGCCTTTCTCCCTCTCCATCGCCTCCGAGCTCTGCCTAAACTCTCGCTTCACCCTCCTCCTTTTTCTCGCTAGCCCAGAGCTGCAACGTTTTAGCCAGAGACGGATCTCTCTGTGCAAAGACACAGCAGAACCCTCATATAAAAAACTAGAAGAGAGCCTCATTTTCCCTTGTGTATCTATCTATCTCTCCCCCTTTCTCTTCCCCAGGAAGGAGACGGGGAAAAGAGGAGCCCAAAGGCAGGGAGAGAGGGAGATGCACACTACCTTGCTTTTTCTCTCTCTTAACACACACGCAGAGGAGGAAGCAAGGGAGGGGGGGGGGATTAAAAGGACACAAGGCTTTTTATCCCCAACATGCTGCCTGGCCTCAGACCCTAAAAAGAGGACTGCCAACCCGTGGCTTGCATGTCTTTGTCAGTTTCACCTCTGAAACCCTCAAACTAAATGGCACAAATCGAAGGGAGGAAGGAGGGAAGGCAGGCAGGCAGCGAAGAAAAAAAGGTTTGGATGTGGAAAGAGGGAGAAAATAATAAAGGGGAACCTAGGAGGGTTGAGAGAGGCAAAGGAGGGCACTCACGTGAAGAAGAAAGTTGCTTGGGCTCCTCCTCCTTCTTCCTTCTAGCATCCCCCCCTCCTTTCGACCGGGTTGAGGGAGAGAGAAAAGGAGCTATGACGAGCGGTTGGAAGGAGAGGAGGGGGGGAGGGTGCAAAAGGTGCCTGGCTTGGTTGCTTTCTTTTGGGTAGCTCGCGTGCACCTTCCTCTCCCCAGTCCTTCCCACTTCCTACCCCAGTTTTTCCCTCTTTTCCAACATCCCTTTCCCACTCCTGTCTTTCATTTTTCTAGTTCAGAATGCTCTTTGATGGCAGAGGAACTATATATCCCAGCAGCTCCCAAATGCCAAGGTCTATTTTCCCCAAGTCCCTCCAGTATTTTCTGTTGATCATAGGAGTTCTGTATGCCAAGTTTCAGTCAATTCTATTGTTGTTGTAGTTCAGAATGCTCTTTGATGGCAGGAGAACTATGCATCCCAACAACTCCCAAATGCCAGGAAAATAAACCCAAAACTCTCCAGTAATTTCTGTTGCTTATGGGATTTTTGTATGCTAAGCTTGTTCAATTCCATTTTTGTTGGAGTTCAGAATGCTCTTTGATGACAGAGGAACTAGGAACCCCCTCGCAGGTTAGGAGAGCCCCTATTGAGACGAGACCAGCCCCCAGGCAAAGACTGTCTCTAGGGCAACCCTCTTTTGGGCAACCTTCGGACCCGAGGAGAGACCTTGTTAACAACCAGGCTTTTGACAAAAACCAGGCCTCCCCCCCCTCAGTGGCTCGCACCAAGCCCGAGGGTGGGAGACATAGGCCCAGGACCTTTTGGGGAGCAGGGTTCAACAACAGGAGCCGCAGGGAGTCGATCGGCGCCGTAGCTCCCCCCCCCCCCCTTTCAGTCTTCTGACCCCTCTGGCCTGCGCACTGAGGGACAACAGCAGCACCCCCCTCCTTTTCAGAGGGGGAGCAGGAGGCCGGACACTTAGTCCAGTCATCGGACGAAGGAGTGCAGGGGCGGGCTATACGCGTGATCTCGGGTAGGGGTAATTGGGACGGTAGCCGTAGGCCTCATGAGAGAGGGCGGGGGAGCCGAAGGGAGGCTCGGCCGCCCTCTGACCTACGTGCTATCCCCAGGCACGCAGTTGGGAGCCCAGAGTTACCTCTCCTCCAACTCTGATACTGGCCAACACCAGGTCCGTGCGCAACAAGTCCGGAACCATCAGGGACCTCCTCTTAGAGAGGGAGGCCGATATAGCCTGTCTCACGGAGACATGGCTACAAGAGGGCGCACGATGTCATCTTGCACAATTAACATCACCTGGGTTTGTGGCCAGTAGTCAGACGAGGACAGAGGGGCGGGGGAGGGGTGGCCATTCTCAGTCGAGACAAGTTTAATTCCAGGACAATTCCGACGGCGAACATCCCGGAGTGGAGTGTGGGCCTGGCGTGGGATCTTGGTGAGAGTGTAGCCTTCCTGCTGGTGTACCGTGCACCCAACGCACCGGCAGGAAGTCTACTTAAGCTGCTGGAGGTGGTTGCGGAGTGGGCATTGAGGTTCCCTAAGCTTATTGTCTTGGGGACTTCAATGTCCACGCCGACACCACCTCCCCCATCGACAGCAGCCATGGACCTGGTGTCCACCATGGAGGCACTAGGACTCTCACTGTGTAGGACCGGCCCCACGCACTGCGCGGACATACATTAGATCTGATCTTCGCCGCGGAATTCAAGTGACCCTAACCTCCGTTATGGAGGTTCCATGGTCGGATCACAGTGTCCTGGAAGTCCGATTGGATGTGGTCCCCCTCCCGGTAAGGGTGCGGAACCTATTTTGGTTCGCCCGAAGAGACTTATGGAACCCACTAGGTTCCTGAATGCTCTAAGGGACTGGGAACTCCCCTGCGACTCGGTCGATGGGCTGGTGGAATCCTGGAATTCCAGTCTTGCCACTGCCCTAGACGAGATCGCCCCAGACGCTCTCTCATCCCCGTAGAAATCGCTCGCCATGGTACACCGAGGAGCTGCGGGCGATGAAACGGAGGAGGAGACAGCTAGAGGACGTGTGGCGGAGCCTCCGTGACGGAGCATCGAAATCGGCATAAGCTATTTAAAGAGGCCTATGAGCGAGCTATCAAGGAGGCAAAAAGTTTACTACGCCTCCTTGATAGAGTCAGCTAGTTCACGCCCAGCTCAACTTTTTTAGGATAATTCGGTCTATGACAACAATCCCAACTGTCCCAAATGATAGGGGTTTGGCTCCAACAGCTGAGGCTTTCCAGAACTACTTTACTGACAAGATTTGAATCTCCGCGGGACATTCCAGCCACGGTTGATACGGTTAGTGAGCTCGAGACCCCGCCGCCACTCGGCGGGTCCGCCAACCCGGTTTCAGAAACTGGGCGAGCAGCTGTTGATAAGTTACTGTCTGCAGCTAGGCCAACTACTTGCTCCTCGACCCGTGCCTCCTGGCTTATTAGATCTTGCCGGGAGGGGCTACTCTGGCCCCTGGGCACGATCATAAATAGCTCCCTTGAGCAAGGTCTTCCGGGGGGGATTGAAAGAGGCTATGGTAAGACCGCTGCTGAAGAAGCCGAATTTAGACCCTTGGCTCCTCAATTACAGGCCTGTGTCCAACCTGCCCTTTTGGGCAAAGTAATGAGAGGGCAGCAGCGGATCAGCTGCAGCGGTTCTTAGATGACACAGCTGGACTTGATCCCTACCAGTCCGCTTCCGTATTGGGCATGGGACGGAGACCGTGCTTGTCGCCATTACAGACCAACTTCGCCGCCAGCTGGACCAGGGCGGGTCAGCCCTGCTTGTCTTGTTAGATCTGACAGCAGCGTTGATACGGTAGATCATGCACTGTTGACCCACCGCTTAGCCGGCGCCGGAGTGGGGGGGGACCGCACTTCAATGGGTGGCCTCCTTCCTCCGGGGCCGGGACAACGTGTGGAGGGGGGGAGGTCTCCGAGATCCCCGCTAACTGCGGGGTCCCCAGGGGCCATCCTCTCCCTTATTATTCAACGCTTATATGCGACCCCCGGCCCAGCTGGCCCGCGCGACTTTGGTCTGGACAGAGGAACTAGGAACCCCCTCGCAGGTTAGGAGCCCCCTATTGAGACGAGACCAGCCCCAGGCAAAGACTGTCTCTAGGGCAACCCCTTTTGGGCAACCTTCGGACCCGAGGAGAGACCTTGTTAACAACCAGGCTTTTGACAAAAACCAGGCCTCCCCCCTCAGTGGCTCGCAGGAGTCGATCGGCGCCGTAGCTCCCCCCCCTTCAGTCTTCTGACCCCTCTGGCCTGCGCACTGAGGGACAACAGCAGCACCCCCCTCCTTTTCAGAGGGGGAGCAGGAGGCCGGACACTTAGTCCAGTCATCGGACGAAGGAGTGCAGGGGCGGGCTATACGCGTGATCTCGGGTAGGGGTAATGGGACGGTAGCCGTAGGCCTCATGAGAGAGGGCGGGGGAGCCGAAGGGAGGCTCGGCCGCCCTCTGACCTACGTGCTATCCCCAGGCACGCAGTTGGGGAGCCCAGAGTTACCTCTCCTCCAACTCTGATACTGGCCAACACCAGGTCCGTGCGCAACAAGTCCGGAACCATCAGGGACCTCCTCTTAGAGAGGGAGGCCGATATAGCCTGTCTCACGGAGACATGGCTACAAGAGGGCGACGATGTCATCTTGCACGAATTAACATCACCTGGGTTTGTGGCCAGTAGTCAGACGAGGACAGAGGGGCGGGGGGGAGGGGTGGCCATTCTCAGTCGAGACAAGTTTAATTCCAGGACAATTCCGACGGCGAACATCCCGGGTGGGTGTGTGGGCCTGGCGTGGGATCTTGGTGAGAGTGTAGCCTTCCTGCTGGTGTACCGTGCACCCAACGCACCGGCAGGAAGTCTACCTAAGCTGCTGGAGGTGGTTGCGGAGTGGGCATTGAGGTTCCCTAAGCTTATTGTCTTGGGGGACTTCAATGTCCACGCCGACACCACCTCCCCATCGACAGCAGCCATGGACCTGGTGTCCACCATGGAGGCACTAGGACTCTCACTGTGTAGGACCGGCCCCACGCACTGCGCCGGACATACATTAGATCTGATCTTCGCCGCCGGAATTCAAGTGACCCTAACCTCCGTTATGGAGGTTCCATGGTCGGATCACAGTGTCCTGGAAGTCCGATTGGATGTGGTCCCCCCTCCCGGTAAGGGTGCGGAACCTATTTTGGTTCGCCCGAAGAGACTTATGGAACCCACTAGGTTCCTGAATGCTCTAAGGGACTGGGAACTCCCCTGCGACTCGGTCGATGGGCTGGTGGAATCCTGGAATTCCAGTCTTGCCACTGCCCTAGACGAGATCGCCCCAGACGCTCTCTCATCCCCGTAGAAATCGCTCGCCATGGTACACCGAGGAGCTGCGGGCGATGAAACGGAGGAGGAGACAGCTAGAGGACGTGTGGCGGAGCCTCCGTGACGGAGCATCGAAATCGGCTTATAAGCTATTTAAAGAGGCCTATGAGCGAGCTATCAAGGAGGCAAAAAAGTTTACTATACCTCCTTGATAGAGTCAGCTAGTTCACGCCCAGCTCAACTTTTTAGGATAATTCGGTCTATGACAACAATCCCAACTGTCCCAAATGATAGGGGTTTGGCTCCAACAGCTGAGGCTTTCCAGAACTACTTTACTGACAAGATTTCGAATCTCCGCCGGGACATTCCAGCCACGGTTGATACGGTTAGTGAGCTCGAGACCCCGCCGCCACTCGGCGGGTCCGCCTCACCCGGTTTCAGAAACTGGGCGCAGCAGCTGTTGATAAGTTACTGTCTGCAGCTAGGCCAACTACTTGCTCCCTCGACCCGTGCCCCTCCTGGCTTATTAGATCTTGCCGGGAGGGGGCTACGAGGCCCCTGGGCACGATCATAAATAGCTCCCTTGAGCAAGGAGTCTTCCCGGGGATTGAAAGAGGCTATGGTAAGACCGCTGCTGAAGAAGCCGAATTTAGACCCTTCGGCTCCCTCCAATTACAGGCCTGTGTCCAACCTGCCCTTTTTGGGCAAAGTAATTGAGAGGGCAGCAGCGGATCAGCTGCAGCGGTTCTTAGATGACACAGCTGGACTTGATCCCTACCAGTCCGGCTTCCGTATTGGGCATGGGACGGAGACCGTGCTTGTCGCCATTACAGACCAACCGCCGCCAGCTGGACCAGGGCGGGTCAGCCCTGCGTGTCTTGTTAGATCTGACAGCAGCGTATGATACGGTAGATCATGCACTGTTGACCCACCGTTTAGCCGGCGCCGGAGTGGGGGGGACCGCACTTCAATGGGTGGCCTCCTTCCTCCGGGGCCGGGGACAACGTGTGGAGGGGGGTGGGGAGGTCTCCGGGAGATCCCCGCTTGCGGGTCCCCAGGGGCCATCCTCTCCCCTTATTATTCAACGTTTATATGCGACCCCTGGCCCAGCTGGCCCGCGACTTTGGTCTGGAGTGTTATCAGTATGCGGATGACACCCAGCTTCTGCTGAGAATGGACGGCAGGCCGGATACCGTACCGATTGTTTCCATCGATGCCTAGAAGCCGTGACTGGTTGGCTGCGTGCCAGCCGGCTGAAGGTGAACCCGTCGAAGACGGAGATCCTATGGCCCGTCGCCCTGGGCTGGGTGGGTGCCGGTTGCCTACCCTGGACGGCGGGCAACTTAGCCCGTCATCTTCGGTTAAGAGCTTGGGTGTGCAGTTGGACTCCCTGCTGACCATGGAGGCTCAGGTCGCCGCGGTCTGCAGGGGGTCCTTCTATCACCTACGACAGGCTAGGCGACTGGCACCCTACCTGTCCAGGAACGACCTGGCTACGGTGATCCAAGCGACGGTCATCTCGAGACTAGACTACTGTAACGCCCTCTACGTCGGCCTTCCCTTGTCGACAATCCGGAAACTCAAGCTAGTGCAGAATGCCGCTGCTCGCTTGCTGACGGGCTCGTCGGTGAGAGAGCACATCACGCCCATCCTCCGGCAGCTGCACTGGCTTCCTATTGAGTACCGAATTGTCTTCAAGGTGTTGGTATTAACCTTTAAGGCCTTGCACGGTCTAGGGCCTGCGTACCTGAGGGACCGCCTTACCCCGTATTTGCCCCGAGATCACTGCGATCAGAGGAACAGAACCTACTGACTATACCACCAGTCCGCTCCTGCCACCTATCCGCGACTCGTCAGAGAGCTTTCTCTCTTGGCAGCTCCAGCCCTGTGGAACTCTCTGCCGGACAGTACCCGGGCCATCCTAGAACTGGTACCCTTCAGAAGGGCCTGTAAGACCGCCCTCTTTGGACTAGCATTCCCTTAGGCCTCAATGGACAGCATACTGTAAATTTCCAGTATGCCCCTTGTATTTGGAATTCGTCGGATGCGTTTTTAATTTGTTTTTATGTATTGTAGGGCTGCATGTTGAGGACATGTTGCCCATGTATACTCCATTGTTACCCGCCCGAGCCTGCAGGGAGGAGCGGAATATAAAATCGAAGAAATAAATAAATAAATAAATAAAATATAAATTCCCAACCTCCTCCAGTATTTTCTGTTGGTCATGGGAGTTCTGTGTGCCAAGTTTGGTCCAGGCCTGTAATTCGTGGGGGTCTCTGTGGTCTGTGGAAGTCAGAGCTGAATTGGTCGAAGGTACTGCCAATCCCATCATCCGTTGTCCATACTCCCCCAAACATATTGTTTTTGTGATTAATCACTAGGCTTTAATTATGTTCAATTTGTAACAATGAAAGTACATCCTGCATATTAGATATTTGCATTAGAATTCATAAGAGTAGCAAAATTATTTATGAAGTAGCAATGAAAATATGGTTGGGGGTCACCACAACATGAGGAGCCTTATTTAGGGGTTATGGCATTAGAAAGGTTGAGAACCACTGCTATATATCATAATATTTAAGGAAGAGAATTAATTAGTTTAATTAGTTTACACAAATAATCAAGTACAGGTATGACACATTAAAAGAAACCCTTGCTAAACTTACAAATTATTTATATTTGCACAGTAAAAATGATAGTTAATACATTATAGAATATTTTGTATTATATCGTATTCTTACAAATCTAGCATTACATTTTATTCAGTGTAAAATCCTCCTTAATACACACATGCCAACAAAATATACATACTTAATTAAGGTGAGCATTCAAACATAAATGGGTTTTAATTTAGAGATACCTTCCCATCCAAATGCTGGCTTGACAAGATGCAACAGAAGTTGGATCCTCTGCAGCTCCTTCTGAGGCAACATTCTCTGAAAGGATGCCTGCTGCTTGACTTGTGATATCATTATAAAGTTGAATGAACTGATACAAGTTCATGATTCTTGATGCTTCAACAATGCCACTTGTCTTATTTATCTAAATATAGAGAAAGCAATCTCACTATTTTTGTTCTAACAGAGTATCACTTGCTACAAGACATTTCACTGGAATATTTCAGTTAACAAGATAGATACATTCTTGGCATGATTTAATTAACAAAAATGGTACTAGAGACAGAAATAACATAAATACAATAGGGATAGATTCGTATGCTACAAAGGAGGAATGAAATAGGTTTCAGCCATTTTTATCCACAACTAACAACATGGTCACATGAAATAAAACAAGGAAGCCATCAGGTAAACCTTGCCTACGTAAAGAAAATATTTATGGTCTTCTAGAAAAGAGGAAGATCACATTACAAGTGAGTAGATTGAATCAAGGAACCCACAGTCCTGAATTTGCAAGACCTAAGCAGGACTGTTGAGCAGAGATGCCCCAAACTGAAATTAACTTGACTAATCAACAACAGCAGCAGAGACCACTTGGAAGGTTTTCTAGCAAAACACATGCAAGGATGACTTTTTCTTCTACCAGCCTCCACTTTTATTATGATTATTTTATTTGTGTTCAAATGTATGTGTCTTTATGCATCATTAACATGGTGGAAGGAAATGGTTAACATATGTCCTAGCATTTTTAAGACCAAGTAGACAGATGATGAGGAGGAAAAGGGGAAGGGGCTGGGAAGCATCAAAATGTTTTTGCAAAAAGAATGCTATGTTATCTGAGGCCTGCCTTTGATTTTTAATTCTTTAACAAAGACATTTTAGTACAATGGTTCTCAACCTTTGGTCGTTTAGCTGCTTTGAGTAGCACCCAGAATCCCTGACAATTGGCTTTTTGACTTGGGGCTTTAGGGAGCTAAAGCTCCCAAAGATTGAAAGACCACGAGAACCACTGTTTTTGTGCAACTGTTGAATGACCAACATTGCAAAGTAGAACCTGGTACTTTCAAAGCTGCTACAAAAACCTCTCTCATTCTCTCCTGCTAGCTAGCGTTAGGTACAAAGTCTAGCAATATTATCTTGACTATTTCATATGAATCACAGATCTAAAAACTTTAATAAGTTTACCTTAGTGCATACTACTCGAACAGCTACCTTCCAGAGTGCAGAAGAGTCTGAACCTGGCTGAACTTCAAACAGCAGGTGCATGTCCTGGCCAGCACCTAACTTCGCAGTTCTGAAATGTTTTAATATTATATTTAACACAAAGTAGTAGCAATAGCACAAATCAGTTCTCATTAGAAAAGAGAAAGGTAAATCTTATACCCTTTAACTGAAGACTGAATTTATAATAAGTACTCATAAAGCTGGCATATTTTAAAAATACAACACTGAGCTTTATTTCATTTACAATGTACTAGCAATATGATTGGTGCAGCCAAATCAACACAAGCATAACAGCACTGATTTCCTTGTCCCCTATTATTAAGAAACTCCCAACACTGCCCATGCCAAATAGCATGGGCTGCTGTCGTGACTGAGGTGGAAGAAATAATCTCCACAAATAGTGTGAAACAAGCATGAGCCTTACCTCCTCCTTCCCATCCCCACTTCGGCTTCAGCATATTTAAGTTTCCCAGTATAAATATATGAAAATTACATTTTTAGGATTTACTCACATATACAGTAATCTGCTAGTGTTGATTTAGTGGGAAAGGCTTTAGCTAAGAGATTGAGTATATGCTTTCTATGGAACACACTCCCAACTGAGGTTAGAGCGACCACCTCCCTCCTGGCGTTTTGAAATAAACGAAAAGCATGGTTCTGGGACCAGGCATTTGGAGAATAGATGTAAGCAGCACCTTAAAGGGTCGAACTGGAATGACGATATGACTTACATATGGCTATGTATGGCTTATGTATGGTTTTTAACTATATTTTGTTTTTAATGATATGTTTAATTTGTGATTTTATTGCTGTAATTATTAGTAATAGCCTCTTAATGGGGCTCAATGTAAGCCGTACTGAGTCCCCCTTCGGGGGTTGAGAAGTGACGGGATAGAAATGCGAGAAATAAATAAATAAATATTAAAAATCTAAACTCCAACCTCAGGATATCCAGATAGACTTGGAAAGGAACTTCTCTGAAAACTTGAACAGTTGCTGCCACTCAGTGCAAAGTTTTGGTGGGGTTTTTTTTCCTGGAGAAGGCTCCAAAAGTTCTGGGGATGTATCTGACCATTTCAACATACTATATCAAACCCAATTTTAGCCCAAAAGAGCAATTTCAAAATCAGAAGTGATTGGATGGTAATATCCAATTTTGAAAAACGTCCCCTCCCTCAGCCTAATTTTAATATTTTTTTAAAGTACTATAAAATTATCATGACAGGTAGTACAGAATATACATTTTAATCAACAGTCATTCCTATTTTTCTTTTCAATATAACTATACTTCAGGTCACTAATGTGTTAAAATATTTAAATCACTCACAGCATGCACATGCTCTTTTAATGAAGTTTTAATGACTGTAAGCAAGATTAGTTTTCTTGCTCCTTTACTGGTTTAATTGTTCACATGTAGAATCTATTGTAGCGGATCAGGTTACATTTAAGTTCTTGCCAGTGAAATGATTCTCCCAATATACATCTCTTACTTGTTTTGAAAAGATTCTCAAGTGAGTTATAATTTTCAAAATACAATATATTTCATGCCTTTTAAAATGTTATAGGAACGTGAAAGATAGTACTGAAGACTAAAATAGTCATTTTATTATTTCTCCCCAAACACCAAATACTACTATTTCCTGGGAAACATTATACTCGCAGTTTACATATGTAGTCTGAAGGAGACATTATGTACTTCTTAACAGAGCTTCACATAATTCAGAACAGTTTCTGCAACAACTTAGGTATAGATATGTGCTTACATTCAATGAGAAGATACAGACGATCTCATTCCATAAAATAAGTTTCTAGCTGCTACAATAATTCACCCTGGAAAGGTGTAATACGTTATGCTGTACAAATGTTAAAACATGTCATATTCAAGAGGAAAAAGCCTTACATGTCATTAAGTTCAGCTACTCGCCCCAAAAACTCTTCATATGTCAAAAAGCCACTTTCTCGAACCAGAGATACATGTTTGACAAATTTTTCTGGCAGTTTATTAATAACAGTATGTGTCTGGCTTGAAAGCTGTTGGCCCATGATAAAGTGCTTTAGGTCAATGTCCAGGAAGAAAAGCAACTTCGTTCATTTGGGGAGTTCCTAAGAAACAGAGTTTTTAAACACTGCATTAGTACATAAATAGTCACCATCAGCTAACTAAACATCAACATCTATGTACTGATGTTGAGTTGTTGTCTTCCATAATTAGGAAGGCATCACTATTGAATCAAGACTCTCATCTCCTTTGCTGCTCCCCAGATCCTCTCTGGGGGATTAAAGGACTCTCAGAGACAGCTTTGGGGTCATGAACAGAAGAGAAAAGGGACATACACCTGTTGCATGAGCAAACGTCTGTTTGTATAGTATTGGATCAACCCATTTAGATTGACAGTTCAACTGACACCTAACGAGAACCTTAATAAATAGTTGTTAACATGTTTAAATTAAGTGCACAGAAAATTGAAAAATACAAATGCAGTTACTGTCATTTATAATACTTCTCTCATTTGGTAACTTGGTAGACAGAAAACAGCAACCTCTTAATGGGGTCATTCCTGTTAAGCCATGCAGAAAATAACAACATCCAGCAAGATCTAACCAGCTATTACGGGGAAGAGCATCTATTAAGCTGAACATGGAAAATGCCTTTTAAATTATATTTGGACAACAGAAAACACTATAATTTACATGACAAATCAACATATGCTCTAATTTATCATTCCGCTTTTAAATATTCATTTCCCAAGAACGTGCAAGCAGCTGATTTCAGGACTCAACATAAAACAGTGTCATAGATCATGAAGATTGCCAAGATTACCAAAGAACTTGAGTATTTGCATTTCTAAAATGGACGTGCAAAAATTAAACAACACCTCCATGAATTTCAATTTGGAAAACCACATAAATCATAATGCCAAAATTCATGTAAACACTTATTGTGCAGAATCTGTTAGTTTGACCCCATGTCCACACTGTTAAGCACTGTGCTGTTTGCGTTTGCCAAATCTCAAATGATTACAGAATTAAATATGCAAATGACTAATAATGCATCTTCAGCATGTTTAATACTTAATGCAAAGTTCTTTAACATGTTGCATCCAAACTCTGAGTTAGCACTTAAAAAACATTTAAGATCAAAGATCTAAAGCATTTGTTGAACCAATTTCCTAAAAAGCACCAATATTTAATCAAGATGAGAATGTTGGGGGGAAGGGAGAGAAAACAGTTTGAAGTATGTAATATATTTTAATATATCTTCTGCTTACAATGCCAGAACAAAACATTAAAACACCCACTTCAGGATAAAAGCCATTGGGTAGCTACAGAAACTTTAACTGGACACTTTTCAATTTAAACACACAAATGTTGGTTGCTACCAGAAAAGGTCTCAGTCTTGAAATATAACAGCAAACCAGATTATACTTAAGCACAGGGGTGGGAATTATGCCATGCTGAAGTGGATCCCAAACTTTTTCGGTCATAGAACCCTTCAGAAGGCATTTATTTTCCATGGAACCCTAACTCTATCCCTGATTTCAAAATTCTGGATTATTTAATGCTAATTTAAATATGTTTTCCAGTTTACTAAATAATGTCTAGTTTTAACTAAATTTTACTATTGATATTTCATGAATAATATCCCAATATCCCAAATGTCTTTCATCTCCAAAACTACAGAAGAAAGAAAAAATCAAAAAAGAAATGTGGATTCAACACTCTTGTTCAAAAGACAAATAAAATGTTGAAATATGAAGCCAGTAACTTCATACCCTATATCAATAGTTGTAGTACAAAACAGCTGTAAGTGAGACTTTTTATCAAATAGCTGGCATTGTGTGGTTTAATTGTAAAATCAGTTTTAAACTTGATTTCTATTTTTTTATGCAAAACCCCCTAGAATGCTTTTGTGGAATATTATAATAATAATTATTTTTATTTAAACCCTGCCACCATCTCCTTGACGGGACTTGGGGCAGCTCACAAAAAGCACAAACAACATACATTTGCATAAAAAGCATACTTTTGTATAAAAACAACAAACATTTACATAAGACAGCATACTAATATAACCCTACCAATCATAAAATCCAACAGACACAGCAGGATGCAGATAAAAACAAGCTGTGTACCGTCTCAGCCCATAAAGTGCTAACATAAATCAGTCATTAGGTCCTCAGGTATTGTGGTTAAGGTACTAATCATGACCCAAAGGCTTGTACAAAAAGCCATGTTTTCAATTGTGTCTGGAAAGCTGGGAGAGTGGGGGCTAACCTGATCTCTTTATGGAGGACATTCCAAAGCTGGGGGGGGGCAAGACCAAAAAGGCCCTCTCTGCCGTCTCCACCAACCGAGGTTCAGACAGTGGCGGTACCGAGAGGAGGGCTCCCCAGCAGATCTTAGAACCTTAGAGTTTCACGGAACACAGTTTGGGAACCTCTGCTGTAGATGATGGACTGCAAGTCCCAGCATTCCACATTCTTGGAAATGCCGGCCAGGAGTGATAGCAGTTCTAGTCTAACAACAACATGCTTCCAACACTGACCTAGAGTATGTCCAAACAGACATCCACCTGGTTTACATCTGGCCAGGCTTAAGTCAGCTCTGTATGTAGACTTCAGGATTGGCAGATCAGCTAAAGGTTGGAAATCGGTAGTTCCCAAACTTTTTTTGACCAGGGAACACTTGAACAGGGACCAGAGACCACTTTGACTAGGGACCACTCTCCAACATGTGTACCAAAAGGATTACGAATCATTTTTTGTCAACTTTAGATTCGGCTTGGTTATTTGCTGATTCAGAAAACTGCATTGGATAGACCACATCAGCTCTAGTTTCTGATACAGAACATATGCCATCCAGTAGTTGCCATTTGCTCGTCCACAGAAAACCATATTTAATAATCTAAAGCTGATGTGGTCTACCCAATGCAATTTTTGAACCAGCACTCCAAATTCCCCAGGAACAGGCCTTAAAAAAGAAGACACCAAAGAGCCCCGTTTCCAGGCACCACATGGAATGGCTATGCTCAGGGGGGAGGGAGGAGGGGAAGCAGCAGTCAGGAGGCTTGGTGTTGTGCCTTTCATGGCTAGTCAGTCGCTTCCCTCCTGACATCCCTGTTGCCTTGGTACTATAAAAGGGTTTTACTAGACCAGTTGCTCTCATTGCAACAATGTAGTAACGGTGAGGCTGCGGACCATATTTTAGGTTTGGACCACATCTGGGTGCCCCCTTACAGGTGGCCAATTCTCTCACACCAGAAGCGGCTTGCAGTTTCTCAAGTCACTCCTGACATGGGGGGGGGGACGGACAACCTAAATAATCCTAACTAAGCACTCATTCGGATGAGGAAGAACCATGAGTTCTGTCCAGTACATCAAAAACCCATTATTGGCCTCAAGACCTTAAAGCAGTGTTTCCCAACCTCTTTTGAGCTGCGGCACACTTTTAACATTAAAAAAATCCGGGGGCACACCACCAACCAAAATGACAAAAAAATGACACTCTAACACAGTAAAGAACAGCTGGGGGATGGTGGCCTGCTGGGAGCAGCTGCTGGGAGTGCCGAAGCCGGGGGAGGGGGAGGAGCCAGTCTGTGTCATGCCCCACCCCCTCCCCCGGCTTCAGTTCTCTCACAGCTTCGCCAGTGGCTCTGCCACTGCTGGCTTGGCACTGCCCCCTCAAGGCTGGCGAAGCTGTGTGAGTGCTGAAGCCGGGGGGGAGAGGGCGCCATGCCCCGCCCCCTCCCTCGGTTTCAGCTCTCCCACAGAGGAGCATGAGCGGTGGACGGGCTTCAGTGGGCGGGGCTCCTCCTCTGGGCGGCTTCAGTGAGCGAGGGGCGAGTCATGGCGGATTGGAGGCTGAGTGGGGAAACGGCCGAAGGAGGCGGCGCCCCGGCCCCTTCCTCCCCCCCCCCAAGCAGCAGGAGTACGGCAGGAGGAGAGGGGAAGGAAGGGGGGCAGAGAGCTTTTCTCGCGGCACACCTGATGATCGCTCACGGCACACTAGAGTGCCACGGCACACTGGTTGAGAAACACTGCCTTAAAGTACAAGTGCACTTCCTTTGCACCCAAGTGAAAACAAAACAAACCACCCGATTCCATACACCTGACCTCAGGTCATTGCTGCTGGACGGATGTCACAGTAGTTCACACCTCGGCTGAGAAGAACAGGGGCTGCACCTACATTAAAGAATCCAGGCAGTTCTAAACAACTGTCTGGGTTCAATGCTACGGGGTCATGGGATTTGTAATGTGGTGAGGCCCCAGCACCCTCCCGTGGCTAAAGACCTTGTAAAACTACAGCTCCCGAGATGCCATGGCTTTGAGCTGAAGTGGAAGTGGTGTGAGGTAGGATGGGTTATGAAGGCTGGAGCAGGTGGAAAGTTCCCTAAAACAAAGGGAAGAAGACGCCCACCTCGACAGCAAGGGCCACAAGCGCCAGGGCGCGCGCGTGACACTGTTTAGGGGGCACGAGGATTGCCCTGGCACGGCGAGGAGGAGTGTGCCGCCTTCTTCTTCTCCCCCGGCCCCTCTCCCTGCCCATCTTCTGGGCAACCCCGAGGGCGAGAGGAGGGTGGCACGCCTCCCTGGGGCCACGCCCACCCGCCTCGCCATCAGGATAGATCAGGCCTGGGCAAACTTGGGCCTTTCCAGGTGTTTTGGACTTCAACTCCCACAATTCCTCACGGCCTCAGGCCCCTTCCCTTGGAAGGGGCCTGAGGCCGTGAGGAATTGTGGGAGTTGAAGTCCAAAACACCTGGAAAGGCCCAACTTTGCCCAGGCCTGGGATAGATAGAAGGAAAGCAAGGGAGGGGAGAGGAAGGAGGAAAGGGTGAGCGGCTTTCCTCCCGAGGAACCTCACCCGCCGGGCCCCGGCATCCTGCTCCAGGCCGCTCTTGCCTCCTCCCTCCTCCGGGTGCCGAGGCCTTCCCTCTTCTCCTTCGCCCTGACAACCAGGCGGGCGCGCGACGCGGAGGCGCCACAGACGAGCCCGATGGGTTCCCGTCGCGTTTAGGTGACGCGTCATCAACCTTCCCTCCCTCCCTCTCTGCCTCCGCCCCCCCCCTCCCACGCTCGCGCCCGCCTGCCCGTTGCTAGGCGACCGAGAGCAGCCTCCTTCGCCTCTTGGCCTCTCGCCGCCCAGTGCAAAATGACCCCAGGCCCTTTTCCGTTTCCCCCCGCCGCCGCCGAAGAACGTTAGAATGTTGAGGTTGACCAATCAGAAAACCATATTCAAATGAGTCGGTCGAGATAGCTCGTGCATGGGTGAACTCCAGGTGTTTTGGACTCCAACTCCCACCATTCCCGACAGCCTCAGGCCCTTTCCTCTCCCCCTCAGCCACTTAAGGAATAGTAGTGGGAGTTGAAGTCTAAATCACCTGGAGGACCAAA
This sequence comes from Anolis apletophallus, assembly GCA_030556195.1. NCBI lineage: Eukaryota > Metazoa > Chordata > Lepidosauria > Squamata > Anolidae > Anolis > Anolis apletophallus. The sequence goes on along the minus strand of JARBWK010000002.1, from coordinate 84,871,797 downwards.
GTAATAATATTTTTAGGGGGTGAGCTCCCATCTGTCAGCTCCAGCTTCTCATGCGGGGACATGAGAAAAGGCTTCCACAGGAATTGGAATGAGGAAGGCTTCCACCTATGTAATTTTAAACTCTTGGCTTGTATTGTTCTTTTTGTCACCTCATAGATCAGGCCTGGGCAAAGTTGGGCCTTTCAGGTGTTTTGGACTTCAACTCCTGGCCTCACAGCCTCAGGCCCCTTCCAAAGGAAGGGGCCTGAGGCTGTGAGGAATTGTGGAGTTGAAGTCCAAAACACCTGAAAGGCCCAACTTTGCCCAGACCTGTCATAGATCCTGTTGTCTAATATCTCTCAATAGAATTTCCAACATCAAAATCTGTATCTTCTGTATATCTGTATCTGTATTCTGTATACCTTTATAAAGCAGAATGTTTGTATGTATGTATGTATGTGTGCGGAGGGCGGATATGTGGCAGCCACTTTCACAGGCCACAGCGACCAGCGCGGGTGATGGACCTGCACCAAACTTGGTACACATAACCCCTAACCCCTTTACGTCCTGGTGCCGTTCGGGGACATGACCCACGGATTATGGGATTTGTAGTACTTTCAAACACTTTGGTTCCCACAGACCACTGAGGCCAGCAAAAAGGACCAATACAGACCATACTTAGCACACAGCCCCCATGACCCACTCTACGTCCTGGTGCAGTTTGGAGGGGGGTGGACCATGGATGATGGGACTTGAAGTACCTCTACTCACTTCCCAAGTCTGCTGCAACCCTCATCCAATCACTGATCGAGACAAAACTTGGCATACATAACCCCTATGACTGCCTTCACGTCCTGGTGAGGTTTGGGGGGAGGACTGACAATGGATGATGGGATTTGTAGTACTTCCACACCCCCTCTGTTCCCACAGACCACTGCGGCCCCCAACAAACACTGATAAAGACCACACTTGGCACACAGAGCCCCAGTGACCCACTCTACATCCTACTGAACTTTGGAGGGGGCCAGAACATGGATGATGGGACTTGCAGTACCTTCCCTCACTTTCCAAGACTGCTACAAACCTAATCCAATGACTGATCAACGCCAAACCTGGCACACAGAGCCCTCACGACCCACTCTACATCCTGGTGCAGTTTTGTGTGAGACGGACCACGGATGATGGGACTTGAAGTACCTTCACTCACTTCCTAAAAACAATGCAACCCTCATCCATTCACCAATACAGACCAAACTTAGCACACAGAGCCCCCATAACCCAATCTACACCCTACTACACTTTGGGGGAGGGTGGACCAGAGATGATGGGACTTCCACTACCTTCAGTAATTTCATGATACCACTGCAACTCCCAGTAATGATGGATCAAGACCAAACTTGGCACACAGAGCCCCCATGACCCACTCTACATCCTGCTGCACTTCTCAAATGACCCGGCACCGCCGGTCCCAAGCTATAAACAATAAAGCGAGAGGGGACAACCTTGTTGGGTCCCCTTTTGTATTTCAATCAATATTGTTATATTGCCTTTTACTCAGATATGGGTCTTAAGCACTTCATCTTTATTGCTTGAATATTTTTTAAAAATCTATGTCCATTCTCCCCAATATTATACTTGAAATAAATAGTTCCAAGAAATATTACCAAATGCTTTCCTTGCATCTAATAAAAATAAAACAGTATTTTTCTCATTAAAATGTTCTAAAAATTCAATAATATTAAAACCAATTCTTACATTATTATTTAATTGTCTTTTAAATAGAAAATCGCTCTGATCCTTGTGGCTATTCCGAAAACAGGTGTTTTCTCCAGCTGTTTGGCAAAATTGTTGTTGTTAACTAATGAGAAGTCAATGCCAACCTTTAGTAAGTATCTTATAGTCATGATTTGGTAGTGAGATTGTTCTATACAGCAGTTCTTTGTTAATGTGCCATTTGTATTTTCTTAATGAATCATTCTCATATGAGCATATATTTAAGAAACTGGCATCTGCCCTTCTGACAACTCACCACACCCAATTTGTAATAGTTTAAGTAGCTTGGTATTAGCCCAACCTTACTCCCAGATTTTCCATGTACGTACATCCAAAATCAATTATATTTATAAAATACACATATGCGTACATACCTACACACATATCTTTCCTGATAATATTTTAGAGAGATATTTGGAAGGCCTAAAGTGAGCCTTAATACACTTTATTTGGATCTTATATGTTTACATGATATTCCACAGCCAATTTACTATGGCATAGAATATACGAGACTTGACACCCTATCCTGTGTACTTTTTAGGTTATTAGAAGATATGCATAAATCATGACAAATATATTTTGGTAGTTTTTATTATCCATTCTGGGGTTAATCTTCCATAATCACCAAGATCTGGTTTAGCTGAATGATTACATCTGAGACAGTTGTATAGAAATAAATATGCAGTTTTTGTTTTATCTAATTTCCATGCAGTTTTAATAAATAATATGGATAATGAGTGAATATGGCAATGTATCCGGTTTCAGAGATACCTTGTACTGCAGCACCAAACATTTACTAGAAAGTAGGCTCCTTTACACACATTGGGACAAAATTCTGGCTAAACCTGCATAGGATTGTAGCAAAAAGCAAATTTCATGTTGAAAAATAATAAAACAAGCAGGAGGTTATACAGTTGTGGTTTTGGAAGTGCTTTTCAGATCTGAAGTCCACAGACCCTAATTTGTGTACATGTCTGGAAAATCTCAAGAAAAGTTGAAGAAGCATTGCATCTAGACCTTGTATAGTTAATTGTCCAAAGTAAAATCTGTTGGGGGTGTTTAACTGAATTTTCTCGGAAAGATTCACGGTATATCACAGCGTGTGCCCATTTTTTTCTAAAGTGAATCAGATCTTTTATTTCCACTTTAATGCTTCCGTGTTTGGAATTATGTAATGAGACACACAGCACAAAGAGGCAGTCCGCAATCATTTCTAGAATTATAGCAGATTTTTTTCAACTGATTTCGCAACAGAGAAAAAGTCTGAAAGTTGTTTGGAATTACCACCTAATTCACACATAGAGGACTCTCCATTGAATTCTTTGTAAAAGAGGAAATTTCTATTGTGTTGTTGAAACCTTGCTTGACCTAGGATTTCAAATCAGGTTTCTCCCATACCTGGTTTGATACTATTTACTACTGGCACTGAAACTTGGTAATTATTTACACCAAACAGGCTTAAAATCTGCATAGTTGTTACAGTATACTAAAACTTGTTCTGATTTGGAGAGTTGCATATTTTATAATGACAAGTTATAGCTAGGAAGTATAGATTCGAAGTTTATAAGAGGTACATGACACCGACTTTGACAGCATTTACAACTATCCTTATAAACTATTTGCTAATTTCTGCCTTTTAGTCATCTAAGGTCAGTTCATTTAGATGTCATTTCTTAAACTTCTGCTTCCAAACATTTCACAGGTGGTTCAGGCTTGGGATGAGGTTCTCCTGCCTTTTTTCCATTCTTTCCTGGTTCCTGCTCAGGACTTTTGTCACTTATCTTTGTTTGTTTGACATTCTTGGTTTCAATTTCTTCTTTCTTCTCATTCTTTTTAGAAAATGGAAATGTTTTCTTATATCTTTGAATGAATAAAAAATAAATTTTATTAGAAAGTATTACCATTATAACTATAAAGTCTAGAAAATTAGTTCTTCCATCAGGCCACGGGATACTCGTGATAAGAGTATTTTTCAGTGAGCTCTCAGATATGCCGTACAGCTATTTCACTTTAACTTCTCTTTTCTTGCTCTGGGTGTGATGTATTGTTAGATAATTTGCTTAATGCAAGTATAATGTTTGTTATTTCTAATGGCCATAGTTCATTAAGTTATTAGATTGTTTTACTGATATTTTATTTGAATATAATGTAATAAAATGTTTGATTGCCATTATCTCGTTTGTTCTGTGAATCACTTTGTGCAGAATGCATTATAGAAAACAAGGTCTAGTGTTCTAGGTATACAAATATACATTGACTACTTTTTTACTATTTCATTTATATTCTGCTTTTCTCCTGATAATTCGACCCAAGACAGCTAACTGTGTATCCACTGTCTCAGCATTTGGATCAGATCCCCAGATGATATAGTGTAGCGGTATCTGGAGTCCCAGATACCGCTACAATAGCACATTGCATTTATGACCTTGGACTGGCCATATTAGGTTTTTTTCTCAGCTGCTTTTCTGCAGAGACTGACAACGGCCCTGTGCCCTAGTTTAAAGGGAAAGATGGGGTATAAAAAGTAATGGATAAATGGACAGAATTGTACTAGAAGATCTTGTAGTAATATAATCACCAATGCATATAGCTTTGGTTATTACGCTCACACATGAGAAAGGCTGAGGAATAGATGAAATGTGTCACATTAGGTTTGTATTAAAGCAAAGGGCTTTTCCTTTATATGGCCTGCTGTTCACGAGCTGAAGTTATTCCTCCATCATGCAGACCCCTTTGGGCTATACCCCATCACCCACCTACCATATGTACAGAATATCTTACATGACCAAATGCCTATGCATGTGCATTCATACATGGGCATGCTTCGTTTGTTTTATATTTTTGCTGCACAAAAGGCATGAGTGAAGGTATTTACTTGCTAATCAATGTAAAAAACTTCAATTGTAGTTTTTACAAAGCAAAGTGTATTCTTATGCTACATATGTGTGCCCAGTGCACATATCAAGGCACCGAGTTAAACATAGGTATCACATTAAAATATTAAGGAAAATGTATTTTTTAAGAAACAAAATGTTAGCACTAATGTGCTGGATCAAAAAGCAACAAGCACACTTACTTTTTGATGTAGCAGACAGCTAAAACCACTGAAGCTACAAAGAAGGTGAGGGCAAGCACAAGAAGAGCAATGGCTACACCTGGAAAGGAAAACAAATGTATCACACCATATCTCATACACTAGGTATAAATAATCGCCCATCAAGTTTGTCGGTTTACAAAGGCTAGTCATTGATTCATAGAAGCCAATCAAGTTAGTGTTTTTGTCGACAAAGTATTGAAAATACTATCGCTTCCCTATATCAAAGAGGCAGGTATAGTGTGACTGCCTTCTTTGTTAGAGATTAGGAAACTGGTGTCCAGGAGTGGTGACTTTACTACCAAATAGCCTGTTCACTCCAACTTTGCTCCTCTGTTCATGCAAATAGGAAGCCTCAGGTAAGCACAGTTTCTTGAGACACCTGAGCTCGCTCATTGTTCCCAGAAAACCAACATTTAAATTCTGCTTTAATGTTTGTTTATAATTCTAGCTTATTCTGAGATGCACCCATGATTCTTGCTTTGGTCATAATAGGAAAATGCATAATTTTGGCTTTCTGTTTTGTTTACACACTTGTCTTGGAGAAGTGAAGCAAGAGTGAACTGGCTTCATATCCGACAAACGTTAAACATTATTCAATCATGATTCATAGATGTCCATTGAAAATGTCATATCTATTCATGAATTATGATTTGCTGAATAGTGCTAAATGTAAACCACCAAAACTATTGTTAGTCTATCTTTTATTTTTGTCCTTGTTTATTTCTGTAGTTGCAGAAAGAACAAAAACTATCTAGGTTGCTGTCTTGATTGTAAAAAAAGGCAACTGTACCAGTGACAAATTCTATATCAGGATTTCTCATAATAAAGCTATGTAATCACAGTATATAGCTCAGTATCCTTGGACAAAACAACAACAACAACAGTAGACATGGGCAAAATGAGCACCAGTGTCAGGTGTGTATGTGGATACTCTTGGAAAAATGCTTGTAGAGGTTTCTATCAATTACAGATCCTTGAAATTCTGAATCTTGGATAAGTGGAGGAGTGTGAAGGAACATAAGAACATAAGAACATAAGAAGAGCCATGCCGAATCGGACCTCAGCCCATCTAGTCCAGCACTCTGTATCACGCAGTGGCCCACCAGCCGTACACGGGGATCTCGAGCAGAAGGGAGGGCAAAACCCTGACCTGCTCCCGACCCCCCACAACCAGTACCCAGGGAAATCCTGCCTACCTCAACCAACTCCGAGGTGGCACTTGAATGTCCTTTTCAGTAACTACCGATACACTTGGTATCCATGAATCTGTCTAATCCTGCCTTGAAGTTGTTCAGGCTGACAGCCGTCACAACCTCCCCTGGAAGTGAGTTCCACAACCCAATGACCCTCTGGGTGAAGAAATATTTCCCTTTATTAGTCCTAATTTTCCTACCTTGGAGCTTCAGGGAGTGCCCTCTAGTCCTAGTGTTTTGTGACAAAGAAAATAGTTTTTCTTTATTCACCTTTTCTATCCCATGCATGATTTTATACACTTCGATCAAGTCACCTCTTAAACGCCGTCTTTCAAGGCTGAAAAGACCAAGGCGTTGCAACCTGGTTTCATAAGGGAGCCACTCCATCCCTTGGATCATTCTTGTTGCCCTTTTCTGTACCTTTTCCAGTTCCGTTATATCCTTCTTAAGGTGCGGAGACCAGAATTGTACACAGTACTCCAAATGTGGCCTTACCATCGATTTGTAGAGAGGTAATACAACATTTGCTGACCTATTTTCGATTCCCTTCCTGATCATGCCAAGCATAGAATTTGCTTTTTTCACTGCTGCAGCGCACTGGGTTGACATCTTCATTGAGCTGTCCACCAAAACCCCGAGATCCCTTTCCTGGTTTGTCTCGGAAAGCTTTGACCCCATCAATTTGTAGGTGTAGTTGGGGTTCTTTGCCCCGATGTGCATGACTTTACACTTGTTTAGGTTAAAATGCATTTGCCACTTCGTTGTCTGTGGCCGAATTTACTGCCCTGGCCGCTACAGTTGCCCATTCACTCAATTTTGAGAGATCTTTCTGGAGCTCTTTACAATCAGTTTCATTTTTAACTACCCTGAACAATTTAGTGTCGTCTGCAAACTTTGCTACCTCAGAATTCACTCCTACATCCAGATCATTAATGAATAAATTAAAAAGTAACGGACCCAAAACTGAACCTTGGGGTACGCCACTTCTCACCTCTTTCCACCCAGAGAAATGTCCGTTTATTACCACCCTTTGTTTCCTACAGTTTAGCCAGGTTCCAATCCAGGACAAGACCTGTCCCCTGATTCCATGGCTGAAGAGCTTATTTAGGAGCCTTTGGTGAGGGACTTTGTCAAAAGCCTTTTGAAAGTCAAGGTAAACAATACCGACTGGGTCCCCTTTATCTATGTGTTTATTTACACCCTCAAAGAATTCTAACAAGTTAGTAAGACATGATTTGCCTTTGCAGAAACCATGTTGATTTTCTTTCAGCAATGCCTGTTCTTCTATGTGCCTAGTAATATTTTCTTTAATAATGGTTTCCATCACTTTGCCTGGAACTGAGGTTAAACTGACTGGTCTATAATTTCCTGGATCACCTCTGGATCCTTTCTTGAAGATCGGTGTTACATTTGCCTCCCTCCAGTCCTCGGGTACAGTGCCTGATCTTAGAGAAAGGTTATATATCTTAGCTAGAAGTTCAGCAATTTCACACTTGAGTTCCTTAAGAATTCTGGGGTGGATGCCGTCTGGACCTGGTGATTTGTTGACATTTAGTTTAGTAAGGCATATGAGAACATCCTAAATGAGAGCATTTAGGGTTGCTTTGCAATAACACCATGTTTTTAGTCCATGTCCTTTAGAGTATTCCATTATGATAGTTCTTACTCCCACTTTGCCATTTGGATATGCATGTTTCCATGTGGAGATCAACACAATTGAACCAATAATATACAACATACACAAATGTTATGTGCACACACATACACACGCGCAAATATTTACTTATAATTGAGCTACATAAGAATTCAGTGGGCGAGGATGAAGGCTGAGAAGGAGTGACTTATCTATAACTAGCTAGTGACCGCTCTTCCAGATTGAGGAAACATATTGGGAGTTTGCTGGAGGATGAAGGCTGAGAAGGAGTGACTTATCTATAACTAGCTAGTGACCGCTCTTCCAGATTGAGCAAACATATTGGGAGTTTGCTGGAGGATGAAGTATTCATTGCTATCACTAACAGGTGTTTTTTAAATTTTTATATACAAACGATGCTTTGGATGCCAAGGTCTATTACATGACAATGCCTAGCATTGGTCACTTTTTAGTGTATAATTGTATTCCCATTATCAAATACATTTATTCTTAATCTTAAAACAAAACAAAGTGTCCTTCACTTCCTTTCTTAATTTCTTTGGGTTGTAGTGGTATGGAAATTGCACCTTTGCTCTATTGTTTTGTTTTTTAATCAGGAGAAAATATGTCTTCCAAACAATAGGACTACCCCAGGAGAAAAGCAGATTGTGAAAACTCTAATTTAGACCCAAGAAATTGTTACAGGCTCCTCCAAAAATGAAATACCTATGCGTGGAAAGGTCAAGAATTGATAAAACTCAACTAATCTTATTATAACGCCCACACTTCTTTAGACCAGTGAGGAAGAGCCATGTGGCAGAGGCAAAATTCAAACTAAGGGCATCTTAGGGAAGGAGAGATGTGACAATTTTGTTTTCTCTCACACACAAAATTTGGTGAATTCTTACAAAACACTAATTTCTCACTTACTCTTTATTCCCCATTTATAGCTTATACTCTCAGCCACTGTACTGTTTGCTATTTTTTTCAGTCTTGTTTGAAATGGAAGAGGACATCTCTTGAAACATGCTTGGAGATGGACTGAAGACGGTGGATCTTGTTTATTTGTATTGTACTTCAACAGCTGTTAAACTTTCTTCCCTAGTTCTCCCATATAGCTAGAAGAATTTTAAAATTTAAGATGAACTTGTAGCATTACCCCACTTCTGCACATATACTTGGGTAGAAAGGCAAAATTCATAGAAAGGTACTGTAATAAATAAATAAAACCTTTACCTCCAAACTGGACACCATCATTTTTAAAGGCAGTTCGTTTGTCAGGTGAAAGTACTATTTCCTCTTCTGTGGTTGGCTTTGCTGTTATGATCTCTGTTACACATTTAACACGATACAATTTCTGAAGACCTTTGGTTTGTGGTGGCTCTGATGTTTGAACCATTGCTGAAGTGTCCTGAGACAAGACTGTTGAAGTGGAGTTCATCTCCGTTGATACATCTGGCACTGTAATTGTAGTGACTTCTGGGATGCAGGAATTGACCCATGTGTCTGAAAGTATGGTGAAAAGCAGAATATTTTTAAAAGTATATAAATGCAGTGAACATTTCACAAGTTTGGAAATGTACTGGTATAAATCAGGCAATGTATTTTTCATTTGCAGTAGTGAACCTATTTCACTAGTATCATTACTTTTCAGTAACAAACATGGCTTTTGTTGATATAAATGTAAAGGTTTCCCTTTGACATTAAGTTTAGTCATGTCCGACTCTGGGGGGTGGTGCTCATCTCCATTTCTAAGTGGGCCATGCTGGTGTCCTCCCAGTGAGCTAGATGTGATATCACATTGTTTTTGGTTTTCTTCCTGGTCAAAATTCAGTTGTTAGAGAAGATCAAATGGGCCAAATCAAAGTGAACCAGTAGATTTTTATATCATTTTGTGGCAGTTAAAATATTTTTGGGTTACTTTTCCATGAAAAAAAATGGTTAGGGGTGGGACCAGGGCTCGGGAGGGTGTCCCACTGGATTTCTAAAACAGGGCAGGTGCCACAGAGTCCTTGCCCATGAGGGTGTTAAGTGACTTTAAAAAAATAGAAAGAGGTGATTCTTTATTTAATTTCTCAAAATCTTTTGAGGTGAGCATTCTCAGCTGCCATAAAATATTAAATGCTCATTGGGGCAAAATCACTGTCCCAGTATTGTTTTCTGTTTTGCAAGGCACCACTATCCAGGCTATAGGGGAAAAATATTGGTTGCTGGAAAGAGAGAAGTGATTTTGTTTAGAACCATAGCAAGGGCAGACATGACTAAATTGCCTAACTTCCCACACAATCACCCCGAAGAAAATATTCCTCCATCTCCTTCCCTCAAATTACTAATAAAACAAATACTGTATATCCTAATTAAACATAATTAGCATTGCACATAGGTTGACCATAAGGCAAATAAAAACAGCAGCTCAGAGCCCTTCATGATACTGGAAGAAAAACTAAGTATATAGGCCATGCCTATGGTGGTGTTGTTCAAAGGAATCACAACATATTTTAAAAGCCTATATGTGCTCATATGTTAGAGTACAACAGAAACAGAAGGAGAGTTGGGATGCAAATGATATCCTGAAACGTAAGCAATTCCTTATTTTTAACTGCAAATTCATGTTTTACACAGCTTGAAGGACATTCTAATACCAGAATGGCCAGCTGATTACATTGCATTAATGGAAGGAAATGACCTCTGTGCCATTTTTTAATATGAGCCCCTGGAGGGAACTTGATGACGCATTTTCATTGACTGAATAGGATGCTGAATGAGTGGAATTACTTTCACCACTGCAGAAGTATAAGCAGGAAAGACAAAATGTCAGTCTGTATTCTGACCAAATACACAACCTTACTGATAAATACACTGATTATTAAATGATAGATTTAGTGATAAACATACTGGTAATTATAATTACTTCTCCTTAGCAATATGAAAAATGTTTAACTTGAAATGCTGAGTTAGAAAAATAAAGTGGGAATATTATAATTTTGGATAAATGAAAAATATGATATACTTACACACACACACAAAATTGTCATTCTTTTAATCTTGCATTTTCTCCTGTGTCTCCAACTTAAAGTTTTGTCATTTATTACGGCTCCTATTGTGAGTTGTATGCAATGGACAATATGTGGGAACATTCTGATTGCCACTAATCAGGCTACCATGTTTCTTCTGTGTTTAGTGACTGTCTTCACAGGATTTTTGCATTGCTGTGGGCTCTATATATTGTGACGTAAAGTTTTTCAAGAAAGTTTGTTCTCAATTTAACAGTTAAAGCCCATCAGATTAACAAAAGATACAGATTTTGTGTCAATGAAAACTACTATAACTATAGTATTTTTTGAATCTGAATTCACAAAATGGTGTAGCTTTGGCGAGAGTCATGATGAGAGATTTTACCATGTGCATTGTCAAAGGAAATTATGAGCCATCTTTCCAATCTCAAGGCAATTTATTCAATTGTGAAAACACGGGCCTACAGTAGAGGTTGGAAAAGTACAGCCTTAGACTGCATGAATCCTCTAGTGCTGTTTTTGAGGCACCAGGGACCCAAGGGGTAAAACAAATTAACAAAAAACAAAAACAAACAAAACACCCAACTTGTTTTGCTCCAGAATGCTTCCAAATGCACTCTATGAGATGTGACACCTTTCCACCACATTTGGAGGCTCCTTGATACTCCTGTTTGTATTAAAAGCAATTTTTTCAAAAGGTTTCAAAAACCTTTATGCTCTGAAATGTCTCAAGATGTCTACTAGCTGGCATAGGGTGTCTTTTCCACTGCATTTTGCCAGGCCTCTATTCCAATTTAGGCCCAAGAGAGTCCTTTTTTGAAAGTGTCTCCATAACTCCAGATGTGTTTGGGATATTTATTTATTTATTTTGGTAGGAGTTTTCCTAGGGCGCTAATGTCCCCCCTTAGCCTTCCATAGTTGCTCACTTCTGCACTGTAAACAGATGTTTTCAGCCTTCAGCTATTCATCAAAATCTTTTTGACATGTAACAGTATCTGATTTTAGAGAAATAGAAATTTAAGAATTTGACTGATTAAGTTTTTCTTGGCTGCGAAGGCAAGAACAGGATTTTCCTGGCCTTAGAGGAGATTAAAATCTTTAAGCTTTCCCAGTAGCTTTTCCCCCAAACTGAAGACATTCCCTCCAAAACTGAAAACTAACAGGATCCTCTAGTACTGAGGTCTTAAAGAGATACAATACAGAAGCCCAGCCCACACAATCATATTGAGTGGAGAATTCACACACCCAGTTCCACTGGGTTACAGAAGGAAATAATCCCTATGAAAATTCATAATCAGCTTCATAGGTGCTTCCTATGTGTTTCCAAGTGAATTTGAGATTCATCTTTATGGCTGGTTTTGCTTGCTGAGCCACTTGTCTGTTATTTATCTTGTACTTCATATCTTGATTTCTAATTTCAGTAAAGCTACTTACGATCTCATCACATGTGAAAAAATAAGCGTCTTAGGACACTTCTGCCCCGGTTTACTTACGGAGCCCTGCACCACCCATTAGATGATGTAGGCTAGCTTCAGGCAGTGCTCTGTGTGTGATCTGGGACAGCAGCGTGGGAGGGTGATGTGTTCCATTAGGCCAGGGGTGGGTATCCTCCGCCCCCCGCCCCGGATACGGCCCTTTGGGCGATCCCATCCGGCCCGCAGAGCCTTGGGCAGCTCTGCATACCGGGGGAAGAGAGGGAGCCGGTGGCAGCACTGCTTTTCGGGCGAAGAAAGGGATCCCCGGGCAGCTACAAAGCCACGTGTAGCTTTGTTTATGGCAAAAAGCAAGGAAGGGAGGAGAACACACTTTCCCCCTTCCTCGCTGAGCCCACAAGAGAAACTCCGGCAGAAGCCCTGCCCCCCTGAGCTTCTTCCGCGATGAGGTCACAGCCGGCATTGCAAAAGAGGCTCAGGGGGGCGGGGCTTCTGCCGGATTTTCTCTTGCAGGCTCAGCAAGGAAGGGGACAGCGCGTTCTCCTCCCTTCCTTGCTTTTTGCCATAAACAAAGCTACACGTGGCTTTGTAGCTGCCTGCGGATCCCTTTCTTCGCCCGAAAAGCCACGCTGCCCGGGCCTCCTTCTCCTCCCAAAGGAGGAAAGAAGAGGTATGTTATTGTGCTGTGGAAGATATAATATTAAATTAATTGCTTCATGGATATTATTGTGTTGTGGAAGATATAATATGAAATTAATTGCTTCATGGATATTATTGTGCTGTGGAAGATATATTAAATTAATTGCTTCTTATCAGTCTTATTAATATATCATAAATGGAATTTAGTGCCTTTTTATTATTATTAAAGAAATTGAATTGATATTATGTAGAATGCAGTTCCGCCTTTAGGTGCGGCCCTCCATAATATTTTTTGGCTCTCATGTGGCCCCTTGGAAAAAATAATTGCCCACCCCTGCATTAGGAACAACAGGGCTACCGCGGGATTAAGCTGTGTGGCAACGCTTCGCCACATGTGATGGAGAAGTGTGATCTGCCAGCCAGGGTACCAGGATTGCCCTGCTGCTACCTCAATTCGCCATGGAGGCTGGCAAATTGCAATGCTGGACCTCATCCATGTGATGAGGTCCCTAATCTGAAACCCAAATATCAGAAAACATTGAGGAAATGTAGTTTGCTACCCTATAATGCTTATTGCTTAGATGCCAAGACCAAATAAACATACAGTAAGAGGAAAACAGACTAAATTTGTTAGATGAGAGTTAGCTGAACAGTTTACAGTTTGGTTGCAACAGTTCTTATTCTCCTCATCCAAGAGGAGTTTTCATAAGTCTTTATAGGTTGTGCTCTCACTGCAACAGGAGGGAATTTTATGCAAACAATAAAATAAAATGACATAATCTTTGTCTCATCACACTCACCTGAAGAGTTATAACAGTAAGCACGGGCTTTCTTGCTGACTGGAAGTCTCCAGATGGCTACTCCAGTTTTATTTTGACCACATTTTTCATTTGGATTTATCCGGGAAATGACAGCATATCTTTCTGCTACCCAGCCAAAACTACAATGCAAAATAAGGTTTCTGTAATGTAGTATTATGAACAGCAAGTTTGCTAGTGCACATATACACAATTTTGTAGCATAGAATTTGCTTACTCTGGAATAATGGGTATTTTTCTGAATGAGACCCAATTTCCTTGTTAATATTGAAGCTCTTTACACTACTTTCCCCAACGGAATTATTGTGACAGTAGGAAATGCAATGCAATTTGTGTAATAAAAGGTGCTGTAGAAAGTATTTCTTGTGTACCTCAGTTAACATCCAGCCAGCCCCTACCTTTTCCTCCCCTGTCTAGATAAAACATTGGTTTTTAAGATGATATTGAAATAGTGCCCAGGAACCACATCCACTTTGTTAGTTGAGGTATACCTGTGTATTGTCTACTGTGACATCTTTGTTGATACCTTTTTCCGATTTGCCATTCAATTTGTGTTTTTATTTAAGTTTTGTCACTTCCAATTTAACAGTTGAAATAAAATCTCTTTTTTAAAAGATGTAACAGGACAATAAGGCTTGGAGAGGTAGAATGCATGAGGAAAAGAAGAAGACTAAATTATAGATGATATATTCAATCAAGAAGCCATGTTCCCGAATTTACAAAATATGAACAGGGCTGTTGATGATAGGGTGATATCTCATTCATAGACTTACCATAAGACAAGGCCAACTTGGCAGCCGATTAAAAATAAGTATTGTAACGGAATACTTTTTAAAGAGGAGGGAAGGAGGTTACACATTTAGCTAAGCTTGTTGAAGCCTTCTGTATGCACATTACATCAGAATAAGGAGAAGGCCTTCAATCATTGCATGATTTTAATCTTCATATATTTATGAGTGATTTTTTTGCAAATATTATAGAGTTGTTTCAGATGATTACATGTTCAACATTCTTGGGTAGGATCCAATCTCTGCTTTCCACTGGAAGGCAGAACTTTGTTCATTGAAGGTGCTGTGAAGCCACAGCTTACCTCAAGTGAATAGCTGCTTATGACCTATTCATTATGTATCATTCTCAGGCAGGCTGCCAGGGGGAAGAGAGTGTCAGAGGAAGTCTTTTTCTGCCAGCTGAGCTTACATGTGCTTCAGATCTAATTCCCCAAAAGTGATTATGAAGGTGACACCCACAGATGCAGGCAAAACATCAGGAGAAAATGCTGCTAGAATACAGCCATACAGCCTGGAAACCACACAGCACCCCAGTGATTCCGGCAGTGAAAGCCTTTGACAATACTTTTAACATAAAATACTTTAAAAGTTTAAAAATGTTCTGTACCTGCAGGTTTCAAGGCCATGCTTCCAAGCTTTTTCTACCTCAGAGTTATGTGCCAGCATTAAGTCAAGCTGCCTGCACACCTGCTGTGCTTCAGTGAAGTTAAAATTAGCTTGATTCTTATACGAAACAAGAGTAATTCCAGCAATCCGGCATCTGGAAGTGTAAATATCTAAAGACAGAATAGAAATAAGTTATTATAGAAAAAAGTGTTGATATTTAATAACTGTATGCTTGAAGGATGAATTAAATCCTCAAACATTTTAAGCAAGAGTTCGCTTTTAAAGCAAGGCTCACATTTCCTCAGACTGTTGGAGGGCTGAATTATAGACTGAAAAAACATGAATGAATTCCTATGCACACTTCTTTGCAGTGCAAAAGAACATGAAAGAACAATGCAATATTTAAAATAAAGAACAATTTTAACCAATGTGAATTCACTAGTATTTCAATGTGAAGTGTGGACCTGCTTTTGCCTGATGAGAGAGTTAAATTAATTAGGATGGTTGTTGTGGGTCTTCAAGTCGTTTCCGATTTAGGGTGACTAAGTCTAAAATTTAAGGCACGGTCGGGTAAATGACCTTGGAGGACTGCATCCGGCCCAAGGGCCTTAGATTGCGATATCAGGGGTGACCCACCCCCAGGCCTCTGTCTAACGATAGTTCAGAACCAAGGGATTCATAGTTTCACCCAGGACACCAGACGGGAGTGGTCCATTAATCCCCTATTTCCTCTCCATGTGGGAACCTAAGGTTCTCCTCTTGGCCCTACATGGCAATGTTTTTTATAACCCAAACACACCAAGTTATCTCCCTTTCCGTTTAGTTTTAAGGACATTTCTTATGATTTATAGATTCCAGAGGCCTGTGCCCCATGTGGGTTTGCCTTGTGCTAATCCAAAGGAGCCCCAGAAAGGCAAGAAGGGTTGGGGTCGATAGTTCACTTCTACTTTTAAGGACAAGACTTTTCCTCAGCACATGCTTTTCAATTGATCTTTCTCCCAACTTCCAAGGACTCTCTAAAGCAGGGGTGGGCAACTATTTTTTCCAAGGGGCCACACGAGAGCCAAAAAATATTATGGAGGGCCGCACCTAGAGGCGGAACTACATGCTAATCTACATAATTTATTTATTTATTCACTTACTATATTTACTATATATTAAACATCATTAATATTAACATATTAATATATCAAGAAATATTCATATATTATTAGTATTAATATCATAATTATTATATTATAGTATATATATATAAGCATAATATATTGAAATTATAATATATCATATAACATTATATTATATTATTTATTATATTATTTTATTATTGTTATAAAATTATTATACAATAATAATAAAAACCACTAAAATAAAATAATGCTTCCTTATAGTCCCCTTCTCTGGAGATTTTTCTGCAGAGGCCAGGCAGGGGAGGCAAGTCAGGGGCCCTTAGGCGGGCCGGATAGAATCAGCCAAAGGGCCGCATCCAGCCCCCGGGCCGCAGTTTGCCCGCCCCTGCTCTAAAGACTTATTTTCATGAACTTTCCCCATAATTCAATGACTCCAGCTCCTGATTCATCATACCAATGCTTATGGACACTTCCCTGCAGCATGCAGACTTGCTAAGGACTTTTCTTTCCCTTTTTCAAGATCTTATGGACTGATCTCATGAATAAACTTTATATCTCTTTGGTCTGGGGGTGGGGTGGGGGGTTGAAGGGAAAGATGATCAAAGGTGGTGTGCTCTCCCTACATGACCCCTGATGCTGGGCCCTTCCTGGAAGAGGCTGTTTGCTTTGCTGCCACAGATGGCACCATTTTCTACAGTTTTGCCAGGTCCTGCTTGCTCAGGCTCATAGTCTAACTCCCTGAAAGGCACAGAAGTTAAACAGTCACACTCTCTCAGCCATCGAGTAAGATACACACACATTCAGATTAAATATAAATCTTCATTATATTACTTATATTCATTATGATTAATATCCTGGCAGTGTCTTTCAGGGCTGTATTTTTCTCTTATGCTAAGTCTCATCCATTTGGGGGATTGCAATCCTGAAAAAGCATTAAAAAAGCTTAACTTTAAATATAATTTACAATGTTTCCAGGTAAATCACAATTATCATTGCGCTTGCTTTAAAAGTTTATACTTTAATTTCCCTTAAACTGTCAAGTATTTTTTGAATAATTAGTACCAGAGTACAGGTATTTCATATAGTTTCTAAAAATGTAATAATAAATTTGAGTCATTGATCTTGATTTTTAGATATGTCTATACACACACATACATACACAATATTTTAAAGTGCTGTATCTCTTATTCTAACCAACATTTTTTCTGAAATTTGAACACATAATACATTTTATTATGTAGTTTCATTTATTTTACCCATATAATTATCTTTAATAGTTTTTGAAATATTATTTAAAAAAACACACGAAACTAGTCATGTCACTGCTCTCTTGCTCTTCCCCCTTTCAAAGCTTTTTTATGTCTACCTTCTTCAAAGCAGCTGTGGGTCTTTACTGTGCAATTTGTCTGCTAACTTGAGTTGCTATTCTGAGACTTAAAGCCCTATTATCTGTTGTTATTAGTATTTCTTGTCATCCACCTGACTCAAGAAGAAGCCTAAACGTCTATCAAAAGCAACTGAACATTTTTTAGTTCATGGCAAAAAAGAAAAAGCCAATTATTGAAGACCAAGAAGACAGCGGGTTAAGAACCATTGCAGCAGCAGGTACTGATGAAGACCCCAGAACATGCACAGCTGAACTGCAGACGAAAACTGAGAAAACTCTGGAAACTATGGTGTTTACCACTGGTTCATCTAATCCAAGCCCTGCCAAATAAACCATGGAACAAAGATGAAGCTATGTTATTGTTAGACTTTGGACTTTATATGAACAAGACTGTTTCTGATGACCATGTGGAAGCTCAGTGAGTTCAAAATCCACAGACTCCATTGCCAGGACATGTATTTCCTGTTGATAAGAAGAGGCATCTAAGTTTTCAACCCAAATGGTTCAATAGATTTCCCTGGTTAGCCTACTCATTTCCTGTACAAGGTACACTCTGCAAGTACTGCTGTTTGGAGGAGAAGTTGGAGGTAAAGGTGTTCACCAGCAGCTTGGTGCACTGGTTGCACCCTGAAATAAACTTCTGCCAATTGTGGAAACGATTGTCCTTTGTGGCTGACAAGAACTGGCTTTAAGGGGGAGCAATGATTCAGGATCTATTAGCTGCGAAGAACCTTTGCACAATGATCGTAATTTCAGGGCCTTGTTGAGATCTCATGCCAGATCAGGAGACACTGACCTGAAAAGTAATCTCGAAATTGCAGCTATGAATGCCCAATATATTAGTTCTCAAATACAAAATGAACTAATAAATATTTGTGGTGACAAGATAGCTCAAAATTGTTGAAAAATGCAATGCATCATAGTGTTTCTCTGTTTTGACAGATGAAACTTTGGATCCGAGTAACTCAGAACAGTTATTGCTCTTGGTAAGGTACGTTGATGTTGAAGTTCAGGACTAAGAGAAGACTTTTGAAGATAAATTATATGACAGGTGGAGGATTACCAGACATTATTTTGAAAACACTGGAAATTTTGGGCCAATATTGCAATATTTGTGTGGACAGGGTTAAGATGGAGCTGCTAATATGAGTGGCCATATTAGTGTAGCACAGGCAATTATATTGCAGAAGTATCCGATAGCTGTCTACATCCACTGCAGTGCTCACTCACTAAATCTAGCCTTAGCAAAGACTTGCAGCATTCACATGTCAGAAAATGCCAAGGAACAATATCATCATCTGTGTGCAATTTCTTCAGAGTATCATTCATCAGACTGGAACGGTTGAAGAAAAATATAAAATACTTTTCCCCCTGAATCAAGAGCAAACAGCCTGCTGATAATTTTTGAAACCCATTGGGTTGAGCGTCATGATGCAGTTTTACATTTTGATGAACTGTACAATGCGGTGGTGAGAAGACTTGAAGAATCAAAATAGAGTCCTCTATCTATACAACAGTGAGACTTCTTCCTAAGCTGGGCAGAGGGACACCTTCTTTAGGCTGTTCTGAATGCTGAATTTATAGTAACCATACACATCCTAAGAAAGCTTCTGTCATCTCTTCAGCTTGGCAAAACATTACAAAGAGTAGATATTGACAGTTTCGGTAGTCTGCAACATGTCGACAGTTTCTTTTAAGAAGCCAGGGAGATGTACAGAATCTGTGAAAGAATTTCAGGAGATCTTTGAGCCAGCAAGATTAGTGGTGGAGTTTATGGCGGAGGAGTTAGGATTCCTTGCATCTGTTCAAAGCAGACTTGTAAAAGCAACATGCAGGAAACTTCACCAATACCAATGGAATATTATAGGCTAAATGTGTACATTCCATTTCTGGACTTTTTCAGTTAGCTTCAAGAAGGTTTAGAAGTGTAGCACCCATGGTCCGCTCGGGCCACGGGGGAGGGGAAAAACACACGAAACTAGTCATGTCACTGCTCTCTTGCTCTTCCCTTTCAAAGCTTTTTTATGTCTACCTTCTTCACAGCAGCTGTGGGTCTTTACTGTGCAATTTGTCTGCTAACTTGAGTTGCTATTCTGAGACTTAAAGCCCTATTATCTGTTGTTATTAGTATTTCTTGTCATCCACCTGACTCAAGAAGAAGCCTAAACGTCTATCAAAAGCAACTGAACATTTTTTAGTTCATGGCAAAAAAGAAAAGCCAATTATTGAAGACCAAGAAGACAGCGGGTTAAGAACCATTGCAGCAGCAGGTACTGATGAAGACCCCAGAACATGCACAGCTGAACTGCAGACGAAAACTGAGAAAACTCTGGAAACTATGGTGTTTACCACTGGTTCATCTAATCCAAGCCCTGCCAAATAAAACCATGGAACAAAGATGAAGCTATGTTATTGTTAGACTTTGGACTTTATATGAACAAGACTGTTTCTGATGACCATGTGGAAGCTCAGTGAGTTCAAAATCCACAGACTCCATTGCCAGGACATGTATTTCCTGTTGATAAGAAGAGGCATCTAAGTTTTCAACCCAAATGGTTCAATAGATTTCCCTGGGTAGCCTACTCATTTCCTGTACAAGGTACACTCTGCAAGTACTGCTGTTTGGAGGAGAAGTTGGAGGTAAAGGTGTTCACCAGCAGCTTGGTGCACTGGTTGCACCCTGAAATAAACTTCTGCCAATTGTGGAAACGATTGTCCTTTGTGGCTGACAAGAACTGCCTTTAAGGGGAGCAATGATTCAGGATCTATTAGCTGCGAAGAACCTTTGCACAATGATCGTAATTTCAGGGCCTTGTTGAGATCTCATGCCAGATCAGGAGACACTGACCTGAAAAGTAATCTCGAAATTGCAGCTATGAATGCCCAATATATTAGTTCTCAAATACAAAATGAACTAATAAATATTTGTGGTGACAAGATAGCTCAAAATTGTTGAAAAATGCAATGCATCATAGTGTTTCTCTGTTTTGACAGATGAAACTTTGGATCCGAGTAACTCAGAACAGTTATTGCTCTTGGTAAGGTACGTTGATGTTGAAGTTGCAGGACTAAGAGAAGACTTTTTGAAGATAAATTATATGACAGGTGGAGGATTACCAGACATTATTTTGAAAACACTGGAAATTTTGGGCCAATATTGCAATATTTGTGTGGACAGGGTTAAGATGGAGCTGCTAATATGAGTGGCCATATTAGTGTAGCACAGGCAATTATATTGCAGAAGTATCCGATAGCTGTCTACATCCACTGCAGTGCTCACTCACTAAATCTAGCCTTAGCAAAGACTTGCAGCATTCCACATGTCAGAAAATGCCAAGGAACAATATCATCATCTGTGTGCAATTTCTTCAGAGTATCATTCATCAGACTGGAACGGTTGAAGAAAAATATAAAATACTTTTCCCCTGAATCAAGAGCAAACAGCCTGCTGATAATTTTGAAACCCATTGGGTTGAGCGTCATGATGCAGTTTTACATTTTGATGAACTGTACAATGCGGTGGTGAGAAGACTTGAAGAATCAAAATAGAGTCCTCTATCTATACAACAGTGAGACTTCTTCCTAAGCTGGGCAGAGGACACCTTCTTTAGGCTGTTCTGAATGCTGAATTTATAGTAACCATACACATCCTAAGAAAGCTTCTGTCATCTCTTCAGCTTGGCAAAACATTACAAAGAGTAGATATTGACAGTTTCTGTAGTCTGCAACATGTCGACAGTTTCTTTTAAGAAGCCAGGGAGATGTGCACAGAATCTGTGAAAGAATTTCAGGAGATCTTTGAGCCAGCAAGATTAGTGGTGGAGTTTATGGCGGAGGAGTTAGGATTCCTTGCATCTGTTCAAAGCAGACTTGTAAAAGCAACATGCAGGAAACTTCACCAATACCAATGGAATATTATAGGCTAAATGTGTACATTCCATTTCTGGACTTTTTCTGAAGTTAGCTTCAAGAAAGGTTTAGAAGTGTAGCACCCATGGGTCCGCTCGGGCCACGGGGGAGGGGTAATGCACCGGGGGTCCCGTTGGCATTGGGACCCGCACAGGCTGAGAGGGACTCGGAGGATGAGTTGGAAGGCCCAGAGCAAGATTGGTCAGCCGTGCCTTTGCCCAGTCCACCGCCAGAGAGTTTAGCCTGGGACTTCGAATGGGAGCATTCTCCCGGGGAAGGAGCGGACCAGGTGGAGATGGGAGGCAGTGAAGCAGATAGCGGAGATAGTTATGAATTCCCAAATGGCCGAGGTTCCCAGGAGTTGGCCGAGCAGCAGATGGAGGCTAGCGGATGGGAAACTTCGGGGGAGGCTTCTTCCCAGGAAGATAGCGATACTAGGCTGGAAGAACGGGGCCGTTCTCATAACAGGCGCAGGGACATAGAGGAGGGCAGGAGGAGCTGGCATCTGTCCCTAGATCGTCACCGTTCGGAAAGTAGAGACTGGAGGCGCCGGGCCCTAGATCGTCGAGGGTCCCGGCCGAGGATTAAAATACGGCCCCGTGGGAACTGATCCTCAGTTCTCCGGCCACGTCTATACTGAATAGGCGCGAAGCGGAGTGGGACCACAAGTTAACCGTGGTCATCAAGCCTTGCCTTGCCTTTGCCTTGTTTCCTGAGCCGCAGCGATTTTGCGGCACATTGCCTTGGTTCCTGATTCGCATGCAATTGCGAAACCTTGTCCTGTTTCCTGATCCGCATTGGATTGCGGAGCCTTGCCTCGCTTCAAGCTGTTCGCTAAGATCCTTTGGACAATTTGCATTGTACTTTGAACGCTTACATCTTATTGGACTCTATACCTTTGAACTGTTTTATATTCAATAAACTAGTTAGCCTTTGATACGTCTCCGTGTGTGTGTTAAAGGGGCAGTTCTAAGTCGGCGTTCGTGACAGTTGGCCGGAGAACTCCTCGAACCCCTTTTTGCACCACGGGACGTACCAGGAACCGCAGGCAGCGCACCCAGGCTCCCATCGTCCCCACTGTTGCCATGGCTAACCTGACGGATGCCCAGGTGCAAGAGATGCAACGAGAATTGGGGGAGCTGCGGACCCGGGCCGGACGGCACCCGGGGGTGAGTCCACCCGGCCGCTTCGGTGGCAATCCGGCCCAGGTGGAGGTTTTTGTGTGCCAAGTGGAACTTTATTTGGAGCAACGCCCCAACGAGTTCGCCAACGATCGAGCCAAGGTGGTTTTTGTCTTCAACCTGCTGGAAGGGTCTGCGGCAACGTGGGCCACCGCATTGATCCGGGCGCGGTCCCCCCATACCAACACGCTGCAGGCTTTCCTGGATGCGATCAGGGAAACATGGGGGCCCCGTGAATGAAGAACTGGCTGAGAGGGATCTGGCCCGGCTGACGTGCAAGGATATCTCCCTGTCCCAGTACATCTCCCGCTTGCGAGTTCTGGCTTCCCAGACGCAGTGGGGTCTGCCGTCGTTGCGGTATCACTACATTGCGGGATTGCCGTCGGAACTGCAACAGGAGATGATCAAACATCCTCGCCCGCGGATCTGGAGGCTGCCATCACCTTGAGCCTTCGGTTGGAAGCGGGACTGCAAACCAGGAGGCGGTGGGACAAGGGCGTGATGGAGAAACCGGTGGCGCGGAAGGAAGGGGCTGGACAATTTCAACCCCGGCAATTGCCAGTGCCGGCAGGCCCGGATGACCCGGAGCCCATGCAGTTGGGTACAGTTCGCCCAAAGTAGACCAAGCGGAGAAGGCCCGGCGCCAGCGCCTCAACTTGTGTTGGTACTGCGGGGGCCGGACATTTCTCTAAGGAGTGCCCCAGAAACCGCGTGGCAAGACCCCTCGAGCCTCAGCCGCCCTCGGAGGGGCTCCAGAGGCCGAAGAAGCCATTCAGGCGACGGGGGGAAGGGACCGGCCGGGTGTAAGAGGGTTCGCTCACTCGGCCGCCGTCGCTAACCTCCCCCCTGAACCCAAGACTGGACAATTGTTCCTTGTAATGGTCAGTTTGTGGTCGCCAGAGAAGGGGCCGATGATGGTCCATGCCATGATTGACTCGGGAGCGACCAACAACTTCATCGATGCGGACTATGCCAAGTCCGCCGGATTAAATTTTCTTGATCTCCAAGAGCCTAAGGGTGTCCAAACCATTGATGGGAGAGTCCTGAAAACAGGGGCTGTAACTCAGTATACGGCTCCTACCAGGATGTGGACTAGCTCCCATAAAGAGGACATTTCTTTCCTTGTGACCAGGCTCCCAGATTTCCCCATTGTCCTGGGCATTGTGTGGCTCGCGCTCCACGACCCCCAGATCTCCTGGGCTAAGAGGCAGCTAATTTTTTCTTCGGACCATTGCCAGGGCCACTGCATGACGGCCCGGGCGTGCCTGGCCCAAGAAGTGGAGAATGTGGCTACCCTGCCCAAGAAGTATGCCGGATTTTGGGATGTCTTCAGTGAGAAGGAGGCGGAACGCTTGCCTCCGCACCGGCCCTATGACTGTGCCATTGAACTGCAACCGGGGGCCCCGATCCCGCGGGGGAAGACTCTACCCTCTCTCGGAACCAGAGCAACAGGCTCTCCGAGATTTCCTGGATGAGAACCTGCGGAAGGGGTTCATTCGGCCCTCCCAATCCCGGCTGGGGCTCCGATTCTTTCGTCAAGAAGAAATCGGGGAGTTGCGGCTGTGCAATGACTACAGGGAACTCAACAAGATCACGATCCGAATCGCTATCCCCTGCCCTTGATCCCCGAGCTCTTGGAGCGGATGCGGGGCGCTAAGGTGTTCACTAAACAGGACCGGAGGGGGCTTACAACCTTGTCCGGATTCGCCAGGGCGATGAATGGAAGACGGCCTTCCAGACCAAGTGGGGCAGTTTTGAATACCTGGTGATGGGATTCGGTTTGTGCAACGCTCCAGCCTGTTTCCAACATTTCATGAATGACATTTTCCGAGACCTGTTGGACCGCTATCTGGCGGTCTACTTGGACGATCTGCTGATTTTTTCTCCGGATCAAGCGTCCCATGATCGCCATGTCAAGGAAGTGCTCCAGAGGCTGCGGGCCCACGGGCTCTATGCTAAGCTGGAGAAGTGTGCTTTCGACTTGCGTGAGGTGGACTTTCTGGGCTACCGTATCTCCCCTACGGGCATTGCCATGGATGACACCAAGGTCCAAGCCGTGGTTGACTGGGCACCCCCTGCTAGCAAAAAAGACATTCAAAGATTCCTGGGCTTTGCCAACTACTACAGAAAGTTCATTCCTGACTTTGCCAAGTGGGCGGATCCGATCACCCAGTGTTTGCGGGGAAAGGTGCCGTTCCGGTGGACTCCGGAGGCGGATGTGGGGTTTCGCAAATTGAAGCAGCTGTTCACCACTCAGCCGCTTTTGCAGCACCCCAACCCCCGCACCCCTTTCATCGTCCAGGCCGATGCTTCGGATGTGGCGGTGGGAGCGATCCTGCTGCAGCCGCAGGGGACGGACTTGTTGCCCTGTGCTTACTATTCCCGGCAGCTGACGGCTCCGGAAAAGAACTACACCATTTGGGAGAAGGAACTCTTGGCCATCAAGGTGGCTTTCGAGGTCTGGAGACACCTGCTTGAAGGGGCCAAGTTCCCGGTGGAGGTTCACACCGACCACCGGAACTTGGAGCATCTGAAGTCCCAGCGCAAGTTGAACCAGAGGCAACAGAGATGGTCCCTGTTCTTTGAGCGATTCAATTTCCGCATTCACTATGTGACCCCCCAAGCAGACCAAGCAAGCTGATGCGCTGTCCCGAAAGCCGGAGTATGTTCGTGAGGGTGACGGGCCGTCCGAGGCCCGGTTGCTTAAAGCGGAGAACTGCGGCTGCTCGGGCGCTTCCTGTCAACCCTCCGGTGGCTCCGCCAGCCCCTGGCGACAAGAGACCCTTGAGTGTGCGGGTCCAGGCTCGCCAGCGGACCGACCCGTGGGTGCGGGAGCAACTGACCAAGGGGCCTCAAGCCCCTTTCCAGGTAAAGAATGGGGTACTTTACCACCGGGACTCTGTCTATGTTTCCCCTGGGCCCGAGCGGGAGGACATTCTCAAACTTTGCCACGATAGCCGGGCCGCAGGCCATTTTGGGCTTTTTAAGACCCTCCAACTGGTCCTACGGGACTTTTGGTGGCTTAAAGTACGACGGGATGTGGAGGACTATGTTGGCTCCTGCCCTGTGTGTCATCGGGCGAAGCATCAGGGGGGCAAGCCGGCTGGTTTGCTCCAGCCGCTTCCGACCCCCTCTGCCCCTTGGAAGATGATTTCGGCCGATTTCATCACTGATCTCCCCAAGTCCAAGGGCTTCACCACGATACTGGTCGTGGTGGACTGTTTCACCAAGATGGGTCACTTCATCCCCTGTGTGGGGGTGCCTACTGCCAAAGAGACTGCTGATATGTTTGTGCAACATGTGTTTCGGCTCCATGGACTTCCGCAGAGCCTGGTGACTGATCGGGGCACCCAATTCACTTCCCAGTTCTGGAAGGCCGTCCAGAAGCTGCTGGGGATTGATGTGCGGATGTCCACGGCTCATCACCCGCAGACCGATGGCCAGACCGAGAGGGTCAATGCCACCTTGGAGCAGTATCTGCGCTGCTATGTCAACTATCAGCAAAACAATTGGGCGTCCCTGTTGTCCTTGGCAGAGTTTGCTTACAACAATGCGACGCAGGAATCCATCAAGGAGACTCCCTTCTTTGCCAACTACGGCCACCACCCTCGGTTCTACCCGCCGGTGGACCCGTCCGCGGATGTTTCCGAGGCTAAGGATTGGCTTCGAGAGCTCACTGCACTCCAAGACTTGCTACGCACTCAATTGGACCAGGCGAAAGCTGACTACAAGCGGATGGCTGATCGGCGGCGTCAGGAGGGCCCTGACATCCTGGTGGGGGATAAAGTTTGGCTGTCCGCCAAAAATCTGCCCACGCAGCGGCCCACCCGCAAGCTGGACGCGAGATTTTTGGGTCCCTACAAGGTTTTGGAGAAGGTGGGGCCTGTTTCCTTCAAACTACAACTCCCAGCGGACATGAAACTCCACCCGGTGTTTCATCGTTCGCTGCTCCGCCCGGCGAAGGGGGTGCGGCCTGACGTGACGCAGCCGCCTCCTCCCCCTGTGATGCGGGAGGGCGGGGAGGAGGTCGAGGTGCAGGACATTTTGGATGCCCGCCTCCGCTACAGGAAGTTGGAGTACTTCATTGACTGGAAGGGGTTTGGCCCGGAAGAACGTGCTTGGGTCAAGGCTCGAGATGTTCACGCCCCGGAGTTGGTGGCTCGTTTCCACCGCAACTACCCTGACAAGCCCAAGCCCCGGGGCGGCCCAGGGGGCCCTGAGGGGGGATAGTGTAGCACCCATGGGTCCGCTCGGGCCACGGGGGAGGGGTAATGCACCGGGGGTCCCGTTGGCATTGGGACCCGCACAGGCTGAAAGGGACTCGGAGGATGAGTTGGAAGGCCCAGAGCAAGATTGGTCAGCCGTGCCTTTGCCCAGTCCACCGCCAGAGAGTTTAGCCTGGGACTTCGAATGGGAGCATTCTCCCGGGGAAGGAGCGGACCAGGTGGAGATGGGAGGCAGTGAAGCAGATAGCGGAGATAGTTATGAATTCCCAAATGGCCGAGGTTCCCAGGAGTTGGCCGAGCAGCAGATGGAGGCTAGCGGATGGGAAACTTCGGGGGAGGCTTCTTCTCAGGAAGATAGCGATACTAGGCTGGAAGAACGGGGCCGTTCTCATAACAGGCGCAGGGACATAGAGGAGGGCAGGAGGAGCTGGCATCTGTCCCTAGATCGTCACCGTTCGGAAAGTAGAGACTGGAGGCGCCGGGCCCTAGATCGTCGAGGGTCCCGGCCGAGGGATTAAGTACGGCCCCGTGGGAACTGATCCTCAGTTCTCCGGCCACGTCTATACTGAATAGGCGCGAAGCGGAGTGGGACCACAAGTTAACCGTGGTCATCAAGCCTTGCCTTGCCTTTGCCTTGTTTCCTGAGCCGCAGCGATTTTGCGGCACATTGCCTTGGTTCCTGATTCGCATGCAATTGCGAAACCTTGTCCTGTTTCCTGATCCGCATTGGATTGCGGAGCCTTGCCTCGCTTCAAGCTGTTCGCTAAGATCCTTTGGACAATTTGCATTGTACTTTGAACGCTTACATCTTATTGGACTATATACCTTTTGAACTGTTTTATATTCAATAAACTAGTTAGCCTTTGATACGTCTCCGTGTGTGTGTTAAAGGGGCAGTTCTAAGTCGGCGTTCGTGACAAGAAGGCACAGGGAAGTATTTCAGGAATTGCAAGTGTTTCTCCCTATTAATTGTGGCCATTTCAAATCCAACTTGAACAAGTGCACAGAACTTTACAATGAATGCCTTCAAGATACTGACACACTGATGGAAGCGTTTGACCTGTGGTGTCGAAAATGGAAAAAAGAATATACCTTTATGTCAAATGCACTGGAAGCATATCTTGTCTGTGTCAACAGTTACAAATGAAAGGTTGTTTTCAACTCTTAAATGTTTGAAAACATATATAAGAAGCACAATGGGGCAAAAACGACTGAATAGACTTGTACTCTTGAGTGCCCACTGAAGTGTATCGATGGAGCGTGATTTCTGTCAAAGTGTATTGACACAGTTTTCAAGTGTTTCCAACAGACATTGTAGAATTCTTTTGTAACCATAAATTACTAAGTAAGAGCCATTTTCAGTTTTCTAAAGACTCGAAACTTTGTAACTAAAATAGAAATTTGATTTCATTAAGTCTATATAAAATATAGAATCAATCATATAATTTAAATAGTTTTGTGTTATGGAACTACACTTCATGATTTGCTAAAAATGTTTCAACCCCCCCCCCCCCATTTTTTTCTGGCTATGGGCCTGAAGTCCAGTTAGTCCCCACCTCTGCCCCTGATTTCTGTTTGTAGTTGTAAGATTCAAATCATTCAGTTAAATAAATGGAACAAGTTATATAAAATAAAAGCAGGTACGCTTCAAATTTAAGAATATTACAGATATTTCTCACCTCAAAGTGCCAAGGAAGCATTGTACTCTAGCTAAAGACACGCCTTAGACCAGGGGTGGGCAATTATATTTTCCAAGGGGCCACATGAGAGCCAAAAAATATTATGGAGGGCCGCACCTAAAGGCTGAACTACATTCTGATCTACATTATTTATTTATTTATTTATTTACTTACTATATTTACTATATATTACACATCATTAATATTAAAATATTAATATATCAAGAAATATTCATATATTATTAGTATTAAAATCATAATTATTATATTATAGTATATATATATACATTATAATATATTGAAATTATAATATAATATAACATTATATTATATTATTATAATAAAATTATTATAAAATAATAATAAAAACCACTAAAATTAAATTAAATTAAATTCAAGAAGACAAGGTGCGAACCAAGATGAAGGCTGACATCCTGAAGAGAGGAAGGATCCCAAGATGGAATGGTCCAATGACCCCAGCCCAGAGGATGGCAAAGTGGACCCAGCAGTCGCTGCAGCAGAGGAGAGCAGGCAGCAGGCCATCGGCGGCTGCAGGCTTCCGCCCGCTCTCGCCCCCAGCCGTTCCCCAGCTGATTGCCCTGCTTGGCCAAGAGGAAGGGGTGCCGCTGCCACCATCCGACCGCGGGCTCTGTGGGGCCTGTGTTGGCAGACAGGCCAGAGGAGCGGCGGCTTTGGAGTGCCTGCCATCCCTGGAGGCGATCGTGGCCTGCAGGGGGAGCACTTGGAAATCTGAGGTGGCTCATCGCCGTGGCGACCCGGAAGATGATCAAGTCTTCTGGGTTGCCACAGCGATCAGCCCCCACAGGTCGCGGAGTGCTCCCACTGCAGGCGCGGATCGCCTCCAGGGATGGCAGGCACTCCAAAGGTGGCGCTTCTCTGGCCCGCGGGCCGTAGGTTGCTCACCCCTGCCTTAGACCTCTATCATGTCTTATTTTTTGGTTTTAAAATAGCAAATTGCTTTGATATGAAATTGAATGCCATATTAACGGGCTAAAATGAGAAGTAAGGTACACCCATTTTTAATCATCTCAAGCCTGCCAATTTGCAGCATCCTGTGTTGGAAAAATATGACTGCCTGCTGAAAGGATGAATGACAAATGAGGAAGATTACTCACTTTTTAAAAGGTTAATGTAGAACAATAGGAAAGAGCACATTAACAATATTAATGTGCAATAAGAATTATGTTCTCGCAAAAATCTTTTAGCCGATGCACATTTGTTAGATGACTATCAGATTCATTTTAGCATGAGCTTTAAGGGAATAAACCCTCCCTTTTAGGATCAAATGAATGAAGTATTGGGCTCAGTGGACAGATTTGTAGATACTATTATTATATTTATTTATACCCTGGTTTATCTCACCCAAAGGAGACTCAAAGCGGCTTAACATAAAAGCATTAGCATACAATCTAAAATAGACCAATATGCAAACATTAAAACAGGATTAAATATAAAATCCCAATTAAAAACCATTAAAACATATTCAAAGTTAAAAACTACTTCACCCCTGAACAGATTTTAAAAACCTTCATCCTTAAAAGTCTGTCTGAATAAAAAGATTCTAGCCTGTTATTGAAAGAACATCAGGGAGGGGGGCAATCTAGCTTTTTTGGTCAGGGAGTTCCAGAGTCGAGGGGCAGCCACCGAGAAAGCTGATAAAACTGGAAACAGATGAAATGCAATTGGGAAGCGCCAGTCCATGTAATATAAACTAGTCTCTCACGGAGGCTTCAGTTGCTTGCCTCCAGACAAATCCTTTGGCTATTGGCAATGCCTGTTTTAAATATTTTATTGTTGGATTTTAATTTAATGTTGTGATTCCTCGGGTTATACTATGGAAGAAGTGCAGCATATACAGCGAATAAGTAAACAATGCATCAGAAAATAAAATTACATAAAATCTAAGTTCCTTGTAATTTCTGTGGACTGTAACAGAACAGGAAATTCACTTTTAAGTTGTTTGTTGAAGAATTGTTGATATCCTTGTGAGGCTAAAATGCCACTTGTTTTTAAATAGATTTTCAAAAGGGAATGTGGGTTTTTTTTGGGTTGCTGTAGGTTTTTTGGTCTGTGTGGCCATGTTCTAGAAGCATTCTCTCCTGATGTTTCGCCTGCATCTGTGGCAAGCATCCTCAGAGGTTATAAGGTTTGTTGGAACTTCTGAGGATGCTTGCCACAGATGCAGGTGAAACGTCAGGAGGAAATGCTTCTAGAACATGGCCATACAGCCCAAAAAACCTGCAATAACCCAGTGATTTTGGCCACGAAAGCCTTCAATAATACAATTGTTTCTGTTGCCCAAAGTAAACAGCTATGTACATGGCAGCACACAAAAATAAGATCATATCAAAGGTCTGTTTCAGAACCCCTCTTTGTATAGGGATTGAGAAAATGCATCTAGGAAACTGTCATATAATGTCCCGCCATTGATTCCTAGAAAACGGTGCTGGGTAGATTCCCTCCCTGGGTACTGAAGTTTTATCTTCTCATGATGACTAATAGCGTTTGACAAAGGTGTCTTTCATGAATTTGTTGTATTCTATTCAAAAACTATCAACTTAGTAACCACCCAAAGCATTTTGCTGCCAGGTTACAGATAGGAAATGTTTGGCCCTCAAGACGTGCTGGATCCCAGCTCTCATTAGACACAGCCAGCAATAGTCTGTCCCAGTTAAGCTGTAATTCAACATTTTGAGAGCCAGAATTGTCTTTATGAGGCTTTCATGCTTGAATTGCATTGTAGCTTGCCAAGCAAATTTAATGAGACTTTGAAAGAAAATTTGGACAACATAAAATGAGAATAGGAAGCATACTTCCAATTAAGAAATTAACAGTGGTAATAACTCAGAATAACATAGCTATGATACTCTCAGTACTCTATGTATTATACTGATTCCTGAAAAATGTCAGGTGGGACATCATTGCAAAATCAATATTGTTTGTCTGGCCACATAGCTTTGTGCATAACTATATTTTTATCTTCCATATTTAAACATAAATAAAAAACAGTTGTTTTAGTTCTCATTATGAATAGTTCATCAACATTTCAGTTTTTTCTGCAAACTAAAGTCACCTGGATTTTTTTTTGACATGCATCAAGTGAAGTAGACTAATATACAAAAAGTTAAGCCATAATAAAGTTGGTATCCTTCAATGGTGTTTCGTTGTTGGTGTGTGTACTGTATATATGTGTTTTGCTGTGAAAGACTAGCAAAGCAACCTCTGGAAATTGTTCTTCAACATAATTGGTCTTCCCTTAGACATAGCACAGTTTGATCAATCCAACTTTTTCCTTCATAATATTCTGCTTCCAATCAAATGTTAATTTATAAAATGGTAGATAGCCCAGTTGAAGGCAGTGGGATAGATTTTAAGACCTGGTCCCAACATTTGTTAGTGCAAATAATATATACAAACATACCTTTTAAAAGAAAAGTGCCCTGTATAGTGAGGTTTATAATCCAGATTGAGAAGAAGAAGAAGAAGGTAATTCCAGAACGAAATGCCATTATCAGTGACACTAGGGAAATCCAAGTCCAGCTGTGTCCTAATCTGCTGTGTTGACAAAGGGATGCTGAGCCACACCTTGTGAAGTTGGAGTGAGGTTCTTTCTTGAGAGCTGCTGAAAAGCTACTGCCTATTTCACAGGAAGGAACAAAGTTGTTGCTCAGCTCAAAAGCCATTCCCTGGTCAAGGTCACTATCTGGAAACACATGACACCCCCCAAAACCATAAAGAACTATCTGGAAAACAGGATTGAGTGCTGACTCAGAAAACATGCACATGAGGAAAAGAGATAACACAGTATGTTAGTCCTATTCTTATAAACAGAGGAAGGTTTTTCTTTGTACTTCCAGAGAGCTCCATTCTGTGAGAGTTCCTGTCCATCCAGTTCAGACTCATTTATCTTTCTTTCAAATGGTTTGCCTGTTGGGCACAAAAATGTGTGTTGCATGAAATGATGTGGGTGCCTCTAAGCCCGAACACTTGGAAAATAAAGATGCTTTAGTTTCAGTTCAAAATTATTGTATGTGTTTTATGGGTGCTTGAAAGATGAGAACAGTTATTTACCTGACAGACTGTCTTCCCTCACATGTACCTGCTTGGATCCTAAATCCTTAATCTGAGGTTCTGCCCCAGGTATTCCTCCACATAAGGCACAGTGGGGGCTTACAAGAGAGAGTTTTTCAGTTATGGTACCTTGGTTCTGTATTCAGAAAGGCTTGTATATATTAATGCATTTTTGTACCAGTGGAGACCTTGATATTTTCCCATGTTTTAGAAATTCTTATAGTGCCTTCAAGTGTTTTCAGTTTTATCTTCCACTGTTGGTTTTACTGTGATTCACCATAACTGTGCTGTTCACCTTATTTTTCCTTGTGTGTTATATTTATATGCCACCTAGAAGATGATTGCTATCCACGGTTCTAAAAATGAGAGGGGGCAACACAACTCCAGACTTCCTTGCACAAAATGTATTGCCTGTACCCATAGCAATCTGGGTTCAAGCATAGCTATAGACCAAAAATTGTCTCAAGGACCTTGGTGGATGACCTAGGAGTTGGACGGACGGACGATTGCACCCCTTATTAGTCTTGCTAGATCTTTCAGCAGCATTTGATACCATTAACCATGCTATCTTTCAGAGCCATTTGACTTTGGAGGCATTGCTTTTGTCTTTTTGTCTCTTGCTTCAGCATTTCTAGGGGTCTATTGTTCACCCTCCTCGCCTGTGAGCTTCCACAGGGGTCAACACTTCCCCTTATGCTTTTTAACAAGAAGCTGCTGTGAGAGGTCATGCTATGTTCTGTGGTTGGATATCATCAGTCCAGATTCGTTGACCGAGTGCAATAAAGGACTCAATGTGAGTGAACAGATTGAGGCTTCAGCTAGACAAGGACGTGCCAAGGGTTAGTATTAAAATCAACCTGGGATTAGGATTGCAGCCTGCTCTGAATGGGCTTGCACTTCCTTTGGAAGTTTTCATAGCTTGAGGGTGTGAGCTTGGATCCAGCACTGCTTCTGGAAAGCAAGATATGGTGACTGCCCACCAAACAGAGCCATAGAGTGACCAGTAGTGTCCTTAGCTTCAACTGGTGTGCCACCTGCACTTTGGGGGGGGGGAGGCAGATCTGGCCACAGTGGTGCATGCATGATGATTAGGCCACTGTAATGTGCTCTACATGGAGCGACTTTTGAAAAGTGTTTGGAAGCGGCAGTTAGTGCAAAATGCATCAGCCAAACTAGTTTCAGGTGTGCATTTGAGACCGCAATGACATCAGTCTTGGAAGAATGGCAGTGACTTCCAGTTTGTTTCCAGGCTCAATTAAAAGGTGCTGGTGTTTACCTACAAAACCCGAAATGATTTAGGACTAGGATATCTGAAAGAATGCCTCCCCTCATGCCAGAAATTTGAACTCTTCAGAGGAAGTTCTCTTGTGTGCCCCAGCACTTCATGAAGATGGCTGGTGGCCTCATGTAACAATACTTTGTAACAGTGAACCTATCAACATTGGACCCATACTACAAAGTGGACCAAAGGTCACTTCCGAGCATCTGGATGATGTCCAGGGACCTCCAGCCTCTAATGCAGGGTAAAACTGGTACCTTTACTTTACTCTGTGGTAGAGGCCATAAGTTCCTGGACATCATCCAGATGAGGAATGCTCTAGAGTAGGCCTGCACAACCTGTGGCCCTCAAGGCATTTGGGCCTCCAGCTTCCAGAATCTCTAGCCACCTGTTCCAATAGCCAGAAATTCTGGGAGTTGAAGTCCAAAACACCTACAGGGCCACAGGTTGTGCAAGCCTGCTCTAGAGCTTCCCCACACTTTGGTTCACACAGGCCAGTGTTTTGTGTCATAGGGAAAGGGGATAGCACTTACCTTTGACGTTGTCATCACAGTGGCGGCAACAGAGCTCATGGCCGTCGTTGAGTGCCTTTACTGATGTTGGTCAAGGTGGCCACACAATTTGGAGAAAGAAGGGGGGACCCCCCCCAATTCCTTTTTCCTTGGCCTGACTAGATGGTCAAAACTCTGATCCTATCTCTGCCCCAGTTCTGCCGTGGAGAGGTGTAAACATTATGACAGATTTTGCGACCAGTGTAGACGGACTCAGTGCCTTGACTCTGGAATGCCTTACTCAAGAAAGTCAGGCTGCCCCATCTCTTAAATTTCTGACTGGCAGCCAGAACAATGCGGTTCCACATGGCACTCAACATTTAAAAGTGCTGTTTTATAAATGGACTCTGAAATTGCTTTTAAACTGCTTTTGAAATATTGTTAATAGACTTTGAGTCTAATTAAGGAAGGAAGGGAGTGGTTGCTACTGCTTCATGTCTAGTATTTTTGCCTCAGGGATCGGATTAAATTATATTTCTGTCAGATTGTACAGAAGTCATTTCAAGTCATTTGGGTATCTTCCAGGATTTCCAGCCTATCAGAGCCATGTAGTTTGGGGCACAACACAAAGGTTGTTCAAGTGGTGTTTGCTTAATACCATTCTGATATAAATACTCAAACATTTCCATATAAGCCAAAATTTCTTTTCAAAAACAGGTTATCATTTTAACAGTTTACATATTTATTGGGCACCACCACAATTTTATGTTTTGCTCACACTGTGTAGGCAGTCCCTTATTCAAAGTTTTTTAAAAAATTCTATGTAATCAGTAGAGTTTTAGTACAGTGTACAGGAAGTGCTTTCGTTCCACATTCATTGTTTGTCCTGAAAAAACCTTTCAGAATTTTCCTCTGTAGTCTTTAAAGAGGCCCACACCCATCAGTTTTTCTGGCACTGCAGTCACTGAAATGCATGCTGCAGCATTGATATGAGTGCAAACCGTTTTCAAAGGGATGAATTGGAAATAAGAACTGGTCATCCTACCAGGGATAGGAACAGTGGAAGACCAACAAAACATTACAACAAGAAAAACTCTCTATTGGCATATTATTGTTTACAAAAATAATTTGGCCAAATAAATGACATGAAATAATCCCACGCTTCATTGGCACATATTACATTGTACTTTTTCCAGTAAATTTGAGCTACAAACATTATGCTTTTTTTTTCTAGCTGTACCCGGCACGCGTTGCTGTGCCCTATTTAGGAGATGCGGGAAAGTCTGAGTATGTAAGGGTTTGAAATGATGCTACTTATGATCTTGGTGGGTGTGTACATGTGTATATGTGTGTATGTAGTGTATATATGTGTGTGTATATGTATATATGTGTATGTATGTTTATATATGTATACATGTGTATGGTACTGTATATGTGTGTGCATGTGTACATACACATGAGGGGGGAAAGGGGGGAAAGGGGTCTGAGGCTGAGAGAGGAAAAGAAGGGGGCTGAGGGTGAGGGGAGAAGAGAAGGAGCCTGGGGCTGACGTGGGGGGTTGGGGGCCGTAGGCTGAGGGGGAGAAGGAAAGGTCCTGAGGCTGATGGAGGAAAAGAAGGGGGCTGAGGAGGGAAAAGAAGACGGCAGCAGCGACCCCGGTCCTTCCCTCTTCACCCTCTGCCATCCGGAGGGCAGTAGCGGCGAGGGCAGCGTCCCCACGCCTCGTCCTTCTTCACCCTCCGTCCTCCGGAGGGCAGGCTCAGGGGTGCGGAAGCTTCTCGGAGTAACCAGGAGGTCTCCGTGTGGTAGCTGCTGCTCCGTGGCGGCCGCCATCTTTCCTGGCGGCACTTTGGGCCAGGATGGGGCAGGACCTCCGGTTTGCATTGTCAGTTTCCGGCCGGACCCTTTTCCTGACGGATTGACTTCCGTCGGAGCCTTTTCGGCCGGACCGGAAGCGGTTCGGCTGCCATGTTTTTTGTAGTTTTTTGGGGTATTTTCAGTGTGGCTTCCCCGGAGAGCCCCAGAAGCGACCGATGCGGCGGAGAGCGGCTGCGGGTCTCCCTCTGTGAGGCGGCGGAGGAGGCGGGTTGGGCGCCGCCGGTGTGGCGGTGAAGTTGCTGGTGTGTGGGGAGAGAGGGGGACGGGATGGGTTGGGGGGGGGAGTCAGAGTGCGTAGTGTGTTTGCTCTCCCTCTGTCCTGCGTTGTGGTGGGGGGGGGGGGTTGTAGTGCACCTGCGCGATGGCTCTCCCTCTGTTCTGCGCTCGTGGCCAGCGCAGAATGGGAGCCTATGGGCGGTTTTTGGGGGCTGATTTTGGGGGGGTTGGAAGGTAGGAAGGTGGTTTTTTTGGTGTGATGGTAATACCTCGTGGTCTGTGGGAATGTGTCTCGTTGGATTGGTGTTTCTGGGGGGCGTAGTTTGGCCGTGCATAACGTCCTTTGCACGACCACTCGATTTTTATATATATAGATTGTACTTTTTCCAGTAAATTTGAGCTACAAACATTATGCTTTTTTTTCTTTTGAAATAATCAGAACTGAGTTGAAACAGGTGGCGTTTTCATGAATATTTTGTCTTGCTTTCAAAAGATCCTCCTTTTGGTGATTTTTTTTGTAGTGCAAAAATGATAGCCCAAGTCTTCACCAGTTGTGCAGCAGAAAGTATGGGAAGTGTGAGCATGATGTTAATGCCACGCTATCCCTTCAACCATTTCACGGAAAGAAAAACATAGCCCTTGATTCTTCTGAGTGACACCATAATACAGTAAAATATGATAGGTTACCCGACCCCACGATATTCATTACATGATTATAGTTGGGAAAATGTTGGATGACAAAGGAAATTAAAATAAAGCATTTAAAAGGCACTAAAGTATATGTGTAGTGAATGGGATCTCAATACATCTGAGTAGAGGAATTGTAGGGCCCAACACAAAAACATTTCTGTACAGATGCTGGCTCTGAAATCTAGCACATTTAAAAGCAGCATGGAAAAGTTGACATTTATTTGTATTTCCTGATGCATTTTGGAGCAAAATTCATGTCTTTGCAAAGAAAATACTTCTCAAATTTAATCTTGCTTGATTTTGGCAAAAAAGAATCTCAACAAAAGAGAAAACATTTTAAAACTTAGTGTTTAATTTTAAGATAGCTAATTGATAACAACGCATAATTTTTATTCTTTGGTGATGTTCCTATTAAATAAGTCACATATCAGCCAAACAGAGAACTCTGAAACAATACTTTTATTTCAACATCTCAAGTATGTGGTGCTCTATACAGTACAATGCTAGCACACCTGTGCAAAGTCTTAGAAAATTTAAATAAAAGATAGTGCCTCTTGAGTACCTCCTACTTAAAAAAAACATCAGTGCTGTGCACAAGAAAAAATGTGTCTTGTTAAAGCCAAATAAATAAATATTGCACTTCCAAAACAAGAACAAAA
Organism: Anolis apletophallus; assembly: GCA_030556195.1. Classification (NCBI taxonomy): domain Eukaryota; kingdom Metazoa; phylum Chordata; class Lepidosauria; order Squamata; family Anolidae; genus Anolis; species Anolis apletophallus. Next base: position 84,834,010 of record JARBWK010000002.1, on the reverse strand, counting down.
CTTCAGAACAAGAACAAAACCCAAAACAGAAACCTATGAATTGTGTAAGATGATTGACCTTCTCTTAGTGGCCATATCAGCCCTATGAATTTGATTCAGTTATAACATATAGGAAATAATGCATAGAGGAAAAATGGCTGCATAATCTTTTCTTTTTCATCAAAGACAGCCACTATTTTATATCCTGATGAGCCCATAAATATTAAGATACAATTCCATTTAAAAATTAAATAAGCAATGGTTGGCCCCAATCCCTGATCATGAGAACATCAAATGTCAGATACTCTGGCAAAAAATTGGTTTCCTCCCCCTCCAGGTATTGGTAAAGCATTACATCTTTTCAGCAGAAAGTAGATGGCTTTATAAGCAAAACATCTGTTTATCTTTAGTAATTCTACTTAGCCCAATGCAAATGTTTTATAGATGAAATAAAGGCAAAAAGTGTACAAATGAGTGTTACGTTTTGGTGGGTCTTCGCATTTTTATACAGTTCAGATTTAGCACTTCTCTTCTTTTAATAATGGCTATGGGGTTAGGATGACACCCACTATATACAAATTCTTCTTCCGCTTGACATTAACATCAACTTTGGTTAGTCTTATCACAAGGATAGCAATTAAGCAGCAACTCTGCTGTATTGGCCATGCTTGCTGGGAATGACGAGTACAATATAACTGGAAGGCACCAAGCTGAAAAAGGCTGCAAGAAGTAACACTTGGGTTTGAAGCTAGTTTTAAAATGTTGTTTAAAATAATAATTTAGATTTAAGAATGATTTTTACAGGTGTAAACCTTAGCACTAGTTACAAGTCCACAGAAAAACAGAGAAAAAGCCCTTAGCTCATTACACAGCAATAGTTAAGGAATAAAGAATGGCCGGCCTATCATGAGCAGATATATGGCTTAGCCATAACCAAACCTTAATCTCACTATTTTAACTTGCCAACAGTGATCACCTCAAATTAAATATACCATTGCTTGAGAGGAGTATTCCCCGCCCTGCATGACACAGCTTTCTGAGTTATTTTGTAATGGCATTTTTATTCCTCATTCTTTGGTTTTGCTTCATCATCGTTCCTATATAACACATTTAAAGTATCAGCTCTTTTTCATTGGAATGAAAAAGTATGATGAGCTATTTCTTATTAGACAAATCATTTTAATTCAAAAGCCAGCAGAAATCTATTATTCTTTACCCCCTTTAATTCTTCTTTTCCAGTTTGAGAGGAAATGATACACATTCTCATTAGCCTTTTAAACATGCTTAATCACACTATTTTGTGCCTCTGGAGCTGTTAAGAGACATATCAGATGGTGAATATATACACAAAGTTGTATTTAGTATCAATGTTACCCATCTCATAGCTTAAGCTGCTTTCCGCAGTTTCTCCCTGGTTGGAAATTTTGTTTAACTGTTGCTTGGATAATCATATTATACATTTTTCCTGAGATTCTCATGATCATATATCAATAGAATGTAACATACTTTATCAACATTAGTTATGCAGTATCTTCTAAAAACCGCTAACTCTTCTTTAGAGCCTCTGATTCCAGTAGAGGAGGAATTATCTCATTTCCACAGTAATTAATGTAGAGAACTTTGTGCAAAAGGGTAACACAGTGTGATGAGTTTGCTGAGGGAGAGCTTGCTGAGGGAGAGCTTTGTGAGATGGTAAAACTATACCTCATACTCCTTATAGGAATCTAAATGGCAGAACTTCCAGCAATCCTTTCATCCTGAGGTTTATTTAGAATCAAGCCTCCTGTTTGTTCTCCATCTAATTATGTCAGCCAAGGCTTGCAATTTTTATTTTGTAACTTGGATTCTCCACCAGGAGATTGACTCACACTAGAAAGGACAGGGGTATTTCAGCTTCATCCAAAGCAGCACTACAAATACATTACACATTACTTCCTTCCAACATACCCACTGGCTTTCTTTAGTTCCACACATCCATATTTATCAATATCGTCTAATTTTCTTTGTAAAATGTGAAAGAGTTATGCAGCTCAGGTTTTATGAGGGCTGTGTTTGGACAGACATTTATTTGGCAAACAAGATACTATAAAGGGAGCAAAGGGCAGTGCTTAGCTCTTCCTATAGGAAATTTCCACCATCCAACTAGTATTTGTTCCTCATGAAATCAGCAGAAGGAAAGAAGCTCCTCATTGCATCTATCAGTTGCACTCTGCAAGTGTATCCCAAGCTTTATTAAAGTTATAACAGAGAGAAGAGTTTAATACAAACACATCTCCTTTGTAACATCTAACCTTAATAGAACATGTTCAAGTGGAATGTGTTTCTTCAAGGTCACTGTACTTACAGCAGGTTGCTGCTTCCAACTATCATGCATGCCAGACATTTTGTGAAACCCAAGTGTCACTATATACTTACTGGAACATATGGTAAAGCTTTCCAGAAGACGCAAGGGAGGTCACTTTCTTGGACTTGTGATAGAACTGAATGTGAATTTTTGTGTGCCCTATAATGTGATGTGACAAAGGTTTTATGTGCTCATAATTATTTGTAATTTTTCCTTGCATGGCATTATTTTGTATATATGGTAGAGATGGCAAGCATCAATGCTTCCCCTCATTCAGGCTTCTCTTCTGGTTGATGTGAAACTGCTTACACAGCCAACATATGTTTACATTTTACTTTTTTCTCATTCTCTTCTGTTGTGACATAAAATATTTATTTATTTATTTGTGACATTTATATCTCGCCCATCTCAGCCCGAAATCTCTATCACATAAATAAAAAGAATCTTGAAACTGGAATCCATACTGAGATTTGCAGAGTTGGAAGGCTGTGGATGGCATTCTTTAGAAGCACGAGACTTTGTGTTTTACCTGTGTTTCTTCAGATATTAATGCCTAATTTTTGGTCAAACTCTTTATATTTCTCATGTGGTTGTCTTCATAGTCAGGCACATCAATCAAGTAACAATTAGCATAAAAAAGAAAACTGTATTTATTGGCTGGTGTTATCTGGCTAATTTTTTTAAAAAACACACTGCATTTCCTAGTCTTATGGCACAAAAGAACCTAAATGGTGAATTACTGATCACAGGTGACCACCAGGAAAGTGACAAAGCACAACTTTGTACACTTCAGGTTTCAAATGGGTGCTGGATTGTAAATGGCTTTTCTCCCCACTCTTGCTTTTGTTATTCTGTGCGTTGGTTACGTCGCAGTCCTGAGTTCCACCAGGAATATTGCTGGACAGCAGAACAGGAAGCCTTCACTTGTGGCCCATCTGATAACTCAGTACAGGAGAAGAAGTAACTGTATAAAGTGGAGATTCCCAATACCACAGCAAAAATAATGATGATGGCTGCTACAACCCAGAGCATGTTCCAGTGTTTATGCAGTTTGGGGTATAGTATTTGTATGTAATGGATAAGAACTTCAAGTTTGCTGTAAAGTGAAAAAGGAATAAGTAAAAAATATGTATGCTTATTGATAACCTTTGACACCAGATACTTCTAATATTCTGAAAGCTGACATGTTGTGCAATACTCAGATCCTGGCTATATACATGCTATACTTATTGGATGATTTCCCTCAGGATCAAAGGCATTGTTCTCAACATAATGGTTGCTATAAAGTTTTAGACCTTTTGTAAGTATTTTCTTAGGGAAAGATTTTCCAAATACATTCCAGATTGAACATATTATATTCAGGAGACAGAGGTATACAGGTATAATTGAAGGGTATCGTTGGCTAAATTTGTCACCATGGATTCAATCAGAGGATCAGCACTGCAGTTAAAAAGCCCAATAAAAGCTAGAAGAGAAAATGCCTGAGCCCTGTGAAGGATTTCATCGTATTTTTACGCTCAAAGTTGCTCTGGTTCCGACATCGTGTAAGAGTATCACAGGAAAATAGATTACTTAATGTTTTCACATGCAATTCATCTTTTGAAATTAGTTTGTAATGAGAAAGAAACAACCTATGGAAGTGAAAAGGCTAATTTGTATTACAAACATCTCCTTGCTTTCTCTTCCACACACAATATTACAAATGAGCTCAAAGGCAATTGCAAATGTATGTGTAAAAACATATGTCATCTCAAAATGGTTACACTACGTAACACTGAACAAATGGAATGCAAATCTGAAACTGGCAGTATGAATCTCAACAATACAGCCATTTACTTGCAAACACACACGCACACACTTATCTCAAACAGGGCTGAGCAACTCTTTTCTAAGGGCTGCATTGTCTTGGTGCAATTTGTTGAGGGCAACATGTCAACAATGGATGAACCCATAGTCAAAAATAGGCAAGCCTACTTCTTTTGTTTTTAACAATGTCTTTCCTCTGTTTGCCACCACTTTCTCCCTCTCTGTCTCCTTGTCCTTGCAGGGAAAGGGCGAGCTTATTTTTGCAGAGGCCTCAAGTGATCATGTGTGAAACCTAGACCCAGGGCCAGGGCCGTAGCCAGGATTTTGATTCGGGGGGCTGAGTTTGGTTCGGGGGCCTGAGACTGGGTGAAAGAGGGTCTACCCTAGCAAACCTTTTGTATTGTTATCCCAATAACCCCATGAATGTGGGATATAATGAGCATGGTGATCAGATCATGATATGAATAAACATAACAGTTTAAATAATGTACCAGTAAGGCCTTCTCGCGGACCACCCTGAGAATTTCGGGGGGGGTGAAGCCACCTAAGCCCCCCCCCCCCCAGCTACATGCCTGCCCAGGGCTGCATATAACCAAGCCAAGGGCAGGCGTTGCCCCTAGCTCCTCTAATCAAGAATAATGCTTCAATATTGTGCAAAAGAGCTGGAAGATCTTCCTCCAAGTGGGGCCCCTGGTGTTCATAATCTAACACATCCCATCTTCATTCAGATGAATGCTGGGAGCTACAGAGAAACACTTCTAGAGTGTGCTGGGTTGGAGAAGGCTGTTTAAGCAGTAAAGGTTTAGTCCCAACCCATGACATAGTATTCACAACGTGAGATTTTGTTTACTCAAGTTTTGCTATCCATATCTCTCAGCAGTTCTCTCTCACTCTGCTGTCCAGATATCTTTTATGCACTTTGCAGTATAAAAAGGAGACTGATGAAAGCTCGGAAAATTTGGCTACTAACAATTTTTATGATAAATGATTAGGAGTGACAGATAGAAGAACACTGATGAGACAAATGACATTGAATAGAACTACTAACTGGATAGGTGATTTAAAAAAAATGTGATATATAAATTAGGAAATTCGATGGAACACCTTTTTACTGGTTAACCTATGGTAGAAACTTGAAGCAGTCAAATAAATTTAATTGTATATAAGAATATGGCAGAGATAATGTCTTTAAATTGATACTGTTTGGATTGTTTACTATTTACTCAGATATGATTACTGTTTATTAAAATGCTTTAAAAAGAAAGCAGATTGATTATTTTGAGCATGAATTATTGTGGTCCTGTTGTCTGTAAAATTATTTTTGTGCAATTTTCCCCATTGTTTTATAGACAAGGGGATGTTTGATTTTTGTCAAAAACAGCTGGGGGAACTGCTAGGACAAAAATGTCATTACAACTGTGTTGCTGTGAGTTTTCCAGGCTGTATGACCATGTTCCAGAAGCATTTTCTCCTGACGTTTCACACACATCTATGGCAGACATCCTCAGAGATTGTGAGGTCTGTAGGAAACTAAGCAAGTGAGGTTTTTATATCTGTGGAATGTCCAGGGTGGGTGAAAGAACTCTTTGAGACAAGTGGGTAAGTTTCTTTCTCCCGCCCTGGACAATCCACAGATACAGTGTGTGTGTGTGGGGGGGGGGAGTATTTAGTCAGATACCAATTGTACAAGTCTACCTATGATGTCAATTACAGGCCTCTCTCATCTTTTAACGTGGGAGAACTTGTACAATTGGTATCTGACTAAATACTTCCCCCCCCCCCACACACACACACACACTGTACCTATGATGTCAATTACAGGCCTCTCTCATCTTTTAACGTGGGAGAACTTGTACAATTGGTATCTGACTTAAATACTCCCCCCATTGTATATAAACCTCACTTGCCTAGTTTCAAACAGACCTCACAACCTCTGAGGATGCCTGCCATAGATGTGGGCTAAACGTCAGGAGAGAATGCTTCTGGAACATGGCCATATAGCCCGGAACACTCAAAGCAACCCAGTGATTCCAGCCATGAATGCCTTCGATAACATTGTAACAACATTTGGCAATCAGTTTAAAGAACAATCAATAATGTCAAGATTCACCAAACAAATTAGCACCAAACAATTTTAGTATAGCTATGTTCTTACCTGTGTTCCTTGCTGATTTCATCATCACTTTCGCCTGCTACATTGGGGCTTTCATCTATTTTGTCCTCATCATCTTCTTTCAGATCTTCAAGTTCTTTGGTTTTCTTTAATCCTTCTTGATAGCTTTTTGCAAAAAAAAAGTATATATATAATAATAACCTTTTTCTTTTTCTTTTCGAAAAAGTAGAATTCATTGAAGCCTCAGGTAAAAGTAAAATAAATCTAAAAGGTTTAATTAAAGATTAAAACTCGGAGTTGATTTTCAACAGGTCAATGTAAGTATTGTTCCTGAGCTTTTATCAAAAAGGAACCATTTCTTTCTGAGTAGAGTCGTGAAAGGCGAAAACAATCTGTCCTGGAAGAACCTAAAAGAAACATCAACCCCTTCTCCTCTTTCTGCTACAATGCGGCTTTTGGCCTTTTTGAATATTTACGCAGGATACATACATACATACATGAATGATAAGTGGATGCACGTCACCCACAGCATTTTTCCTTATCTAAGCCACATTGATTGTACAATTCCCAAATTATTGTGACTTCTTTCCACGAGCCAGTGGTAGATCTTCATCTTCTCATTGTAAGAAAGATTGAGCATGTCCAGTGGGTCTGGGGCAGTATCCAGGTAACTAAACCATTAAATCTGTACTATAGGCACATTCTTCTCACGAACAACTTGTTGCCAAAATACAAACATTAATATAAGACATGCAAAGTTAGTTAATATCCTCAGGATATGGCTGAACAGAGATTTGAACTTTGGTCTCCAGGAGTCCTAAGTCAATGCTCACTAAGTTATAGATATACACTATACACTATCAGGTGATATAGCTATTATTAGCTATTATGAAAGAATCAAGGGGACAAATATGCTATTTTGACTGAATATTGTGATGATAAATCTTCATTGTAGTTAGACTGTTCTTTTTGAGATGCAATTAGAAAATGTGGTTTCTGTAGGTAGTTGACCCCGAATTCAGAGAGTGAGCAGTTAAAACAGTTGAAAGCCGGCGAACTGAAGGAGAAGAGGTTTAGTCTTTGTTTGGTTTTGATTATTTACTTTTTGAGAATGATAAAAGTAGTTGCTTTGATTAACATGGAAAAGTCAACACATTTAAAACTTGATATGGCCTTGCGGCTAATGCAATAAACTATATACTAACACATTTAAAGGTATCTAGAAGTGTGGGTATTAACTTTGTTTGCACATCATGATCATTGTTCACAGCAGCCACAAAGTTTCTTTAATATGTACTCGAGGTACAGGATCACAGAACAAAAGTTCCTCAAGCCATGACATTCTCATTCTCAGAAACAGACTAAAATGCTCTCAAGGATAAACCTAACTAGGGAAATGGGAAACATAACATAAAACAACAGATTGTGCATCTCTCTTTGTGTTAAATATTTCTGTGTGTATGCGCATTCAAATCACCTGTCGACTTTTGGTGACTCCAGGAATATGATAGAGTTTTCTCAGGCAAGGAATACTCAGAAGGGATTTTGCCAGTTCCTTCCCTTGAAATCTATCCTAAAGTTCCTGATATTTAATGGCAGTCTTCCATTCATGTTCTAAACAGAGTTGACCCTGTTTATTTTTAAAGATCAGATACAATCTTTATGTATGTGTATAAATAGAAGAAATGCCTATTCACAATCTCTACACCTAGAAATCATTTTAATGGTTAATTGTATTTCCAGGGTTGTTAAATTACTCTGATGAAAATAAGATTCATAGCTGTAGAGATTCTGAATAAAAATTTCTACTGTTTTAGAAATGTTACTTTTGCAGTAAATAGAAAATAGGGCCCTTTTTGGCTAGCAGAAGTCTATAAAATTTATGAAAATAAAAAAAAATCCATGGTTGCTTTAGATCAGTGTTTCTCAACCAGTGTGCCGTGGCACACTAGTGTGCCGTGAGCAATCATCAGGTGTGCCGCGAGAAAAGCTCTCTGCCCCCCTTCCTTCCCCCCTCCTCCTGTTGAACTCCTGCTGCTTGGGAGAGGAGGAGGAAGGGACAGGCGGTGGCGAAGAAAAAGAAGAAGGGACCGGGGCACCGCCTCCTTCGGCCGTTTCCCCAACCTGCCTCCAATCTGCCATGACTCCTGCCATGACTCTTGCCCCTTGCTTGTTGAAGCCGCGTGGAGGCGGAGCCCCGCCTACTGAAGCCCGTCCACCGCTCATGCTCCTCCTCTGAGAGAGAGCTGAAGCCGGGGGGAGGGGGGGGCATGACGCAGCCTGGCTCCGCCCCCTCCCCCAGCTTCAGCGCTCCCACAGCTTTGCCAGCCTTGAGGGGCAGTGCCAAGCCAGCGGTGGCAGAGCCAGCACAATGCTGGCTTGGCACTGCCTCCTCAAGGCTGGCGAAGCTGTGGGAGAACTGAAGCCAGGGGAGGGGCGGGGCATGGTGTGGCCTGGCTCCTCCCCTGGCTTCGGCACTCCCAGCAGATGCTCCCAGCAGCTCACCATCCCCAGCCGTTCTTTACTGTGTTACAGTGTCATTTTGGTTGGTGGTGTGCCCCCGGATTTTTTTTAATGTTAAAAGTGTGCCGCGGCTCAAAAAAGGTTGGGAAACATTGCTTTAGATGATAAAAAGAGCATGCCTATATTTCACACTGAGTCCAGGCAAACAGTCTTACCCTTTGTTATAAGCTTCCTCCTCTATTTTGGCTTTTGTCTCTGGATTAATGTCTTCTATGCCACTCTGTGTCTGGGCTGAAGAGGTGGGTTCAGAATCAGGCTCCCCATTTGATTTTCCACTAACAGGTTTGAAAATTGACAAATGACAAAATGAGAGGTATCAGGTATAGACTGCATAACGTAAGAGTGACAATTTACTTTTTGTGTGGATTTGCATACATTGATTGAAATGAGGGGCCAAGATCTATAGTCACAAAAATGGCATTCTGCCCCCTCTCCCAATCAATTTGTGCAATTCAGCATTTTTTATTAGAATAGCACAGTACAGACAAACTAAAGCAGAAATTGCTACTTCAAAAAATTATTTTAAAGCAGATTTTCAATTACTGTGCTGACTGTAGGTTTCTGGGAATTGTAGCGCAACAGTAACAACTATTTCATGCTGTTTCATTTCCAATGGTCTATTTTCTCACTGTGGATTTATGCATGTGAGTTTCATTGTGTTCACATATTTCAGGTTTGGAGACATAAAATGTTGGAATATTCCCTTATAAATGTTAAAATAAGCAGAAGTAAACAATTTTCTGGCTATAAAGTGCAAGAAAAATGTTAGATTTATAGAGAAACCGACATAAGAGAAGCTTGGTAGTTTTAGTATTGTAGGTAGGAATGTATGTTTGTTGGGCTGTCATTGTCTAAGTATGTCTATGTTTATGCATGTATAAATATTGTTGCTTTTCTTTTTCTTTTATTAATTAAAATATTGGGGGTGGGATGGAGAAAAGTTTGGAAAGTTTAGAAAATAAAGTAGGCATTTTAATAAAATGAGGGATACTTTCAGATCTGATTAACCAAACTGGATGGGCAGCCTGACAATAAACAGAGATTCTGCTCAAAATAAATGGATAGGTGTATGGTATTATGCCAAAGGGAAAATTGATCCAAAGGAGAGGATTGTTGATTGTGGTACTAAACCGCCTTCTTTGTGGAAGATTATGATCTTAGTGATGCCCAAGGCCTGCAGTTCTGGACTCTGATTTTTCTGCTCTTGACTGTCAGCAGATGTGAGAAGACAATTTTTACAATTTCTCAGTGGATCTATGCATGTGAGTTTCATTGTGTTCACATATTTCAGGGATGCTGAAATTATAAAATGTCATCTCCCTCCTGAATGATACTCTTCATGATGTGGTTATTTTGCTACATATAAGCTGGATGTATCACACCAACACAGTCCTCTAAGCACCATCATGTACTTTTAAAAAAATCAATAATCATACGTAGTTCCAAAATGTCAGCAAGACATTTCCGTCAAATATATTCTGTATTTCCTGAAGATGACAAGTGTTCTGCCTGGGGAGAGAAGCTGCCAATGTCCTGAACACTGTCTAGGAAGTACGTACATGCAGTAAAGTTCAAAAGCACAAGTACATCCTGTATTCCCAGAAGACACCTCTTAACAAAATGTGAAATCCTGGCTTCACGTCCTATGTCTCTTGCTCTTACATTTAGAAATATGGAACAGAGCTTGGAAATAATGTGTCAGAAGCAACAAAACTGCCAATAACACACTACTTTTCAGGGTAATGGAAACATAATGACAATATTTTAAAAAGAAAAATAATGTGACTAAAATTTTTGAGTTTATTTTTTACTAGCTTTGGGACTTGGCAGTGACCGGGTTATTTGAAAAAGGTAAATATTTGGGGGGGCATGTGGTAATATCGCTTAAGTTTGGTCCAGTTTGGTTCAATGCTTTCTGGATAAGGGTGAACTACAATTCTCAGATTCTCAAGGCAATCACCTCCAAACTTTGACACTGTTTGCAGTTGGCCATGTTGCGTCTATGTGCCAGGTTTGGTCCAGACCCATTGTTGGCTGAGTGTAGTGCTTTCTGGATAAGGCTGAACTACAACTCCCAGATTCCCAGGGCAATCACCCTGAAACCTGTCAGTATTCACAGTTGGCCATGTTGTGGCTGTGTTGTGTCTGTATTCACAGTTGGCCGTGTTGTGTCAAGTTTGGTCCAGATTCCTCGTTAGTTGGGTTCAGTGGGCTCTGAACCCAACCAACTTCCAAAATTAAGGCCAATTCCCACAAGCCCCTGCAGTATGTTCAGTTGGTCACAGGGATTCTCTGTGTCAAGTTTGGTCCTGGTCCATCATCTGTGGGGTTCGGAGTGGTCTTTGATTGCAGGTGAACTATAAATCCCAGTACCTACAACTAACACAAATGTCAAGGCCAATTCCACCAGTATTAAAATTTGGGCATATTGGGTATGCGTGCCAAATTTGCCCCAGATCCATTGTTTGTGTTTACAGTGCTCTCTGGATATCTCTTGGCTTTTCTTCACGAACGAAGATTCAGGAAGGACTCATCCCACGCTTTCTACAAACGCATTGATGACTGGATATAGGTGAATTATAATTCCTATAAATCAAGGTGAATTTTCCGCAAAGTATTCCTGCATGATTTGCTCGCCATGAGGGCTGTGTGTGGTAAGTGAGGTCCAGGGCCATTGCTGGTGGGATCCAGAGTGCTCTTTGATTGCAGGTGAACTATACATCTCCATACCTACAACAGCTATAAATCTAGCTGAATTACCCCCAAATCTTTCCAGTATGATTTGTTGGTCATGGGGGTTCTGTGTACAAAACATGGTCCAGGTCCATTGTCAGTGGGGGATCACAGTACTGTGTCTTGTTGCAGGGTGAACTATAACTTCCATCCTGTGGAGTCAGTCCCCCAAACCCCTACAGAATGTTCAGCTGCTGATCAATTCCTCTGTTTGCTGTGTGCCTTAGGAAATGATTAAGGGAGAGGCAGTCACAGAGAGAGAAAGGAATCCTGGGAAGTGTCTTTGGTGGTGGAAAAACAGAAAATCTAGGCTGAAATTTTTCACGTCTGAAAGCCTTCACTTGGGTGGTGGGCAGTATGACATGTGTGGAAAACATTGGCAGGGCTCTTGGACATGTTCATGGTAACCTGCAATGTCAGTTTTGGGAGGGCCATGGGTATCTCCTGCTCAGTGGGAACTATAGCTGGTTTGTGAAGATGGGGTTCAGTCTGTTTAAGAAGACATCCCTGCCACATACACACATTTTCACTTTTATTATGTGTATAGATTACTAAAATTTATTGGGGGGGGGTGTATTTGGGTGGATTTTTGGCCACTGTTGTATTTTCCAAATGTGGTTTTGGGGGGGGGGTGCTTAACAACTGTTTTAAATATTATAGAAATATTCAGTGATATTGCCTTAAGTCTATTTCAGCACAAAAATGCAATTTAAACAGCTTTGAGACTAAATAGTTTATTCTAGCAAAAGTGAACGGGACTCCTCAAAAGTTTATGTTATAAGAAACCAATTAGTTGTCGAAGGCTTCCATGGCTGGAATCACTGAGTTGCTGTGAGTTTTCCAGGCTGTATGGCCATGTTCCAGAAGCATTCTCTCCTGACGTTTTGCCCACATTTAGGGCAGGCATCCTCAGAAGTTATCTGCTATATAACACACAAAATCATAAATGTATGTGAACTCACTTTTCTACAAGTGCTGGTAAGACAGGGGTTGATGTCACATTGCTTTTTCCATTTGATGACTCAGGCTGTGAATAGAGATTATTCAGCTTAATTTAGATATCAACATCATAAGTGCAGCCTTCGGGCTGTATGTGACCCATTGGGTTGTTTTTGATTGTTTGTTTGTTTGGAAGCACTTAACCCCTCTAGATTTTTGGTGGATTAGTCCTGCTGCAAGCCCCTGGGAATAGCATTTTACAATAGGTTTGCACGCCTCAATTGTATAATATCTTTGAAAAATCCCATTTTTCAAAACTAGAAGCATATTTTTTACCACTTCTCTTGATCTTTAGGCATTTTCTTTAGGCCATGTGCCTTCCTGAGAATCTTGAACCTTGTATAGTTGTGCACCCCTAAGGCAAATCGTGTTTCCTATATAAACATTTTCCTAACCTTAAAAAGCCCCCTGATGGCACAGTGGGTTAAACCGTTGAGTTGCTGAACTTGCTGACCAAAAGGTTGGCAGTTCAAATTTGGGGAGTGAGGTGAGCTCCCATTGTTAGGCCCAGCTTCTGCCAATCCACCAGTTCGAAAACATGTGAGTGTGAGTAGATCAATAGGTACCACTTCTGCAGAAAGGTAATGACACTCCATGAAGTCATTCTGGCCACATGACCTCGGAGGTGACGACAGATAATGCCGGCTCTTCAGCTTAGAAATGGAGATGAGCACACACACACACACACACGAGTCGGACATGACTATACATAATGTCAGGGGAAACATTTACCTTTACCTAACTTTAAAAAACAAATGTCATGTTTTCTGAAAATGGATACCTATTGAGTGGCAATTACCTGATGTGAATCTAGTAATTGCTCAAATGGCCTCAATATACTTTTGCAGTGTGTGAAACTGTGTGTGTGTTTGTGTGAAGATATTTAAAATATTCATGTGTGTAGAATTTAAGTTTACCAGGGAAGAGGGTATCAAAGGTACAGGTGATGCAGCAGGTGATTGGCCCGGAAGCTCAAATTTTGACACAACAGCAACACTGACTCTTCTTCGAGGCAACTGTAATGAAAACCAATTTCACTATACAAGCGACACGAAATAAGATCTTCCCAGGATTTATAGCCTTTTGAGTTTGGGCAAAGCAGGTGAAATAACAATGACTTCTATTCATCATTAGATTCTAAATCTTTGTCAGTACAGGTAATTAATAAAGACATTCTATTTAAATTTTCAATTCACTGCAAAATGTATAAGAGACCTGACATCTACAGCAGTTATAGGACAATTATATAAAGGAATCTCAAGACATAGGAGTATAATAAGCCAGAAGGGAGAAATGTAAAAATACCCTCAAAGTTACTCATCCTTGGTAATCTATGTATCTATGTATAATTGTCTGTCTAGTTGTGTATAAAACAGCACTGAAGGTTTGCCGCATATGTATGTTCAATGATTCGCCCTGAATCCCCCTCGGGGTGACATGGGTGGCATATAAATACTGTAAATAAACAAATAAATAAATAAATACCAATACAGACCATCAAAAATGATCAAGACCCAGCACAGGCTAGCACCATGTGCTAGTTTACTTTTGAAAATTCATCATCCATATCTATATGTAAAGGTGTTGTTTTCTACAATGGTGACCGTTATATAAAAACTTGTGTCCAAAATGCTATGATAAAGCTATAACTATGGGGAAAACTTTCAAATGTGAATGTTTGTGCGAAACAATAAAAAAACAACCAAGTTGGATGGTCATAGTGAAACTATTTCCATAGCTGGGCACTAAATAGAGGACCATAGGAAAGGAAAGGGGTGAAGAGAATGGGAACTGGAAACATAGGAAAGACAATGTATTGTCGAAGGCTTTTGTGGCTGAAATCACTGGGTTGTTGTAGGTTTTTTGGGCTGTATGGCCATGTTCTAGAAGCATTCTCTCATGATGTTTCACCTGCATCTATGGCAGGCATCCTCAGAGGTTGTGAGGTCGATCTCACAACCTCTGAGGATGCCTGCCATAGATGCAGGCAAAACATCAGGAGAGAATGCTTCTAGAACATGGCCATTCAGCCTGAAAAAACGACAACAACCCATAGGAAAGAGATAAGCGAACATATTGATAGTGAGCAGAGGGAAGAAAATAAGGAATTCTCATGAGGATAGAGAAAAGTTTCTTTTTGATTTTATCCTTATCATTAAACAGCCGAATACTTATAACACAATGGGATTTTCTATAATTTCATTCACCTTTATAACATTTTAATATTGCCCATCAATTATGTCCTTTGGGCAATTTGTACAAGTTGCAAATCAACAAAATATCAAATGAATTCCCAAAAGAGGGAAGAAATAATATGTAAAGGACTATCAAGATAACCAAAATAAAACCAGCACAGAATCACCTCAGGATCAACATAAAAATGATTCAAGAAAATCAGGAGAAATTATTAATGTCAAAGCTCTAAAATGCGCTATATCATAGAAGTAAAGACCTGAGATGACATTACAATACAGGGAAATCTAAAGAAGAACACCGGCATCATGGGGCAGAGTATAAGTCACTGACCCCAGGACTTCTTTTCTTGTAATTCATGGGCATTTGAACATATAGCCTTCAGTAAACAGAACACTGGTACTTGGAGACATACCTTTCCAACAGAAAGAGACATGGACCTAGAGGTTCGGGGCACACCATCTTCTGCATGGGAAGAAAGGTAAAACAAACCCAGCAGAAAATAATTGTTAGAAAAACATGAAGGACACCACTGAAATGCTAACCAGGACTATTTTCTACCAATACCAATGTACATGTAAGGCAACACTTTATAATAAAAAATGAATTATTCCTTGTAGTCTGATATATCATAGTAACTGATGGCTGTTTTACTGCTAATAAAGACTCTCATGCTCATTTTTAAAATAAAAAATGGAATCAAGATTATCAATTGTTGCTAAAAAAGACCACATAAATCTGTTTTGTTTATTTTGCTGGTGTAGAAGCTTAATAATCTGCATTTCAGGTTCAAAAAGCTTTTAAATTTTGGGGAGTCAGATTGCATTACCAGGGGAGCCATAGCTTCTGCTAGAATTCTGAGTAGCAAGTTTTTTATATTCCATCAGCTCAGCATGATCTTTTTCATATGTTCTCTTCAAATTCTCCACATATTGCATCATGACTTCAGTAGCCTTTGACATGCGTTTCTCCTGCAAAGAAGGGAAGAGCCAACATAAACAGAAGAACATCTTAAACATCAAGTAAATATCATAATGTTATAATTTTTAGTAACTGGAATAGGATCTGGAGTTTTGCTTTGTTCTCCATTTATTTTATTAAATTCAGGCTTTATTTCCTGAAAATGAAAAACTTCACATATTTTTGTAATGAATCAAAGATTTCCCCCATTTCTAATAGCTAAATCCAAAATATACAGCCCTTCCCAATATGCAGAAATTTACCTGATTGACAAATAGTTGTGAAAGATAGGGGTAGCTCTTAGAAAAAAAGAAGTAAGAACTGTCCATCAGCAGCAACATAGGTGCATATGCCAGGACTCAAACTAGTACTTTTAAGAGTTGCGTGGGCATGTGCGACTAGAGCCTCCTGCCAACAAACCCAATTTTGAGACACACACTGGGTTGGGATTAAAATTGGCCACAACTTGTTTATTGCTTATAGAAGATCGGGCAGTTCGCTGCTTCTGATACTGTTTAACCCATCCAGGGATGCTGCTG
Source organism: Anolis apletophallus (assembly GCA_030556195.1). Taxonomy (NCBI): domain Eukaryota; kingdom Metazoa; phylum Chordata; class Lepidosauria; order Squamata; family Anolidae; genus Anolis; species Anolis apletophallus. The sequence continues at coordinate 84,817,821 of JARBWK010000002.1, read as the reverse complement.
TTACCAACCAGACAATACCGTGATCCCAACACTATTGCACCCCTGGAGTACCACCGGATCTCCCCCCTCCAATGGGTGGGGGACACACAAGCCAGATCCAGGGCCCATGCTGCATGCCATAAAGTTGTGACAAAAGCACAATGCTCAACAAAACCATCAAACTTGAACAACATGCATAAAAGGTGGGTGGCCTGGGACACAGGAAAGGCGTGCTGCCTGGTGTGGCCTTCCAGAGCCTGAGGCTCTCGGGGGCAGCTGGCCCAGCCATTCAAGGGACAAGCCGGGGCCGCCTCTGATTGGCTGGCTGCCCCAGCCAGCAGGAACTTCACCCACCACAAGGGGGCTTCTAGGAGGAAGAAACCCCCTCTGATACCATGGTGGCCAGGAAGGCACCCTGCCGCCACGTTTCTGCCCGGTAAGTTGGGCAGAGCATTTAAGCACCAAAATACTGGGTCTGAATGAACAAGTGATGTTTTAAAAATAAAAAATCCCCCCCATTCTAAATTGGAAGAAATCTTTGATGAATAGTATTCCAAACAAAGCTGAAATAGAAGAAGCACTCGTCCCTTATGAAGAAACCTGGCATTCTGCTTATACGGCCACCTACAGGACTTCTTCAGGAATAGTTTGTTCCACTAGTAAAAACATGTGCACAGTACAGTGTGGATTCTTTAGGCAGTTTAAAGCAACAATATTTCTTCTGCTTCAGTTTTCAGTTTAATTCAGAAGATGTTTCCATGGTAGATAATGACATCAGAGCACTGCTTTCCAACAGACCATTAAGATTAGAAGCTCCTGATTTCATTGAAGAGATTCGGATACTGAAGTCAGAATGTATCAAATAAGAGAGGACAAGCTGGACATTTACAAGTAGACAGAAGGTGGAGTCTCTTGAAGGCTATTTCATATAGATCCTGATATAACCAAGTTTTACAATTTTCAACTGCTATAATGTGTATTTTGATATAGTTGTTAAAAGCAATAAATCAGATTCAAGAATTTTACAAAGTATATTTATCAGTTTATATGCTACAAAGTCATCCTATCTGTGTCACTTATGTTGGCATCATGGCATTGACCTAAATATGTTCCTTTGAAACGATAGTCTGGCAAGGAAGTTGAAAAATTATTTTAAAAATAACTCGCTGTCCTCATAGAATTACAGATCTCTGGGGAAAGTGAACAATTTTTCAGCTAGTTTCAAGTTTGTGATATAGACATGGCCTGAAAAAGCACACATTCAGTTCAGATCATTAGGTCACATGCATTTTCTTGGCGACATGTCTTAAAACCTCTGCCAACAGCCAACAAAGGACATCTGAGTCAGTGTGTATGTATGAGAAAGAGGACTAAGCTAAAAACATTTTGGAGTAGGCTCAGCCAGGTCAATGCCTGACCAAAATATTATCAAGAATTGTCATTTTTGCCTAAAGAAAATTAAAATACATATCCTTTTTTCTAAAGAAAAGAGGTCAACTCTAACTTTGCAATTTCTGCCAATCTGCAAAATATTATTTTCAATGACTCCCAAATTCTTGAGGGTGCTTTTGGTGATATACCATACTAGGAAAACAAGATAACTAATACTGTACCATAAAAGTTGTTATTCACAAATATCTGCACAGAGTTCCTTCTCAATAAGTATACCCACAAAAATCCAAACCAGAGAGTAAATTGCAGAAATGAAGCTGTAGTGTGGACGCATAACCAGAGATCTCTGTTCAAGAGGCGATTTTAGGAAAAATAGTACAGAAGCATTCTGGAGCTCCAACAATTTTTCTTTATGCAGATTCTGTTCCAGATTTGCTTGGGCTTTTAAAATTACAGTAAATTTAGAATAAGATGGGAAGCATTTAATATCTTAAAAAGTACTGAGTAGAAATTAATAATACCCAGAAAATATTGTTTTGAAGTGCTAATTCTGTACGAAATCCTCTATTTTGTGTGCAGAAACAGAAAATTCTGATACTTGTGCAGAAAATACTGTTTCCTCTACAAAAAAGACACACGTAAATTTTATGTTGACTAAGCCAGAATAATGAGTCCAGAATCCTTCTCATCATGATTTCCAGCCACTCAACAAATATGATAAAATATTCTTTCCATCCCTAAGGTGAACCACATCACTCATACTCTTGGATGGAAGTCAACAATTTACCAGGACACTATAGGATGAAAAGGACAACATTCATCTTCATTGTATTACATATACAATAGTCAGCAAAACCAGTAGCTGAATTGTGTGTCAGCAAGTGGTAAGAGTACTATTGTCCTCCACTGTGATCATGAGAGCAGATTAGCTTTGTATGTGCAGAACGGGCCTCTTCGCATGCACAATTTTCTCTTCAAATGCCTATTTTTTCTGCACCTACCACCTGATGTTTCAAGTAGCTGTCTTATTTCCTATAGTACTTAATTATTTGTGGATCGTATTGAAAGTAACGTCTGTCAAGTCCCAACTCCTTTATTAACCTGTATGTTAACTACACACATGTATAAATAAACTTTTTGTGACAACATGGTACTGTTCAAAATAATCTCCTCCAGTAGCAATACATTTGCATCATCTTTGAACCTATTCATCAAATCCACTTTGGGACAATTCTTTTGGGCATCCCATGATCCATCATCTGCTAACACCTTTCAATTGGTCTATGCATCAAAGATTTATTTCATTCGGCTTCTATGCCGCCACTCCCGGTGGGCTCGGGGCAGCTCACAGCGCAATGAACAAGATAAAACAACAATACAAGATAAAAACAACAAAAACATTAAGCATTAAAATGGCATTAAAATATCAGTGTACAACACTTAGGACGACCTAGATGGAGGACAAACGTCAAGGTCTGGCCCAAGGCGACGCCGTGAGGGTACCAGACACACACACACCCTTACACACAAGACAGGACAGTGAGAAGCTATCACTGTATATATTTTCTTTTTCTGCCACCAAATATTTATTAAGGTTTCTTCTGCTGCCACATTTTAATTATTTCATAGGTCCCCTCCTTCAATCAAACATTTAAAAAGCCACATGAAGTCTTCAGTTGAAATAAAACAGAAATATGTTGTTTATTTGGTTCTTGAACAGTAAATAAGCATAGTGGTTTCAATAGATTAACAGGCTTTACTTGGACAGAGAATAGTCATATAACTTGTGTTTCTTTAAAGTTATTCACACATGAATACAAACAGGTTATTTTGAACCTTTTGAATCTTCCTTCCAACCCAGGACTCGAATCACTATAGAGGCCTACTACAATTTTTCACTCCTTCTTTCTGAAGGCTTTAACTATTGTCCTCAAAGAGGTATCTTTCATATAACAGTTCCCCAAACCCTTCCTTCCTTCCCCTTCAAAACTCCTAACTCTTCTTCAAACACCAAACTCCCAACTGAACCAAACTATGGCTGCCTTTTCTCCTCCTCTTTCCCTCTGGCTCTGCCCATCTCCAGTTGTTAAGCAATTCTCTCCAATTTCATCAGCCAATCAGACTGCACTTCCAGCTATGAAGCTGCCTGGTCGCTCCACCTCCCCTGCTCTCCTTAGCATTTGCAAGCCAGGCCTGTTTACTGCCTTTTACACCAACCCTGCAAGATAAGCCAATCCGTTACAATGAACAATAGTAGCAACTACACTCTTACCTGACGAACAGCTCCAACCATCTCAGCCCGACTGGATAATCGGGAGGATAAACGATGCAGCACTGTGATATCTTCCAGTAGCCTCTGGTACATGTCTCTGTGTTCAGAGTGATGCCACAAAGAAGCAGAGGCCTGAAAAGTCAGAATGCACAAATATATGGAGCAAGAAAACAAGCTTGAATCAAGAAGTCATTGCAACCCACAGTTCTAACTTGTTCTGCTTAATAGCCCTTTGGGAATATTGTAAGTAGTGGCCTATGTTTGTATAGGACTTCCTCATTCCATTCAATTTTTTGGTTTATTTTCCTGGACTATTTTTTTAAACAGACTGAGCTGTGCACAGTCTAGTTCTACACAGCAATGGAATAATCAGGTTATCTTACCGTAATAGCGGATTTAAAGTTGTCTAATTCCTTCTCTGTGTTCTCCTCAGCAAGGTTTCTCTCCCTCTCAGCCTGATTAATTCTTGATTCTAAAGTATAACTATCATTTCTAAATGCCAAGGAAAGTTGTATAAATACATTCTGTAGAGGAAAAAAAAGAAAAGCCTCATTTAATCTTGCTTACAAATCAAATACTGGTATACACGGGTAGAGATTGGCATAGTCTTCTATGAAAAGAAGTGCCAGATCTTACGACTCCTTGAAAGTCATGTTCTCCATACTGGAGGGCCATGTCTAGTAATATGGAATGTAAGCCTAGCAGCAAGGGTGCAAGCAGTCACCTGAGGGTCTTTATCAGTAGTTAGATGGAAATAGCATTTTTCATAATTAACCAAAGGTCCATTACGAAAAATGCTATTTTCTTCTCATTATAGGTTATAAGAGTATCTTATTTAAACTATTTTGGAATACCTGTACTTGCATACACAAGAAGGGGAGAAATGAAGTTAGTCACATATTCAGTACACATTGAGCACCTGCTCAACCACTGCTAGAAATCCAATAGGAAAAAGAGAAGAAGGGGGAGGAGGAAGGACTTTGCATACCCATGGCCCTTGCAGAAAGCAATGTCCCAGATGCTTCCCACACTTTTCACCCTATTAGCAGAGAATCTGGGAAGGGAAGGTGAAATAGACCCCTCACCAGTCCTATTGCGCCCCATGGGGCTGGTTTTATATCTGCACTGTGTACCTGTTTGCCTTTTACCTGCAGGGGCCTTTGTTCTATTGTTCAGCCATGTGGACTGTGATGGGAGGAGTTGAGTTTGGTGCCAACCTGGCATCACCACCCTGAACTCCTCTCCATCCTGAGTTTACCTGGGAGGCAGGACTTCCTTTCTGCCTCCATTCCAGGAAAGCACACGGACGAAGCAGGCGAAAATCTGGAGCCACCACTCAGACAAAGCACCTTTGTTCACGTGTAGCCTATCCAACGCTTTCAAACCACGATTACAGTAATAGGAAGGCCAGCCCTTCACCCAAAGACTGTAATCTTTGGGGACCCAAGGACTTCGTGTGCCAGAGGACCATTTGAGGAGCAACAGGAAACCTGGAACCAAAGAAAGGCACCTTCACTCTGCAAAAGGCAAGTGAAGTGCAATCCCTTTTCTCAAAGGACCTTTTCTAGCAACCAACAGCAAGCTTTTTGGGCCACCAGCATTTTTACTGGTTGTTATTAAATAAACCTTGTTTGAGTTTACCCTTTTGGAGTCATGAACTCATTGCTCAAAGACTCTCCAGGTTTTCTTTTATGGGAAGGCTAGAACGCGACCCGCGGGGCCTCTAGAGTTTGTCCATCCTTTTAAAGCCCCTTTTTTGGCCCTGGCGGACGCCACAAGTTCTTTTCATTCTCCTTGAACTAGGGTCAGGCGGCAGCCAATGTTGTCACTCCATGTTCACCCTTGTGGCCAGTTTTCATGAATTGAACATGTGACTTAGCCCCCTTTCCTCAAAAATGGAAGTGGATGTCTAAAAGCAAAAATGTTTGGGGTGTTTTGGGGGGGGGATATTTCAGCTTTCTAGGTAAGAGAGACTCGGCCTGTACTGATGAAGACTCATTGAAATGGCTCCACATTTTCAGAAGCAGTCATATTCTACAGCTCTTCATTGTATTTTGTCAATGATATATGACTTGTGGACTGTATATAACTGGTCTTTATGCATAGAACTATGGAGTGCAGTGTACCAGTATTTGTGACTCCTTTGCTCATTATGGACTTTTAGTTTTAAACTATTGTTTATTATCTATCTGCCCTTGATATGCTATATGAGATTCAGCTACATTTTGCTGCGTATAGACTTCGGCTGGTTGGTGTTTTTTGGTTGAGGCATATATACATTGTAGTGCTGAGTCTTATCTGGTATTATTCTGCTTTGTATCATTACAAGTGTTTGTATTCCTATATATTATAACAGTTGGTTATTAGCCATATTTAATTATCTTGAAGCTTTGGTTATTATGTGCTATATATTTTATAATAATATTTATTGTATTCACTTTTTTGTTTGATTGTCTGGATTTTCCCCTCTTCTCCTGCTGTTGCTAGTTGGTGTTTTGCTTGTTTTGAGTCCCTCTCCTGTTTCCTGTGTTACAGCTTATGAAATACTGATCAGAAACCAGAAAGGTCCCAGGTCATCTGATGGGATTTTCCATAGAATTTTAAAAATCAGTGGTCTTGGCAAAGAAAGCAGACATATGTTTTCTGTTTAAGAACATGTTGCTGAAGAGACAAATGTTTGCAGCTCCTGCTGTATCAGCTGAAAAATCAGGTTGTAAACTTTGAATGAAGGCAGATCAAGAGAGAGAAAAAACAGTATTGTGACAGGGACTATCAATGTCTTAAAACGATTGTGTTGGGAATTAACTGAAACTGAAGTTGGTTTTCAGTCCCTCAACACAGAGATGAACAGCAAAGCTGAACGAGGAACCAATGCTTGCAAGCCTAAAAAGAGCTTTCAGATAATCAAAATCAGGCACATTTTTCAAAGGAGACTGTTTTGAATGAGAAAGCTGCCTTAGGGACTCATGCAAAACAGAGTTTTGGATTTATATGATGTCAGAAATATTAAAAAATTAACTAGTTATTTTTAATTACAAAAATCCGAGTCAAGCACTGAAAGGGTTAAATGGATGCAATGACCCAGCAAAACCTGCAGTTCAATATAAGCAGATGTGTTTGTAGCATAGTGGTCCTCCGTATGTGAGAGGTTTCTGTGGGAGAAGGGCCTCAATGTGTTAGTAGGCCTCAGTATGAGAACGCTTCAATGTGTGAGGCAACCCTCGGAATGAGAAGGCCTCATGTTTGAAGCTGCAGTGTAAAGATTAAACTTTATTTGTGCCATGGAAACCTTGTTTTTGTAAATAGTTCAACCATATTATTTTGCTATAAAGAAAAGCCTCCTATGGAAGAGATAACATCGGTCTGTGTGTTTTTGTTCTTTTTATCACTTTGGATTATTGGTGCTGGGCCATGCTTCTAAGTGCCGCCGAAAGGAGGAGTAGGCAGCGCCAAGAGCAGCGCGTCACGCCAGGCCTGTGACGCGCTGCTCTTGGCGCTGCCTCTGCCCTTTTCGGTGGCTTCCCGGCCTAGGAAGGGAGGGGGGCGCCAAAAGGAGGAGTAGGCGGTGCCAAGGGGCAGCGTCACGCCAGGCCTGTGACGCGCGCTGCCGTTGGCGCCGCTTTCTGCCCTTTTCGGTGCCCCCTCCTTCCTAGGTAGGAGGGGGCGCCCAAAAGGAGGAGCTAGCTCTCTTCCTCCTCCCTGCCCCGCCTCCCCCCCCGGCCGCCATTTTTTTAAAAAAAATCGTTTTTAAAATTTAAAAATGGCGGCTGAGGGCATAGGTGGGGCTGTGTCCAACAGGCTACGGGGCCGGATGCGGCCCCGGGGCCGCCAGTTGGACAGCCCTGTTCTAAGTTATTCTGCTTTACATTTATGGAGAGGGCTTTTTGTTACCAAGACTCCCCCAATATATGATACTATAGTGGTTCACAAGGGACAGTTAACAAGCAGCAGGGTTTTATTACTTAGGGCAGGAAAAGGCAACTTTGGCAAGCCTGTGACCAGTTTTATTCTAGGACCAGACACCCCCTCTTTGCAAATCCCACCACTGAAATGGAAAAAGAAAACGACGAAAACTCAAATTTAGTGTAAGAATTTTCTTTGGCTTCCTTTAAAGTGTTACCATGGAATTTGGTGTTGAGAGAAATCCTGTGTGTTGGTATGTTACACATAGCTTGTTTAAGGTCTGCCAAAGCAGATTCTGTGCAGACAAAGTAAGCAGACAACTCACCAATTCCTTATTCAGGACCCTCTCTTGAATCAGAAATTAGAAACCAACTTCAGTGTTGTGGTTATTCAGTCAACAGAGATGCTGCTATGTTAATTCTACATATCCAAAGGATTTATGACAGTATTGTCCCTAGGACAACATTTGTTCCTTTATTAATGCAATATGTTATCTTGACCAAATAATACAAGATATTTATTCTCTTGATTTTTGTTTATTAGAAATCCTACCGAAAGGTCCAAAAAGAAGAACAACTGACTGCTATTTCAAAACCTCACTATTGCTTGGGTCATAATGTTCCTGTTTTCCTCTTAGGCTATTCTAGGATGTCCAAGCACTGTATTTCACAGTTATTAAAGACTCTTTAAAACATGTCATTTTAATGAAAAGTACATCTTTCCTGGAGACCAAGGAGAGGCTATTAACAAAACAAGTCAACAAATTTGCACCAATACTGCTTGTAGGGGTTTCAAACAAAACCAGATGGCAAATAGTGTTCAAAATCTCTATTGTAAAAGAGCTTACCTCAACTTCTCTTTCAGTAAGTGGAGGAGGAGAGCTGCAATAAAAAGAGACAAAATTATAATGTCTGGAAGTACATAAAAAGCCTTGCATTCTGCAAATGCAGTAAATATTTTATGCAGTGGCTACACAGCTTTTTATGTGCCACAAGCAAAGTTGGGAAAATGACTGCAACTTACGTTGGCTAAGTTTTTAATTTCTATTTCTATTTAGCATGCAGTTTTTTCTTATTTCATTTCTGCATGCAGCAATTTTCTCCATGCTCTAAAAAGATAATGCTTTTTTTTTTAAAAAAGAAGTTTTTGAGACTGATTTATACTTTACGACTATATTCAAGACACTATGCTTGCAAAAGCATATGGGAGAAAGCATGTTTTCTGAATTAATAAAGCAACATATCTGTGAGGAGCTGATGTATGTTGTGGTCCTTTTCTCCAGCTGGATGTCTCAAATGTCAGGGTGCTCTTTTTGATATTTCTCTGGATAAAAGTTACTTTTAAATAATTAAGATATCAGCATCTTTCAGTATGCTATTGCATCTGTAAAGAGCATGTAGAATACTTGCTATTCAGAGAAGTATCAGTTAAGAGGTTAGTTATGCAAGCCTCTGCTAGACACTGCTAGAGCAATGGCATATATTGCTAAGTGAATTTGAATTTTAGGAAAAACTTATTTACTGTAGGAGCTGTAGAAGCTATGGTGACTGTGGACTTGACTACATTGGAGATCTTGATGTAAGATTTTCACTTTGTAAAAGTTTGCGTGCTGCAAAAAGTTTGTATAATGGTTTGTGCATCTATTCTGCTGACTGGTCCTTTTCTGCTTTATATTATTTTTATTTATGTTCATTATAAAACATGTAACACCATTTTCAAGTAACTTCTCAAAAGAGATTATTTCCAAAATGTTAGAACCTGCACAGAAATAAACAAGCACTTGTGAACTTGTATCACGTGGAACATGACTAATTTACAAGCATGTTGTATGATCTGTGTCAAATACAGGGCTATTGGTCTCTCAAGATCTGAGGCAATATTTTTATAATGCTAATTTATTGTTTCAGCACGGTGCTATATAGACTTCACAAAAGCTCTTCCATTTCCTGTATTGGTATGAAAGATAACACATTTCTTAAGAACCTGGCAAGTCCATGATACTTCAGCTATTACCAACATTGCAGTAAACAGTGCAAAAGTGAACAGGAAGTACTGCTTCCTTAATCATGCCAAGGAGACTTAGGAACTACACATTCAGGATGTAAGGTCACTTATATTTTGAATTAGTTGACTATCTGTATTTTCTGCTTAAAGAACAACTTCACTGCTGAAAAAAGCATATTTCTGGTCTCTTTTAGTTGTGTTGGACTATTGTCCCTTTCAGCCGCAGCCAGCAGAGCCCTGGGCCTGAACTGACACATGCCCAACACATCCGAATGATGCTGCATTAGAAGAGGCTAGTAGAATCCCTGCAATACCAAGTTCAATAGAAGCAGATTTCTCTTTCGTAACACATTTGCGATAACACTACAGGAATCCCCCAAAAACGGGTTTACCTTCCAGGAATAGATGTGTGCACACGAAGTTTTCGAAAAAGCGCATCAGGAATGTTTGGCATGACATCACATTTACTCTTTCCTTCATCCTCTTCTTCTGGCAAGAAAGGGATTGGTGAAGACCCTAGAGGAGATTTCATGATGTAGATGTTTTGTTGTTTATTTTTTACAGGGAAGCATGTTTCACTGATTCAGTGAAACACTTATGGAATATTTCACTTTGATACTCTGTCCTCTAAGAAAACAATTTCAGAGTTAAGTTAATTGCAAAATTCTGTTCACAAACTTCTGACTGCAAACAATTTCCTGTTATCCAAGGTAATTGCCACATAGCATTCACTTACAATATTAGCAATACTTAATAAAATTAATCTTTCCATTTAAAAAAAGGATAGCTAGGATACTATTTGTCTTATAAGTATGTATTATAAATACTATAGATAAATTAGCAATAGTTATGGTCACCTCAGATATGTGCATTCAAATTCTAATACCATGAGTGGAATGCAACACCGTATAAGATTTAAAATCAGTGTCAGTCTGGTTAAATTTTGGTAAATTTGCCAACTGTTGGGCTACTTCAAAAGCCAAAGGTTCCTCCAAACTGGCCCAAAGCCTCAGGACCTGTATATTTCAAGGGGGGTTTCTGATGCCCATATGACATTTTTTTCCTGTCCTAGTATTTTTCGTGTAAATTTCCAACATCATCAGCAACTTTTTAAACCCACTGCAAGGTTCCCCTCCCCAATTCTGGGGCAAATGTCACAAATCCGTATTTATTATCTAAGTTCCTTCTGCTGCACTTTTGGTCCACTAATGATGTTTGAAATTAGGGGCGTGACTTGTGCCATCGAGTTTTTCCATTGAGCTTTGTGGTCTCATTACATTTTGGTTATCAGACTAAATGTTTCTTCTTTTTTCCACTTTGCTTTTAGAGCTCATAGTTCTAGAATGTTATAGCTCTCTATCAATATAACAAGCTTTACAATTATAACACTCATACCACTCCCACGCTTTGAGCGGGAGAAAAGAGCAATTGAAAAGAAACATTAGACCACAGGTAGTGCTGAACTCTTCTACAATCTATGACAATGAGGGTCAGAAACTTCACATTAGTCTGTATTCAAGTTGTAAAAACCTAAAACAGAAAGCACCAACATTTACCAGTACTATCATGCAGTTTGGAGGAGCCCTCTATGTCCTTTCAGTGGACATGCATAATGAATACAATGCATACTTAACTTACATAGTTGCCATTACAGTATATTCTTTCCCCCCAACACCTAGGATGAGGAATTTGCAGCCCTTAGGATGCTGTTGGACATCTACCTCCATCCAGTACCAGCAAATGTGACAAATGATACTGTAGGAGTTGTAGTAGAGGCCATAAGTTCCTCACTCAAGTAGGAAAAGCTGTTGTCAAAATAGATATATTCTTGTAAAAGTCTTGAGTTTCAGAAAAGAGTTGTGCTGCTACTACAAGAGTGCCCCCTCCCTCTGAATCATAAATACATTTTCCCAACGGTTTTCATTTTAGTTCACCTCTTTCCTGTTCAGCAGCTTCACTGAGGTCAGGGAGTTTCAATCCAACTAAATTTTGATTCCGCATCAATATATGCTCCTAATGTGGGAGTGAAAAATCTGAAATAAACATTCTTGGTAACAGAACAAAGTAATGCAAGCATTGTGTTTTACATTTGTAGCTAATGAAAGGAGCTAATGCTAATCAAGTAGTTGTAGGATTTAGCAACAATTCTGCATGAGTTTATATACCACTCTTCAGTTTGAAAATGCCAGTCATTATTCATTTTATAATAAATTATATAAAATTAATGAAACAGCAAAAACAAGAGTCAAAAAGCTAAGAGCTAGGAAAATAAAATATCCTATGTACTAAAAATCCATTAAAACTAGGAGCTAGGAAAGCAGCCATTTGAGGATGATCCAACTGAACGAGCATCCTGGGTGCTCCCAGATCTGAAGCAGCACCATTACTCATTTTTAAAGTAACTAGACTCTAACAAATATGATCTTTCTCCCAGTTAGCTAGAAACCGTAACTTTAACGGCAGTAGTCTGAACAGTTATACAAATAACACATTTCAGTAGTCAACCCTACAAGTTCACTGTGGCCAAACTATCCTCATCTAGAAAGAGTTGTGCCACTCTCAGTAGCCAGAAGTGCTCAGGATCACAGAGCTACACCTCTGTGATAAAGCTGGAACATGTTCATTTTGAAGGAGTGACACACCAGCTGCAAGAAACTGAATGATGAAGAATTGTTTTACACTCTTTCATTAATACACATGGGTAAAATAATTAAATTATACTTTTTGGGTGGGCTGCACTATTTATCAGAGCTGAAGATCTTGTAAAACTACAGCTCCCTTGATTCCACAGCAGTTTGACTGCATTAATTCTACAGTGCACCCATAGATTCCACCTATTCCCCCTCCCACCCAATTTCTACATATGAAAACAATATTTTTAAAAGAACCGATCCTCTGAAGACCAGATTATGATATAATTTAGAACTTTTATTGTGAATTGTAGTTTACTTGTGTTTTGGATTATTTTGTGGAGCCCTCAGTGGTGCAATGGGTTAAACCCTTGTGCTGGCAGGATTGCTGACTGATAGGTCAGCAGTTCGAATCCGGTGAGAGCAGGTTGAGCTCTCTCTGTCAGCTCCAGCTGCCCATGAGGGGACATGAGAGGAGCCTCCTACAAGGATGGTAAAACATCAAACATCCAGACATCCCCTGGGCAATGTCCTTGCAGATGGCCAATTCTCTCACATCAGAAGCGACTTGCAGTTTCTCAAGTTGCTCCTGACACGGAAAAGAGATTTATCTTGTTTCTTTTATATTGATTGATGTTTTATTATTTATGTATTTTATTTTTATGTATTGTGTTGTATGTATTCATGTTGTGAGCTGCCCAAGTCCCTTGGGGAAATGATTGTTGTTGTTGTTATTATTATTATTAGATATGGTATGCCTTGTTAAGACAAAGAATTGTTAAAAGCAGCAAGAAATAAAATGCAAAAGCAAAGATGGGGCACAAAGAGCAGAAATCTTTGGGGCAATGTTTCAGATAAGATTTGTTGCTATATTCTCAGGGAGGAAGGGTTTTTCTAGATGCAAAGAAATATCCTAAAAGACTAGGTAGATTATTTCATTCCCAAATATTACTCTGAGAGATGACAGGCCAGTTCATCAGCTCCTTCCTGTTTATATACTGCATACTTTATCTGAGACTAAAATACATCTCCGCTGTATTTTGTGGTCACCTTTATAATATACAATAAGGAAGCCACCAATGTTTCTCTTACAGCAACAGTTAGTCACTCCGCAGTGCTGTTTTTTAAGCACCCAAAACATAAAGTTTCCAACGTTCTCTGTTGTTATATGCCTTCACATCAGCTCTGACTCATGGGGGCCCTTTCACTGGGGCTTCTTGGCAAGATTAATTCAGAGGAAGTTTGCTATTACCTTCCCTTGAGGATGCAAATACAGGACTCGCTCAAGCTCACCCAATGGGCTTCCTCAAATGAGTGGGGATTTGCATCCTAGTCCCACAGCGTTCTAGTCCAAACATTCAAACCATTATACCACACAGGCTCTCAAGCTTTACATTGCAGTTTTACATCACTAAAACCACTTTCTGGATCAATATTCAGAAGTACTCAGCTTCTTAATATTGATTCAGTACTCAACCAAACTAAACCAAAAATGTGAACTCAAACTGGCTAACCAGAGGACTGTGGGAAAGCCACAAAAAGAAACTGAGTGTCACATACCCTTCTGATTTTGTCTCCTAGCATGCTGCCTGATGCTGGAGATGATTTATAACTATCATGTGTAATGTTTTTTGTTTGGACAGTTAATTTGATTCCGTCTATAGTTTGTTGCAATTTTAGTGCATAGGTCATTCAAATAATTTTACTGAAGCAAACAAAATATATTAACTACTTAGAAATTACCATGTCCTTTTATTTACAGATTGGTTCAAATGAGTATAATCAGTCATCTCTGAATGCGGTCATAATCTAGAACTGCATGTACTGTGACAGAGCTCAGAAAGGGCATCTTTTTTGCTTTACAGTTCCCAGAATCTCCCAGTTTAGTACAGCCTTGGGCCATGCTAGTTGCAGGATTTAGGACATTTAATCCCCAAAATAACTTTACTACATTTCTGTGTGTGATGAAATGATCACTATGATCATAGACCTGTAGCCAGTTGTTCTTCTCTTTTCCTTGTATTCAGAAGAAGAGAAAAATGGTAATGCCTGAGTCAAGAAGCTATGGCTGGAAGAGAATTTTAATGATTAAAGCTGTCATAGAGATATTCATTTTCTGTGATTCATTTTGGTGATCTTTTCTCTACAATCCCAGGCTGAAATGCTTTGCCCTCTCCCTACAAACCCCACTCATCCAATACACCTTTTTCACCTGAAAAAATGACAGCAAAGGGTGCTTGCATATGTCATTTTTCCAATGTATATATTCTCTTATTTCATTACAACACAATCATGTTGCTTCATATTAGAAACACAGTGAAACAGAACATTCCTTTTGTCACGTACAGAAACTCACCTCTCTGAGCTTTGTTAATTTCTGCATTCGAACTGGTTGAACTTGTATTTGAAGGTCTTTGAAAGCTGCAAGTTTAGTAGGTGAGTTGCTGGGTTTGTTATTAATGGGGAAAAAGTTATCGTCTTCAGATGGGGATTTAAAAGGTGTTTTTTCTATATTACCAGGTTCTGCATGCTCCCATGACACAGCTCTCAGTAGAGGAGGGCGGCTGCCAGATTGTATTTTGCAAGAAAATTTTGAATCCTTCAGTAGTAGTTCTGAGCCCTTAAACTTTGGGCCCGCTGTAACTGTCCCTGGTCCTTGTAAAGGAGTTTTGAAAGGAGAGTCATTTGGTTTGGTAAGGAATAGCTTTCCAAGTTCATTTTCACAGATGTTTATGTTCCCATTTAGAGATACTCTATTGACGTCAGTACCTGAGGTGCAGGATCTGGACAGGTTTTCCATAATTGTTGGTGGTTCAAAGTTCTCCTTTTGTTCAGATAGCTTCTCTTTGGGGCTTTCTAAATGAGGACTCAGTCTTTCCTGAGAAACCTTTCTTTGATCATTCTCCTTTCGATCAGTTAATCCTTTTGTGGTATTCTGAAATAAAAGGGATGTTTATCATGAACAAAGCAATAAATAAAAATGTCAGTATTCAATGTATGCCTACTAATAACAAAAATAATGTTTTTTCTTCAGCTCCTATTGAAATTTAGTAGAAATAATACATGCTTCGAATTGTAAAAAATACCAGTTAGTGCTTAGAATTTGGCCAAGAAACATTTATACTGAACCGGAAAATGTTGTAATATGACCAATATTGTTCAGTTGTATTTACTGAATATGCTTAGACATAACCAAGAAACTCTTTACACAGCAAAGCTTGCTACATCCAACTCAGATGATTCATGATTTGTTCACTCCAGAGTTATACCATCAAGAGTGGCAGTGCAGTCCTATCCATGTTTACTCCACTCAGACCACTATGTTCAGCATAATTAATCTCTGCATAATTGTGCCTAGAGTTGTGCTGTAGAGGTCAAGTTACATCTGAATGTTCAACAGACTCTTCCCATTTCATTTAATGCTGCAGCACATTTGGATACAGCTCAGAAGTCTCCTAGAGCACCTGGAAGTTGGCACTCACTAGGTAGCCTGAATAAATATCTCATATTTTGTCTCTGAATACATATCTAGAATGTAAACTTTTTTCTAGGTCTTTTCCAATACAACTGCAAGCCCACTTTTGGAATAGATATGGATTCCTGAAATAGATATGGATCACTGAGAGAGAAGAGGTGACGCAAAACCTTACTGATTTTAATGGATTTCTCAGTTTTGTTGTTAGATGATTGAAGGCTACCTTTATATGCATCTTCCCCTAATTCATTTTACAATAACAATAGTCAACCATTTAAAATTCTTAAAGCCTTCTTACCTGTAGTGGATACACTGAACCAAGAGTAGGTGCAGAGGTATCTGACCCTTCAAATATGAAAAAAGTGAGTGATCAAATGATTGGCTCTTACATATTGATTACGTAGCAAACAGCTCATATCCAGATTATATTGCTACTGCAACAAGCACAAAACAGAGCAATTATAACAGAGTAATGAAAATCCAGAACCAAGTTAACATGCACCTGGTTTATAGGATTCAGATTATGGTAATTTTTGCATCATGCACCACATCATTCCAAATGCACTGTTGCAGAAGGTAAGATCTCTTGAGGAGTCTCTTTTTCATGAGGCATTTAGGTTAACCTCTCTCCTGTTGCAGCCACTGTGCTGATCAATTTGCTTCTATAGGAAGATGTTTGCCACCTCCACCCTTTAATTATCCTCTAGGCAAGCAAATACCTCTTTGATGAACTTTGGAAAATGAAATTGATTTGTTTCAGATCTAACTTTATATCATGTTGTATTTTGTTAAACTGTTGCAGAATATTTTTGAACAGTAGACTATTAATAAAGATATGGCAACTGACACTGTGACCGAAGGGTTTAAAGACAGGTTAGACATAGTATTGAAACATATAAATCTGTTATTAGCTAATTTTGGTTCCCAGTAATGGAGTCTCCTGCTTCATAACCATTATTTGTTTATTTATTTGCTTAATTTTTATACTGCTTTTCTCCCTAGGGACTCATTTGTGGCTCTTCAGTCAGTTTCACTCACTGCGAAAACTAGGAAGCTGGGCTCTTTTTACTTTCACATACTGTTCCCATTCTGTCAATTTGTCCAGGGATATCATTAATATACCATTTTGGGAAATGTGTTTATAACATTTTCTAATGATTCTCCATAGTTGTCCACCTAAGGCAAAATAATAAATTCAGTTTAGTACATGCAACACTCATTGTTTTTACCTGTTGGACTTGGAAGAGTGAAAGAGTTGCTTCGAGATGATGCAGGTGAAACACTGGGACTAAGCGCTGGGGATAGGGCTGCATTAAATTAAGTTAAAATCAGTTTAAACACAACAATGCGCAGTAAGTTTATGTATTTGTTGCTCTTGACGCACATTCTTACACTTCTTTTCTAATGGATTTTATTTCTCTTTGAAAAATAATCATGGTATACAGCTGCCCAAGTTTGCATTGCAAATATGGATCTTAAGGATGATGGCTACATGCCAATGCAAATTTATAGTACATACAAAAAGAAATCACCTTTACTAAATTGATTCCAATAAAGACACATTAGGAATTTCATAATTAGACAATGTCATAGTTCTGACACAGATTGTCCTGAGTAATAATCGCCTCCAACAAAGGAGAAAGAGTATATTTTTCGTCATAATTCCTCTTCCTTCAAGGTAGACCTGAAAACAGAACTAAAACAGAATGCAAAAGTGCCTGTTTCATTGCATTAAATATTTTTATTTTTATTTATTTATTTATGTCATTTCTACCCCGCTCTTCTCATCCCCGCAGGGGGAGAAAAGGATATAGCAATGAAAAGGTCTGTCTATATATGTTGTATGTCAAATGGCATTGAATGTTTGCCTGTATATGTGCATTGTGATCCGCCCTGAGTCCTCTGCGGGGTGAGAAGAGCAGAATATAAATGATGTAAATAAATAATAAATTTAAAAAATATAAATCAAGGCCAGAAAAGTCTAAAGCTAAAGTGAGTAGTAAGCTCCTAATGCCTTAATAGGTTTTATGCCATAATATAAAATATAAAAATATATTAGTTTTAAAAGAACTTGTTGAGGCTCAAGACTGGACATTCCACCAGGCTGAACTGTTCTCTTGGGACATTTGTTAGACTCGTTGATATATTAGATTAGTTATTAATTTGTTATTAATAAGAGGTAAAACTTTATGGGAAGTTTTAAGCGGGGAGTGTCATGCCTCCACAAGAATCCTCACTGTTTTTCCTTATTTGAGTCCATTTTTTAGTTAGAGGAGATTTTACGTATAATTTTTATGATAGGGCAGTATAGATATCTCCTTTCCCTTTAAGCTTCCCTGCCCCTTTAAGAACCCCCCAAGGGAGGAATCCTTGTATTAGTCCTTTCTTGTTCCTTTTGGGGATTAGCCAATTTGCAAATGGAAGGTGAGAAGAGAGGAAGGCTAGTAGAATCCACAAAATAACATGTTAAAGCCAGAGTCAGTTCAAGCCAAGTTGGAGTCGAGTCAAAGTTGAAGTCACTTCAGGTCAAGCATAAGAATCACTACAGAGACTGACAGACATCAACAAGAGAAGGAATAACAGAGGAGATAATCAAGAGCTTCTCTTTCCAGTTAGACCCAGGAGGAGAGAGGGTCTCAGCTTTTATTGGTCATTAAATCCTTGTTGACAGTTTGTTCCCTATGCAGCCAGGCATCATTATTATTATTTATTTATTATTTGTGGTATTTGTACCCCGAAGCTTCTCACCCCCGCAGGGGGACTCAGCACGGCTTACATTCGCAGCACTACAGGCCGCAACACCACAATACAATTTAAAATACACCATACAATCAACGTCATTAAAAAACATTAAAAACATTTTAAAAACATTACATTAAAAACCACTACAAACAACCATAATTAATTAAAGCCATCAAGTGGAACACATTGTCAGTCCAGTCAAGTCCAAAATGTCAATCCAGTCAAATCCAAAGGTACAATTTACATCTGCTGCCCAAAGGCCTGGTCCCAGAACCACGACTTTAGCTTTTTTCTACAAGCGAGGAGAGATGGAGTCGATCTTATTTTGTTTGGGGGTGCGTTGCATAGCGAGGGGCCACCGCTGAGAAGGCCCTGTCTCTCGTCCCCACCAGCCGCATTTGCGATGCTGGCGGAAGCGAGAGCAGGGCCTCCCCAGATGATCTTAGACTGCGAGATGGGACATAGAGGCAGATGCGTTTGGACAAGTAAGCTGGGCCAGAACCGTATAGAGGCATCTTCCTTAGATGTAGTAGAACCACGTACCTGTGGGCGACTCTGAAAGACTGCTTCTTGATTTTCTTCCTCTGCGAGTGAGGAATCTCTCACTCACTCTCTTTGCTTCTTCTAATAATTCAATATTCTTCTTTCTGTCTTCTTCAGATATTTTAACATCTGGAAGCTGGTCATTCAGTAGGTTAATTATATGACCTGTATTATCTAAATAGCAAATAATCCACATTACAAACGGTTCAACTTAATAGCTTGATTCTGTTTTAATGTTGACTTTTTGTTTAACTATATTAAAATATGTTAATGTGTATGCCTTCTTTTTCCAAAACTTGGAAAAAGTGTGGTATATTAAGGAGTGTCCT
The DNA here is from genome assembly GCA_030556195.1 of Anolis apletophallus. Classification (NCBI taxonomy): domain Eukaryota; kingdom Metazoa; phylum Chordata; class Lepidosauria; order Squamata; family Anolidae; genus Anolis; species Anolis apletophallus. The sequence goes on along the minus strand of JARBWK010000002.1, from coordinate 84,798,552 downwards.
GCTCCTCACTTCACTGAGGAGACTTTTACTTTCACTTTCTATATCTCTCTCTATGCCTCAGCTTGAAGCATGCACAGAACGACTGGGACCCAACAGGGGGAGCCAACCTTGTTGATGGGGTTGCCCGCACCTCTCTGGTCATCTCCGAGATAGCAGCTGTCATGATGAGGCAGATGAGAAGGGCTGCCTGTCTTCTTTACCACCTGCACCGGTACACAGCATACCAATGCCTATCACTATGCCTTATTTTTGGGGTATGGCTTATATTGTGCAAATGCTTAGAAGTTCTGCTATGGCTTATTTTATGGATATGTCTTATTTTTGGGTAAACATGGTATGTAACGGTGCATTTAGCATGATGCACCTTTTTGAGTGATGTAAGGAATGGAAGTAACTGAAAATATAACTGAGTAGAGTCCACATAACAACTAGGAAGAGTTGTTCTTTAGCAAATTCTTTGTCAAATAACATGTTGATGTGGTGCAAATTTTATAATATAACTGAACTTGAATGAACAGTGACATATTTCAATAGCTATACAGTTGGTACTGTGTTAACAGTAGTCATAGCTGTTTTCTCATTTGTACCTATGAAGGGCATATCACCACCATCATCATCGTCACTGTCATCATTTTTTTTACCCTAGCTATTCTACCTGTAGTAGACACACTGGATTTGAGAACTGTAGCAAAGATGGCATTCCACATTTGGAAAATAAAAGATATTTAAATTGTTTTGCTTTTTAAAGATGTGAGAAAAATATGGGGTGGAATACCCTCACTATTATCTGGTTGTTTGCAGGGGTCAGAGATTAAGCCAGACATGAGATTAAGTCAGACCTGGTTCCTGGCTGAAGTGCTCCTGCAGCTACTTTAACATTACTTTGGCTGGAGAAGCAGTATTTAACCACGTAATAGTTAAATTTTATACCCAATTATTTTGGATTTTAAAAAAGAGTGCAACAATTATTTGGTGAAATAAATTAAGCTCAAGGGTAGGCATGGGGGAAAGTGTTCAGGGGTGTAACTATTATGCAACAGTGACTATCACGCGATGAAATACGGTAGCTTTCTTGTGTCTTGGTCATTGGAAGGGCAAATACACAAACCAATAGATTTTAATCAAAAAATATCAGCATATTGGGAATATACTTTTAAGGAGAGAATCACACTATAGACAGACACTGGAAAGTTTGTTTCTTACCCACAGATGTCAAAGAGCTAGCAGGTGTCCTAGTATTTCTGTTAGAATGCCGCAGATGAGGACTAACAGGTCTGGAAGGAGAAAGACAGAACAAGAAGAAAACATACACAAAATAGGTATCTATACAAAATGATTAAGGCTAAATTAATATAGAACTAATTAATGTTTATATATATTTAATTCAAAACGTCTGTCTCTCCTAACTGAAACAAACCCGATTGAATTGTTACCCCAATCAAGATATTATGTGGGTGAAAATGTGTACATTATTCTTTACATAAAGAAGATTCTATATATTCTAAAGCTTTTGGAACTACAACATAAAAAGTGTTATGATCTCTCTTGTTAACTATGCACATTTCTCATTACATTGAGTTCTGCTTTATTGTGTATGAACAAAATAAGTTGAATTAATTGCTGTCAAAACTTCTTTAAAACCTGTGCTACATAAAATAATCTCCATATCATTGTGAAATCCAAATAAAAGCCAGTCACAAGGTGGAGGAGGATGACAGATGCTATGTAACAAGAATCTAGCTCATATTTTTAATGAGTTGAGCTACTAGGCACTGCAACACTGGAAGGCTATATTTGTATAGCCCACAAATATTTAGGGATTGAATTCTACGCTCAGTTGAAGCTAATACACAACAATGAAAAACGGTATTTGAAGTATACATCAGCTCAAAACGGTAAACCTATGCCCTTATGATTTAGTATGCACTTAGAAGACTCCTAATTTAGAAAGGTTCTGAATTCCTAAACTGCACAATGTAAGTACTCTTCTGTAAACAAATTAAAATGGACACCAGACATAAGGAAGTGACTCCATTCCTAACAATTTTATTTTAATTATTGTAAATTATCGCTTTGATTCCATGCTGAGGTAATGGCAGAGTAGAAGCTCAATAATACAATACAATACAATAGAAGAGGGATGGGAGACTACAACTTTTAGCATTCCCCATCTTTGGCAGTTTTAGCCCAACTAAATCTGGAGGCTCACAGAACTCCCACTCTTGATTTAGAAAAAAAGGTGGTATAAAAATATCCAAATAATTAAACATTGTCACCATATTTTAAAACAAACGTTGAGAGTCTTTCTTGGTAAAGTGGGCAAGAAAGACTCTCAAAGTTGTTTTTTTAAATGGTGGCAATTCTTAATTGGATATTTTGATTTTTGATTTTTTCTAAATCAAGAGTGGGAGTGCCCACTTTACCAGGAACCAAGATCTAGCTTACTACCACACGTTATAGATGCCTTGAAAAACCACAGTGACCCAGACAAAGTAATTTTGCTTTTAAATTGTCAACATTTTAACTGCTGCCTTTCAGTGGCAAGATTCTGGAACGAAGTCTGTAAACTAAATGTGTTTTTGGTATGTACATGCCAATAAAGCCTTATTGGATTGGAGTCTTTCTTGGTGGCTTCACCTGGGAAAGTAAGCAAGCAAGCAAGGAACAAAAGGGAAACAAGTCAAACTGTGATGGCGCAGCAAGCACCACTTGTATGTAAAACTTTAAGTTGCTAAGGTTTGCACTGTTGTATTGTGTTTCTGCAAGCCTGTTCAGTTTGCAAAGGTTTGGTTGCATTGATTGGTTCTTTACACCTGTCAACCATTGTTTAACAGAGCCCAATTGAGTTTGTTCCACCCCTTTTCCTAGGGACTTGGGAATCTAGCCATTTTGTTTACAGAGTTTTCCTGGATCTCTCCAGAAGAAGACATATCTGAACAGGCATGTAGCCGGGGGGGCTAAGGGGCTTCAGCCCCCCCCCCAAATTCTCAGGGTGGTCCGTGAGAAGGCCTTACTGGTACATTATTTAAACTGTTATGTTTATTCATATCATGATCTGATCACCATGCTCATTATATCCCACATTCATGGGGTTATTGGAGTAACAATACAAAAGGTTTGCTAGGGTAGACCCTCTTCCACCCAGTCTCAGCCCCCCCCAAAATCCTGGCTACGGCCCTGTATCTGAAGGTTTGCCAGGGCCAGCCTTGGTCAAGCCATCTCTCAACACCAAATAGACTTTCCTTGGGTCTCATACAGAAAGCCCAATATACCCGACGGTTGGGTAGCTCTGAGGAGACCCAGGTGCCTTCAAACTAGTCAGCTGGCATCCAGAGGAAGATCCCATACCTTCAATATAGGCCAGCTGGCTGGGGTCTCGAGTGTCCTTACCTCGAGACCATAAAGACAGAGAGGACCTGGAAAACAATCCAGCTGAAGCTTCCTGGACCCAAGCAACTAAGAGACTGTAAAGTATTTTTCTTTTATTCTTTTGGGGAACCAAATAACGTGCCTGATTGAAGATAACTCATGTTCAGAACAATAAAGCCTGTTTGAGTTATCTATAGTGTCCAGCTTGGTCCTTGGGAGCCCCAAGCCTCGAGTCTAAAGGAAGGCAAGAAGCAATCCCCCGGTAGAGAGAGTCTATGTCCTCGCCCTTCCTGAGTATATATAGACCGGGTGCGATGGCACACAAACAGTAGACATTGCAGGTATGTGGAAGAAGACAGGAAAAAAGGTAGTAGATGTAGCGGACAAGATCCACCAGGCAAGGAGCCGGAGAATATAGTTGTTCCTTTGGAAGAGCAATGTAGCCATTAAAGGTTCTTGTACTGAAATCTGTTTTCACATAGTGTACTATTTTTGGCCAATGTAGGATTTAGCTAAAATTCCTGAGAATATTCAAGTACTGCTACTTTAAATCCAGAGTTTTAAGTTGTTGTTCTAAAAAATCCTCAATGATTCTTGCAACTCAGTATATTTTCTTAGTATATTTGCGTAGCTAGTCCTGCAAAACATTGTCACATGTTGTATAAGCTGTTATATTCTAGCAATGAAAAACATGTATGCTTTTGCTCATTTCAAATATCTAAGACAATGATTGAATTATACAAATGTATTGTTAAGCAAGTAACTTTCTGTACAATTATCTATATGAGACTAGGCTCGTCAACTAACAATAATAATACTTATACATGCAACACTAATAATGCTTATATATGCTAACAACAGAGACACAGAAAAGCAGAGGAGGACAAGAAAGGACTGGAAGATTTGCCCTCAAGAAGACAAAACTAATACTCCTTAAAAGTTAGATTGATATACATCTGTAAGAGTGTGAGCAGTAAGGAGGGCACTGCCATTAGGGAAAATAAAACATCCACCCTTACTTCAAAGGAGTGATATGCGAGCAGAGGCTCAAGAGACTTTTATCACAATAAACTGGGCAATTGTTAGGGAAGTGTGTGTAGAGGGTGGTGGGGATTATTATTATTAGTATTAAACTTTATTTATACCCCGCCACCATCTTCCCTCAGGGAGTCGGGGCGCCTAACATGAGGCCAGACCCAACGAATACAGTAAACAAATAAGGTACAGACAGCAAATAATAATAATTAAATTTAAAATCAAAATAAAAGTTAAAATAAAGTACACCAGTAAAACAATAACATACAAACAGTTAAAAGGAAATTAACACAATGGGATAGAAACACCGGGTATGAAGTAAAATAAAATTAGGGATAAGGAGCGAGAGGAGAGCCTCCCCAGAAGACTGAACAGGGTCGATTCAGAAAGAAGTGCTTTCCCAAACCATTCAGGGCTTTGTAGGTGATAATCTGCACCTTGAATTGGGACCGGAAAATGAAAGGCAGCCAGTGGAGATGGGGAGAGATTGAAAAGGGAGAGACAGAAAAGCGGGGGAGGACAAGAAAGGACTGGAAGATTTGCCCTCAAGAAGACAAAATAAAAGATAATTTGTTAGTATTTTGACAAGCCCGTCTACTTGTGTTTGAAGACTGTCTGCCAGAGTTTTATTGACCCAAATGGCAAAGGAAAGCTTTCACCATGCAAACCGAAGTTTTTGCAGTTCCCCTTCCCAAGGAAGAGGCTCAATCTACGGCAACATTTCATATATTGCTTATCTAGCTTGCCACAGCCTGAATTGGCTATCTCTAGCCTTTTGCTTCTCATTTCCTTGCTGCCTAGCTTATGGCTCAGATCTCCTTCTTCAAACAACTTCCCCAAGAAACTGTCAGCACTCCAAACAAACATTTACTGGCTTAAAATTCCACCTCAGAAAATTCACCTCTTTTTTTTGAAGTTTTTAGCTTTCAAAGTTGCAACCTTTTGGCATCTTCAAGTGTACTGAATATACAGTATACTGAATTTTGTTTTATATTGCTTTATGGCCAACATGGCTACCCCTGAATATTTAAATGCAATTATATTGGTTTATGTTCACTCTTTCTCTTTCCTCACCTAGACTGAGAATGTAGGCAATTGCCATTGCATTACATGACCCGATAAATGATTGTAAACATTATTCACACAATGTGTGTTTATCTGTTACCTGAAAGATAGGCTTTTCTCACTTTCTGTCTCTGATATAACTGCGTATTCTGGAAGAACTATAGAAGGTGTATTGCATGTTCCTGCATCAGCTGGCGACTCCTGAACAGACTGCAATAAAAATATAGTTTAAAACATTAATTTGGAAAGTAAAGATATACCAGAGAATAGTTGCTAAGAAACAATTATCTTACATGAAAACCTAAGCCTAATGATTTCCCAGGCTCTGTACAATTAAAATCCTATATACCCCTATGGAATCTCACTATTTGCAACAAACAACTTTATCTAATTCTTGATCTACACATGCATATATACATAGGTATGGATATGTGTACATGCATACACACACAGATATGCAACTCTATAATGAACACAGGTATTTGAAATCTAATTCCTAATTAGTAGAGGTCTAGTAGCCACGACAAGGAAGCTAGATTATAAATGCTGCTAATAACACAAATTATTTATTATTCTTGCTCCAGGCTATATTAAATACACCAAATGCCATGCCTTGAATATATTGCTTTGATTATTGTTAGCACTAGCCATAGCTTAATTTGTGTAACAAATTGCTTTAGTAAAAGTTGAATAAGGCCATTATTGAAGTATATATAGAGATCTTCAATCTGCTTTATTTGTCAGGTGTGCATTTTACAGGCCATGCTGTGTATATGAATAAGACAGATCTTTTGATCTACCTGCAGATGTGGGATGTCAGAGTATTAATCAGGGCAGTCCCTGTCAAAGTGGGCCAGTTAGAAGGAAAAATAATAATAATAATCCTGCAACAGCAGGATTGAAAAGAAACAACTGGAAAAGCTGACACGATATGAGGATTTAAAGATCGAACTGCAAAGACTCTGGCACAAGTCAGTAAAGTTGGTCCCAGTGGTCATTGGCACACTGGGTGCAGTGCCTAAATACCTTGGCCTGCACTTAAACACAATTGGTGCTGACAGAATTGCCATCTGCCAGCTGCAAAAGGTCACCTTTCTGGGATCTGCACACATTATTCGCCGATACATCACATAGTTCTAGACACTTGGGAAGTGTCTGACATGTGATCCAATGCAACAGCCAGCAAAGTGATCTTGTTTGCTGTGGACTCATCTTGTTGCATTTCTAATAATAATAATAATAATAATAATAATAATGTTTTATTTGTATACCACCCTATCTCCCTGAAGGGCGCTTTCCAACATATAAGGCAAACATTCAATTGCCAAAAAGAAAACCATACAGACAAATTACATCAAGACAAGCACATTAGACAATATAAAACAACCTAATTTAACTTAATAAACAAAATAACAAAAAATAAATACATAAAATACATAAATCCTACTAAAACACAATAAAAATAAAAATATTAAAACCAACTGCATTGTAGCTCCATCAGTAGAGGTTCAACAAACCAATGGCCAGGATTACAAAATGGATGTGGCCAACTATAAAAGGGCTGTGCAAGGGCTAGTGCAAACAGCGTATGATAGGGCCGGGGAAGTGGATGAAGTACAGAACTATCTGGCGACCTAGGGACTCGGCCTAGGGACTAATTCTCGAAATGGCATTCTAGATTTTTATATTGAGCACAATAGTTGTTGAATTATCATTTTATGTGTTCTCTTGAAACCCATATCAATTTTCTAATCCACTTTGCAATGTAATGAGGTTGCCTTTTGTCCTGTGTCATAAATATCTGTTCAGTTTTAAAGTGTCACGTATTTTTCATTCTGTTCCATAATAAACATCTCTCAGGGGAAGTAATTTCAAAATGTATCATTATTACTATGTCAAAACATTTATAATAGTTGCAAGGCTAATATGCTTTACTAAAGACTATGAACCTGATCTAGGTCCCAGTTGCATACAGCCCCCTTGTTTGTGTGCATGTAGTGGACAGAAAATGAAGATGGAAATATGTTTTTCATTTCTCTCTCCTGACACTTCCCTCTTGGTCTTCATTTTATTTCTATTGCTGTAAACAAAGTTCAAAATGGCAAACTGGTTTGCACTCAGTTAACTGAGGGCCTTTCCACACAGCCCTATATCCCAGAATATCAAGGCAGAAAATCCTACAATATCTGCTTTGAACTGGGTTATCTGAGTCCACACTGCCATATATTCCAGTTCAAAGCAGATAATGTGGGATTTTATTCAGCTGTGAGGAAGGGGCCTCAGCAGGATGGGAGGGAGAGGACCAGGCAGAATTTTGCCCTTCCCAGTCTGCTGCTGCTATATTGACCACACACTAATGTTGCTTGGCCAGACAAATTATGGTTTTAACTTGTTAAATATTGGAGGAAATGGAATTCATAACACCTTATAGTCTTCTAGTTAAGTAATTTGCTCCCTCTAAAAACATTGTCAACACTGCAGCTCAAAATTTGTCAACACTTGCATAACTGCAAGGCTAACACTGTAGTTAACTACTCAGAAGCAAGTCCTGCTGGCAAGCAAACTGTAACGGTTTTACCATCGCTTTTTTCTGTTGCCTACTCTGTGTCCATACACAATTCTACATTTTTCTGGCAAGTAGGACTTGCTTCTGCATAGTTAAATGGAGTCTGCTGGTGAGGAAGTGTTCGTTCTCAGCTACCTTCATCTCTTGTCATTTTAAAATTTTCTGGATATGCACATTTCTGTGTAGGAAAAAGTGCCCATTGAATGGTGTTGTGGTGGCACTCCCACACTGTCATAAAGGTTTTCCAGTGCATCTGATATGATTTTTCCAGGGGGCTTTCCCATAATCCAAAGCATGTTCACACATTTTGAGTCAATGTTGATTGCATCCCAGTATGACGAAACGTTCTCCAATTCCTCTTCTGGGAAAGAGATAGGTGCCTGTTTCCTTGTAATAGGAGGATTGGCAGACACAATCAAAGCATCTCTCTCTTTCTAACTCCATCAAGCAGTGATGATGGAGGTTTTCCAAGAGGGAGTATGTAATGGTATGAGAAACAGGAAACTCTGTGTAAATGTTCAAAAAAAGCAATGACCATCATTTAGAGACTAATCCACAATGCTAGTTTCCCACAGTGAATTATTTTATCAATTTAATACCTGGAAAATGGAGACATACACAGATGCATGTAAAACAGAGCAAAATGAAGATGGCTTTGTCCTGTGTTTATACCTTCCAACCGACTGCTGTTCACTAAACTCACACATAACGTACTTGTTTATCTTGAACCAGGAAACTAGCCCTCAGCACAAATGTATAATTGTGTCAGAATGCATGACAAATTATTGTACAGTTCAACATTTTCCTATGATGTTAAAGGAAAAGTAGCGGATGTTTTCATCCAGAGTGCAGAATATTATGTCCTAGGTTTAGAAGACAATGATAAAAGTAAAATTGAATGTGCCAGGTATACATTAGTTTTTAAGTTTTCAACACATCGCAAAGAACATGTTGATCTTTTTAGTTTTTAAAGCCTGCTGACGTAATAAATCTGAAGAGGCAAATCCAAAGGTTTGTAGATCACTGGACATATTTATATAGTGCTGCATATTTGTGTAAAGTTCTCTTTTCAAACATTCTTGTCTACCCTGTGTACAATACATCAATGTTCAAAATTACTTTTTAAGGTGATACTACAGGAGTAGGAAATCCAGTGTCAAAGTGTCACCAAGCTGGTACAGTCATTTTTCTACATAAATACTACAGCATGTCAAAAATTATTAATGTTACTAGAAACTACAGTCTGGGTTTGCTGCGGAGAGCAGATGGAACTAAAAAGAAAAGGAAAGTTGCTACATCCCAACTTTAATGTCTGTAACTATTTTTATTTTATTTTTGTTCATTTAAGAGGCTGTTCATAGATTATTTTAAGTAGCGTTAACTCTTTAGGAAATACTTCCAGTGCTGTATAATCTGTTTGATTAAAGGTGTTGACAACAGGGCCTGTGGACTTGCTGAAAACTCAAGGGAAACAAATTGCAGAATTTCCTCAACTATAACTTCTTGACTGCAAGGTCAGGAAACTGAGGGTCACCTTGAGTTTAGCTGAGGAAAAAGTCCACATTCTTTACTACGTTCAATAGTACAGAGGTGTCAGATAAGACTCTGATGACTCAACTTTATCATCACTGAGATACTGCTTTATATGTGCCACTGCCATGAAACAGTGATACTTTGTCACTAGGCCCCTTTCAGTACCATATAATCAACACTGCCATTGATCAGCCTTCTCCATTATGGTGCTTCCTACATGTGATGGATTAAAACTTTCCTAATAGCCATGTATGTTCCCACAGGGTTTGATTAGGTTATCATACCTCTTTAGATCTCAATCTCAACACTAGATTGCCACAGAGCTGTGTGTAGAGTCCTCTGCTTTATACCTTTTACACATATAATTGCACCCCCGTCCAGCATTGCAATATCATTACCAAATTCACGGATGATATAACTGTGGTGGGGCTTATATCTGAAGTGGATGAGCCTGCCTATCAGGATGAGGTGGATCGGCTGCTCTTGTGGTGTAGGGACAATAATCTGGTTCTTAACATCAATATGACCAAGGAGTTCATAGTGGACCATAGAAAGAACATACTGGAAATCCAGCCTTTGGTCATAAATGTAGACCAAGTGGAACAGGTGATCAGTTTTGAGTTTCTGGGTGTCACTGTTAAAGAGGATCTTACCTGGGGCATTCATACAGCAGCGTTGGTTATGAGAGCCCATCAGAGATCATACTATCTGAGACTTCTAAAGAACCAACAACTGAATGAAAAACTTCTGGTGACTTTCTACCGCTGTGCTATAGGGAGTACCATAACCTACTACATCTGTGCATGGTTTGGTAACTACACAATGGCATATAGGAAGGTGCTCCAAAGTCACCACTACTGCACAGAATCATTTGTTGCCCTCTTCCATCTTTGGAAGAACTTTATAGGTCTTGCAGCCTTTAGAAAACTCAGAGCATTCTTAAGGATCCATCTCACCCAGCATATTTTTTAAACAATTATTACCGCCTGGCAGATGAAACAGGGTGACAAAGACAAGGACAAACAGTCTGAGTGATAGCTTTAATCCTGGAGCTGTAACTATATTGAACTCTATGGTTTTGCATTGATGTGGCATTGAGGGCTGCACAGTGGTGGTTGGAGTATGGAAGGATAGGTGTGTTGTTTTGTGATGTGTGCTGGAGAAAGCATTTAATTTTGTTTTACAATATACAATGACAAAGTTATTGTATTTGTAAAAAAGGATTGTTGGCGTTCTTGACCAGCACATTTGGAGGGCAAATTTTTTTTTTCTGCCATTCAAAAATTTCATCCTGATGTTGCAGAATGTTGCGATGCTACAGTGCAGGAAATTAGACAAGTGTGCACTATAACATCTGAATATAATTTACCAACTAGTATATTGAAATATATGTATCTTTCTTTTATTCAATCCCATGTGTACTGTGGCTCTTGATAGCCAAATCAGACCAGGTACTTGGATGGGAAACCAACCATCACCAAGGAATATCAAGTGCTGCATGCAAAGGACATCAATGGCAAGCCATTTCTGAAAATTACTTGCCTAAGAAAATTCTATGAAATGGATGGTGTCACATTAGGTTGACAGGCAACTTGGACAAACACACACACACAAGATTAATAAGAACTGCTTACTTTGACTGAAGAAGGCAAAATTGAATGCTGCGTCCCAGCTGGCTCTTCAGCATCTTCCGGAAGGGTTGGCATGGTGGGAGGCAAAGGACCCGCTGGACTGCAATGTGGACGAATAAAACCATGCGCTGATGAAAATGCCTGTTTCACGTTAACCTCTGAAGATAAGCGCTGTGGGGCCTTGTGATCCCAAGACTATAGTGGATGCCAAAAATACAAATCAAATCCATTTAAAGTCCAGGCTATTAACATTGGGATCACTTTATAATAACAAGCAGCAATAAAGTTTAAAGCAACAACTTGTGTTTCTCCTTGTGTTTTATTAACTAGGGCTTTCAAGGTCTAATGTAACATAGCAAGGACATTAAGCAAAACCTTTTTTCAACATTCCTTGAATTATTGGGTAGAAGGCTTCACTGGAGAATTTAAGAGTGCTCCCTTTGCCAATTTTGTTACATTTCATTGCAATAGCGCTTTACAAGGTCTTATGAAAAGGAGAGAAGTAGTTGTGATGATGGGATAAATTGCAAATCACACCATTTACAGAAAACATTTCTTCATTAGAATGTATATTTAGAGCAGGCATGGGCAAACTTTGACCCTCCAGGTGTTTTGGACTTCAACTCCCACAATACCGGCTGTTAGGAATTGTGGGAGTTGAAGTCCAAAACACCTGGAGGGCTGAAGTTTGCCCATGCCTGATTTAGAGGAATTTTAGATGCCAGCCACAGATGCAGGTGAAACGTCAGGAGAAAATGCTGTTAGAACAAGGCCATACAGCCCAGAAATCACAAAACACTCCAGTATTCCAAACATGAAAGCATTTGACAGTGTATATTTAGCATGGAAATAGATTTGTGCATAGAAATAATTTCATTTATACGAGGGCGGGTCAATAAGTCAGTGACTTTTTGAATTTCCCGCCTCTTAACTGAAAGGGCAACACTGCTCCTGTCAACAGGCATCTGTCAGTTGACTCCTGTCAAAATTTGAACAAGCTGCGTCATTTAGTTTGTGTTTGACAGCCATTGATTGCAGACTATAGCGTGATTTGAGGAGAAAATGGAAAAAAGTGAATTTTGTGTGCTCATTAAGCTTTTTTTTTGTAGAAAAAAACCATCACTCAAAACAAGGCTAAGCTTGATAAATACTATGGGGACTCTGCACCATCAATTTAAATGGTAAAAAAGTGGTTTACTGAATTTTGTTGTGGCCGTACAAGCACAGAAGATGCCGAACGTTCTGGACGCCCAGTTGAGGTCTCTACACCCGAAACAATTGAAAAAAATCATGATATGGTGTTGGCCAATCGGAGACTGTAAGTGCAAGAGATTATGGAAGCCATGGTCATCTCATATGGCTCAGTGGTTTCAATTTTAAATGATCACTTGGGTATGAGAAAGCTTTCCGCAAGATGGGTGCCGCGTTTGTTCACAATTGACCACAAACGCAATCGTGTGACAATTTCGCATGAGTGTTTGGCATTGTTCAACTGTGAAATGGATGAGTTTTTGAGCCGTGGACGAAACGTGGATCCACCACAACACACCAGAGACCAAACAGTAGTCAAAACAGTGGGTTTCTCGGGGTGAATCGGCTCCAAAGAAGGCCAAGGTGGGTTTGTCAGCCAATAAAGTCATGGCGACCATTTTTTGAGATGCACACAGTATAATCCACATTGACTACCTTCAAAAGGGTAAAACAATCAATGGCAAATATTATGCCAACTTATTGGGTCAATTTAATGAGGATTTGAAGAAAAAACCCACCGCATTTGGCCAAGAAAAAAGTTATTTTGCACCAGGACAATGCAAGGGTGCACACATGTGCAGTTGTCATGGCAACAATCCATGAATTGGGATACAAATTGCTCCCTCATCCACCCTATTCTCCAGATTTAGCCCCGAGTAACTATTTCATGTTTCCAAACCTGAAGAAATGGCTCGGCGGAAAGAGATTTGACTCCAACAATGAAATCATCTCACAAACAAATACCTATTTTGATGACCTCGACAAATCTTATTTTTTGGAAGGGATAAAAAAAATTGAGAAACGTTGGACAAAGTGTATAGAGCTCAAAGGAGACTACGTTGAAAAATAAAATGATTTTTTATCCAAAACCCTGTGTTTCATTCAAAAAGTCACGGATTTATTGACCCACCTTCGTAAATAGCCAGCCATCAAATTAGAGTGAAGATTTCCTGTTCTGGATACTCTAGCCAAGCTTTGATAGCCCACCAGCCAATGAATTTGAGGTTTACACTTATTGGTAGGCAGTTCTCACTGGCTATTTCACCTTGCCAGATCACCAGAGTCTCTATGAAAGAGAAGCAGCCCATACTAGAAAATGACATCTGCTATAGCTCTGCTTCTCTTCCAATCCACATTTTGTCACTCCATTACTGTTGTATGGCATGTTTAGGCCATAGTAAAATGCAAAATAATAATAATAATAATAATAAATCAGAGAATAGCAAGTAATTTTTTGTTTGTAATGTACACATTCTCTCTCTCTCTCTCTCTCTCTCTCTCTCTCTCTCTTGCTTCAAACGATAAAATCATGCTTTGTGGTTTCTATGGTCAATTTAAGAACTTCCTGGCACGGTGCCTAGGATCCCAACTTTGTGCAACAAAGTCTGGGATCTAACTTTTTCCCACTGCAATCAATGCAGAAGTTATATGTAAAAAGGATACTCAGGACCTTGAGTCATTTAATTTACATTAAATGAGAGGGTAAAAGGACCACATACACCAACTAACCAGAAATTTGACCACTTCAAAGCTCTGGACCTGGAAGCAGTCAAGAAAATCATCTCCACAGCACGGGCAACTACCTGCTCCACGGACCCTTGCCCTTCCCATCTAGTTAAGGACTGCGCAGAGGAGCTCTCGGTCCCCTGATGCAGATAATAAACCACTCCCTGGAGCAGGGAATTTTCCGGATGCCCTGAAAGAAGCCTTGGTCCGCCCACTCTTGAAAAAGCCAACCTGGACCCTGCGATGCCAGCGAACTACCGTCCGTCTCAAACTTCCCGTTTCTCAGTAAGCTGATCGAACGCGCGCAGCAACCCAGCTACAAAACTTTCTTGAGACCTCAGATGGCTTGGACCCCTTTCAATCAGGGTTTCGCCCGGGCACGGGACCGAGACCGTCCTGGTGGCCATCTCGGACGATATCCGCTGCCAATTAGACAAGGGAGGCTCAGTAGTTCTGGTACTATTGGACCTTACCGCTGCATTCGATACGGTGGACCACGACCTGCTGACACGACAACTTGCCACCATAGGGATACAAGGAGCAGCTTTAGCTTGATTAGCTCCTTCCTGCGCGGACGTGCCAGCGAGTTGAATGGCTAGGCCAAACTTCTAGGAAATCTTTCCTCGAGTGCGGAGTACCCCAGGGCGCCATATCACCAACGTTGTTCAACATCTATGTCCGGCCTTTGGCTGGTATAGCCCGGAGCTTCGGCCTAGGGTGCTACAATATGCCGATGACACTCAGCTCCTGCTGAAGCTGGAGCCTGGCGCAACTTCGGTGCCCGAAAACTTCACTCGAGGTCTGGAAGCATAACAAAATGGCTCCGTGCCCACAAACTCAAAATAAATCCATCAAAGACGGAGATCTTATGGCCGGGCCGCCCAGAACCACCTTTCCCACTGCCCCCTTCGAAGGGGAACCATTGATTCCGTCCCCCTCAGTAAAGAGCCTTGGTGTTATCCTGGACTCCAAATTGTCGATGGAGGCCCAGGTTGTCTCCACGAGCAAAAGGGCCTTCTTCCACCTGCGCCAAGCGAGACAACTGACGCCCTACCTCCCGACGGAAGCGCTAGCTACAGTAATCCATGCCACGGTTACATCACGGCTGGATTACTGTAACGCCTTATATGTGGGTCTGCCCCGGTCACTAACCCACAGGATCCAGACTGTGCAGAACGCGGCCGCCAGGCTTCTCACAGGAACATCGATGAGATGCCACATTACACCATCCCTGCAGCGCCTGCACTGGCTGCCCGTTGAGTATAGAGCCTTACATAAGACCTTGACCTTGGCTTTCAAAGCCCCCACGGGCCGGGGCCCAACATACTTAAAGGACCGCTTGCTGATTCCTGCCTACTCAAGGACACCGCGGCCGGCAAACAAGAACCTCCTTTGCATCCCGGGCGAGAAAGAGGCCCACCTGGAGGCCAGGACTCGTACATCGTTCTCCATTGTGGCCCCGTTCTCTGGAACTCGATGCCACCGGACCAGAGAGCCTCCTCGACCTGCCCCAGTTCCTGACCGCTCTAAAGACCTGGCTATTTAGGAAAGCCCATGGCTAATGCAGAACCAGAACTCAACTACCTGAGCCTGGCCCTTGCATTTAACCCTAAATATTTTAATCTAAATTTTAATATTTTTAATATTTTTAATTGTTGAATTGCTATATGTAAGTCGCCCGGAGCACTAACGTGGAGGGCGACTCAGAAATAATAAAGTCAGTTCAGTTCAGTTCAGTACATCTAAGTGTCATTAACATTTATTCATAAAATAGCTAGTCATTTTAAGCTATGCTAGATAATCAAGACATTTAAGAGTAAGCTTTCACTCCTAGACATCACTCCTAGACAATCTTTGGTGTTTCTTTGCACACTTGTTGACAATTATATACTTACATTGAAAGCCTACCATTAAATATACCTGATGGGGATTTGGAGGGAAAGTGTGGGTAGATCCATCGGAGCTACCCGAACAACACTTTCCTCCCCAAAGTTTAGGATGAAGTGCCTTTTGGCGCTTTGCCTCCTCATTGGGAAGAAAGTGGATGGGGCCTGCCCTGTGTCGTGTGATGGCGCACAACAGGCCCTGTCCAAACAGTGAAATAAAGTGGCAAACGGGGCATTTTTTGCCCTGTGTGAAGAGGTCCAAAGTTTTAGCTTGGATATCAACTTGATCTGATAAAGAAGTGCTGAACCAGGTGACATTTGAGCCTCCAAATACATAATGCATGTTGGAACATTCTCAATCTATAAACCTGGTACTTTCGAAGGATTGTACTCCTCCTCCAGGACATGTTAAACTGTATTATTCTAGGCTAAGACTCTCCCTACTAATAGATTCTCTTTCATCATGCCTGTTATAATCAGTCAGGCTGTAGTCTAGCACATCTACAGGTATACATTGGTATGAAAAGAAGCAATAAAGCCGGATATCACCAGTATGCTGATGACAATATGTTCTAGATTGCTTTCTGACCTTCCTTGTTTAATTGATTCATGTAAATGCTAAACAGCCTGAGAGAAATGTGTGTGACCTCAACTTATAGATGCCATAGGGACAAGCAGAACTCTCCTAATACTGTTCTATTGAAACAATAATTCAGATGTAAAGGTAACCATTGTGATGAAGCACTGCCCACACTCAGCTCAGAGATCTGCTCCAGAAAGTTATTATGGCCAATGATACTGAGAGAATCAGAAGACCTATACTGCTCCATCTCTTCCCCAACAAAGATCATTCAAAAAATGTCTAAGGCTTTTTCAATGTTAAAATAAGACATAAATCCCAGTTGAAGTGGATCTAGAAAATAGGTGCCCTACAAGAAAGAGAGGATGATTCTATGCAGATATCTTTGATCAAGGACATCATTGAATGTCTGAAGGACCTCTACCTTTCCCACACCCATCCAAAAATATTGAGTAATTCTGTAGTCTCTTTTACACCACACAATAATAGCACTTTGATCCCACTTTAATAGTAATGGTTTCATCCTATGGAATCCTGGGATTTGTAATTTTGTGAGGATCCCCTAGGCTGAAGTCACATATTTTAAAGTGTCATTGAAATGCTGTAATTGTAATTGTATACTGTGAAAAGAAATTACTAGTCTAGAATGACAGAGAATAGGTAAGATGACATGGATGGTGTTAGTATGATTTTAAAAATCACATACTTTGGCTATTCTATGATGAAATTCAAGTTCCTTGAAAAAATTGCTGTTTTGTTATACAGTTGTAATGCACACTTATTGAGGTAGTAAACCAACAAGGAAGTCCCTTGGAGTTGACTGGACATAAAATCCAAACACTGAAGCATTCTGCGTTGTCTATGGCATATTTCAGAAATTATAGGACATAGACTCAGATGATACATGTTGTGAATTAATTTTAAAAATAAAATCCATTGCCTATTATATTCTGCTCTAATAATATTATTAAACTAAATATAAATAGATTTTGTTTAGTTCTTGCACGCTCCAGGATTTCATTGCTTAAAATAGAGAGCCTTTAGGGCTCACATCTTATTGCCGGGTGCAAGGAAATTTCTGGTATCACTGAGGAGTTTAGAAAATACAATATCCAGGAAGTGATGTTCCAGGAATTCTATTCCATAAAAGGAAAAAGTATTTGAAACTGCTTGGCTTTCAAAACGGTTCCCTTCTTACAGCACATTTGACCACAGCAGGAAAGGCCGAATACAAATAATCAGTAATCTTACCCTCTGAGTCTGGGCTGAATACCTTGGCACATGAAGGTACTTCACTCCATCTTCAGGGTTAGCCTGGCTGCCGGCCTCAAGTGTTCTGTTTAACCAGAGGCAGCATAAAAAGGGAAACATGTAAATACAAGTAGCTTAAAAGTAATGTTCTAAAATACCTTGGCATTTTCATACTCCCTTGGGGATGATATATAGCTCTTGTAGGTAGTTCTGAATCACTCTACTTCTAGGAAGGTGCAAGAGATTTTAACCATAGGCTTTCCAATTCTTTATTGTAAAGTCTATTTACATACACATTTGCAAACCTATTCTCAGAATGGGGAAAAAGGAATCCTGCCCACCTCACCTTTCACACTGCCCTCATTTGATAGTGTTTTAAAAAGCTATAGCAGGAGGTATAATTTGGGCCAAAACTGAAAGAAGAATAAGAGCATAGAAGATATAGCTTTGTTTAAACATCCTCCCATCCCTTAATTCAAACTTTACATCAAATGTTATAAAGCCCTTTAATTTCTTTTATAGTGGAACCCCCGGTGGTGCAGTGGGTTAAAAAACCCTTGTGCTGGCAGAACTGCTGACCGAAAGGTCTGTGGTTCGAATCCAGGGAGCAGGGTGAGCTCCTGTCTGTCAGCTCCAGCTTCTCATGCAGGGACATGAGGGAAGCATCCCATAGGATGGTAAAACATTTGGGCATCCCTTGGGCAACGTCCTTGCAGACAGCCAATTATCTCATACCAGAAGCAACTTGCAGTTTCTCAAGTTGCTCCTGACACACAATTTTTTTTATATACTGATAAATATTTAGAGAAAGTATATGCCAAGTGAATGTTAGCATACTCAGAATGGGTCTCTTTTTAGAGATATAAAGTGGGGTAATCATCATCACTATCACCATCTGGTATTTGGTATTCACAGTCTTTACCAGGAATGGTGAAGTGTGGACTTTGCTCCAATGGTTCCTAACTCACTAAGGCTATGAGAAGCAGCTCCCATCACTCCCAGTCAGTTAGTAACCATTGGAGCCCAAGTGCTCCAGTGAGTCAAATGTTCAACAACAATGGGAAGGACACATGTTCTCCAACTCTGTTCTATCCCTTAATACTGTATATTTGGTTTTTAACTTCTTTTTCTCTGTATGATGAACTGACCCAGTTCTTAAACTATTATGAAATACTACAGAATTTAAATGTTATTATCTCTGGGCCTGAAACAGTTACTAAATCGTGACTACACATTCCATGAGTGACTCACTCACATCAAAGCATTTCTTGTTCATTTCTGCAACATGAGGCACACAGTATTAGAGATTAAACTGCTAATAATATCAGTCTCCCCCCCACACCCACTGGATAAGAAATTGCCAAATAATTTTTTAAACCTATTTAAATCCTATACAATCATCTGCTGTGCTAAATTACATGATGGTTTCAAATATTTGAGGACTTCCTTTCTTGAGATAGGAAAGATGGGGATAATATTCACAAAATTAGTCTTTGCAGGCACATTAACACTTTGAAGATGACAATATTCTAAAACAATCAATAGTAGTTCAAAGTCTAGTAATGATACCTCTCTAATATGATTACTTCCCCCAAGCAAACGTTTCTAGCTGGCACTATGGCACCCAGAAGCTAGATGAATGTTGCAGATTGAGCAATAATGCAACAATTTCTCTTAACCAATTTCAAGAACAATACTTTCTGACAAGTCAAGATAGCAATTGCCTACCAGAAAGTATACAAGGAAGACCCGAATTAGTAGATCACAAACTTTACCATGTATAATCTAATCTAGGGGTCCTCAAACTAAGGGCTGGATATGCCCCTCCAAGGTCATGTACCTGGCCCTCACTCAGGGTCAACCTAAGCCTGATATGGCTTGAAAGCACACAACAATAATAACAACAACAACAACCATCCTACCTTAGCAGCCAAAAAGCAGGGCTACACTTCCTATTGAAATACTAATAAGTTTATATTTGTTAAAATTGTTCTTCATTTTAATTATTGAATTGTTTTATAGTGTTTTTTGCACTACAAATAAGTTATGTGCAATATGCATAGGAATTCATTCATGCTTTTTCTCAAATTATAATCCGGCCCTCCAACAGTTTGTGGGACTGTGGCCTGGCCCCATGTTTAAAAGGTTTGAGAATCCCTGATGGTCTTTCCAAAAAAAGGCAGGATAAATAGTGTCGCCACTAACGAAGAGATATGTGTACATCACTTTTTTGAGGGAAAAGCTAGGCCCACAGTGTTCATGTGTGCTTGAATAGATAGAATAGCTTTATTGTCACTGTCTCATTTCCTGGACTGTAGCATTGCAACATTCTGCAACGTAAGGATGAAATGTTTGCATGGCAGAAAGATGCCTTCCCCAATCTTTTGCCCTACAAATATGCTGGTCAAGAACTCCAACAATCCTTTTAAAAAATAGAATGTCTTTATTTTCATTGTACATTGTCCAGCAAAATTAAATGCTTTCTCTAGCACACATCACAAAAACAACACACCTATCTCTCAACACCTCAACCATCACTACCCAGACCCCAATGCTATATCAGTGTGAAACCTTGAAGGTCAACAAGCCACAGCTATCTCTCGGTCTGTTTGTTCTTAGCTTTTGTCACCCTCTACTGTCTGCCAGATGGCAATAATTTTAAAAAAGAATATGCTTCTAGTAAACATGAGGAGACAGATGAGGGTTGAATGAAAAGTAATGCCGCCACCTTCGTTACTTGGGTTTGGATGGGAATATTTTAATAAATCAAACGCAGAAATAATCCTTAGAATGTGCTCTTTAACTACCACTATTCACTTTTCCACATAATCACCAAACAATTGGATACATTTCTGCCAACGATGAACAAGTTTTCTAAAGCCGTCACAGAAGAAGTCAACACTGTTTCCGCAACCAGTGTCTCACAGTTCTCTCAATGTCTTCATCAGAAGCATAATGATATCCCGACAGATCTTCTTTCATTATCGGGAACAGATGGAAGTCAGATGGTGCTAAATCTGGACTGTATGGAGAATGCGATATGGTGGTAAGGTCCAGTTTCTGAAATTCTGTTGTGGTGCGCTTTCATTTCAGGAGTTGGCATCCTGGGTACTCATCATGCACAGATCTTCCAATAGCCAAGCAAAGCAATAACGTAACCCACTCGTTCTTGTGAAATGCTGATTATGCTTGCAATTTTTATCTGAGTGATATGACTATTGTTCTGAATTAATCTGTCAACCTTTGGCTTATGAAACTTGAAGGTTGCTGTCACAGGATGTCCAACTCTTTGTTTGTCACATAAGTCAGACGTTCCCTCCACAACATCTTTAAACTTGCTCGCCCCACGATGCACAGTACTCACATCAACACATTCACCATACACAACTTGCATTCTCTGATGAATCTCCTTTGGGGTGACACCTTCTGCTGTCAAAAATTCAATGACTGCATGTTGCTTAAATCACCTTGATCGACCATCTGTGCAGGGTTCCATACTTTGCACTTTAACACAACAATTCAATGCTAAGGATTCCTGCCAAAATGGAACTGTAGAGGAGAGTCTACTGAACAAGCCACTACCTGCCGCATACCAGTACAGTGTTCCCCCACTTATTGCAGGGATTACGTTCCAAGACCTCCTGCAATATGCGAAAATCTGCAAAGTAGGCATGCTCTATTTATTTCAATATTTATACATTATTTTAGCAGGTATACACTATTTTAAGTCTTTAAACACTTAAAATAAAATGAAGGAAAAGGAGGAAAGGCCCTTCAAGTCTGGAGAAAGGGAGGAAGGACTAAGGAGGGAAAGCAACTCGGAAAGTGGCGGTGACAAAAACCCACGAAACAGTGAAAAAACCATATTTATTTTAAATTAATAATTTTTAAAATCCACAAAACAGTGAGTCTGTTAAATGTGAACTGCGAAGTAGTAAGGGAACACTGTACTGCCATCTGTTGAGTTACGGAGGTGGAGGCATTACTTTTCATTCAACTCTCGTAAATACAAGAGTCTGAAACTCCTTATTCCGTTCCCATACCTGCTGCTTCATTTCTGTTCTTTTCTATTCCTACATCAAAAAGTAATACTTGCATGTCAAAAGAAATGACAATATTTCTTAAATCACAATGGTAATGTAACCTAAAGTTACACCATTATTGGGAGCAAAACTAATTACAGGTAGTAGTTTGTTATTCCCAAGTTCTCTTTTGCATGAAATCTCTTCAAATTGGTTTCTTTTCTTAATTTCAACCTACACTCCTAACTATACTCTTATCCTTCAAGTTCAATATGTAAAAGGAGCTTGTAGCACCTTAGAGACTAAGAGAAGAAAATGAGTAGCATAGGCATCTTCAGAAGCATGAACATGCCTAGGAGCAGACCTTTATAGGTTTTATAGGTGTGTGTGAATAGCTATAGAAATACAAAACTTGTGAGTATGGTAGTGAGGTGACAAATACGGGTTTAATGAAAATTGTTGGGGGACAAAGACAAGGGAGATGTTGCCTAAAGCCAAGATGAACAGATAACATATGGATAGTGGAGGGAAATATTTGAATGTAGTTTGTTTCTGGCTGGGAATCAAAAGGAGATGTGATGAACTGGCTAAGAGACACTCATGAGGCTGATGTGTTTACTGAGGTGAAAGACCATGTGGATCAAGAATAGGTCTCCATGGTCACCGCCAAGACCCCGGAAGATAATCATACTGTACTTGGCCATTGACCTACGACAATGTGAAACATGTTAGGAAATAGTAACACAAGGCATTTTCCTGTGGTGATCAAGAAGCCTTTCCCCACTGCCTAGGCACTCAAGAATGCTTCAAGTAATAGTGTCACCAGTCAGGTCAACAACTCATATTTATGGAAATAAAGTGCCACATGGCGCTCACAAACTACTGGACAAGATTTTGAGTTCTTTAGAATGCTTCATCAGGCCACTGGAAGACAGCAAAAAGGAGGCTGAGAAGAATGAAGTGGGTTCTATTAAAGCCATGGGCTAAATCCTCTGTCATGTTGGTAGCCTAGCCATCCATTTGAATAATGGAATTTTCCTTGCTTTTCCTCGATAACTCCTCTTGGCTGTCAAGACTACATAGGGTTACAAACTTAAAATGGAAACTGAAAAGGGGATTTAGACATTCAAATGAGTCTCTACCAGGCAACAAGATTGTTTCAGTTATTCCCATCATTTTGTAGTTTTGGACATAAATATTCATGAACAACTAAATATTCATAAATATATAAATAAGCCTACACCTCCCCAACAATTTCTGAAAGTGGGACACCACCTGACAAGTTACAGTGTTCCATATACTACTTAGTATCTCTGTCTTGCAAAACACTTACAGTAAGAATGGCTTTATTACCTGAAAATAAGGGGAAAATATGTTTCTAAAGCACTTCCCATGCTGAGAGGGTTTTAAAAAATCCAAACAATTTAAAATAATACATATATTATTTGAAAGCATTATTCTTTTATGTGCACTAAATTGATAACTGTGTGCATCTGCTTCACTAAAACCTGTTAATGTGAAAATATTTTTAAAACTGTTGTTTCCATGGAACAAATCTAGAGAACCAATATCTATATAACATAAAACATGTCAAGGATTCTTTACAATAAAAGATTAAATTAAAATACCTCACAACCTTTGAGGATGCCTGCCATAGATGCAGGTGAAACGTGAGGAGAGAATGCTTCTGGAACATGGCCATACAGCCCGGAAGACTCACAGCAACCCAGTGATTCTGGCCATAAAGGCCTTCGACAATACATTGAAGTTAAAATAGTTCACAATATCAAAACCATAACTGAATATCTTAAAATAGAAGTGTTGTAAATGAGTATCTCAGTATGCAGCACTAAGTATGTCATCTTCATAGAAAAATAGCACAATAGTTTGAATTAATCTGCTAAGATAAATACGTTATATCAATTAATGTTCTAAAAAGCAGCTTTGCGTTTTTTACTCAATAAGACCTATTCTTGCTAATTTTCTTGCATAATGACCCATTTAACTACTTTTCTAACTCATCTTTATTTAGTGATCCAAAATGAAAGACAAGATGTGATTTAAAGCAAAGGAAGGCACTGCGGTACAAGTCTGCAACCTTGGAACAGGAGCTCTCACTTCAAGACTGCCAAAGTTCTGCAGAGAACAGGAGTTCTTGTTTTTAAACTGGCAAAGTTATGCATGGAAAGAGTCCTGATGTGCAAATCACCTATGGTTTCATGCCAAAACAGAACATAATATTTCACCCTACTCCCAAGTTTTATCAGATAAACTCTAAGACTGATAAAAATATTTTTAGCTCGTAGTGACTACCGAAATTAATGTTCTAATTTCAGACTAGTACCATTCATAGGCATAGAGCCTAACACAAAAATACCAAAATAAACAAACTGAAATTGCTGAACAATTAACCGTAGCACTTTCAAATGTTTTTTTAATAGAGAAAATACAGTACTGGAAAGATAGAAAGTCCTGATATGCTTTGTTTTCATATTTAACAAAAACAACTACAAATATGCCTTAAATCTGAAAAAGTAGTCAATTTATGTTAATACAACTAACCGTCTATGTTTTCTTTACCTCTGGTCTCACAGAGCATGTATTATTGTGTGCCTTCAAGTCATTTCCAACCCTAAGGCAAGCCTGTCACAGGGATTTCCTAGCATGATTTGCTTCCCTTTGAGGCTAAGAGTATGTGACTTGCAAAAAGTCACCCAGGACAGTTCAATGGCTGAACAGGAATTGGAATCTGCGTTTCTAGGGTCTTAGTCCAATGTTCAAACCAAGATGACTCTTCCCACATAACAATCCACAAAAAGTATCCTCTTCCCCTTTTTTGTTCATATATCTGCCAGAGTTGAACATACTGCCTGCTAATAAAGATATTTCTTTACCAGTAAAATCCTCACTAGGGTGATATCTTCTACGAAAACTCAATACTTCAGTTTTTAAACTAAATCATAAATGTTTCCAATTAAAACAACAAAAAACAACTCATAAAGAGTACATTAGCTTTGACGTTATTTCTTTTCTTAAATGTTAATATCTTTGAACCACAAAATGTTTCAAGAATGCATTTTGGTTCATCAGTTTAGATCAACGAGATTAGAATCGAAGCCAGAACTGGAATGGTTTTTGAAAGAAAGTCTGCTCTAGATCTCCTCCCTCCATTCAATGCAAGAAGGAGGTGGAACATTTTGCCTTGTGGCCAAGGTACACTTGACTTTAGCCAAAAGGCCAAGAAGTGATTCAGGTACATACCAAGGTTCTGTGTTCCTAAACTCAATGCTTCAAAACACCCATCTGGGTCATCTCTCCTTCACTCGGTCTGTCTTTTCTGTGGTGCTGCTTAGTTCCCTTTTTGTGCATTGCATCTGCAGATAACTTGTCACTATTTCTTCAACTGAGCCGCCTCTCACCTAATCTTCTCATTTAAGAATGACTGTTGAGCCACATGAAAGTATTTAGAGCTGACAAATGCATGCAACCCCAACTCGGGACGAAGGGTCATCAAAACTCTGTGCATATAAATGGCAGTGAGGAAATCAGACTGGGGCAAAGTGGGAACAACCAACTGGAGGCCTCTCGGAATTACAGTTGGCCTTTTCCGGGCTTAATCTATTCCAGTCACTGCTAGAGAAGGGGGAGAGAGCAGGAAATCAAGCTACTTGGTGGTTACTTTAAAAAAATCAAATTTGCTTTTAACAAAATTCACAAGTATACACCTAGTTGGAGGCCCAATAAGCATGGCAGATAGAGAGGGAGAGGGTTATGGATATTCTGCATGATCATAGCCTAAATCTAGTTTTTGCTTTACTTGTTCTGCCAGCAGCATCCTCATTATGAATAGCATAATGAAGGCTTCTCCCAACTGCCCATCTCACTGGAAATCACTGAGGACTCTACTATGGAACTTGTCTGTTTCTCCTAACTCACTAAGCATTGACATTTCTATTTCTTTCTTTTGTTGAGAATACGGTACTCTAACTTATCCAACCTTTGCTCATCCAGTGTTCTGTATTATCCAACGCAGTTTGCCTCCCACCCGGATCCACAGCTGTTTCAATACATTGTGATGTTTTGGTGCTAAATTCATAAATACAGTAATTACTACATAATGTTACCATGTATTGAACTGCTTTTTCTGTTGATTTGTTGTAAAACATGATATTTTGGTGCTTAATTTGTAAAATCATAATGTAATTTGACATTTAATAGGCTTTTCATTAATCCCTCATTATAATGTTCAGTCGGCCTGTTTATGTTGGATAAGTGGGATTCTACTGTACTTAATAACATAGTGATTTTAATTCCGTAACCTTGATGATGCCTTCAGAGTGTGATGTCTCAAATGGTTGTATGGCTTCCAACAGGAATAAGTAGTAAACTACCCATAGGTATGCAGGGAAAGTACATTGTCTGAATCTATTTCCTGTCCATTCTGATAGTACAGGCATGTGGAAAGTTAGCTATTTTCTATTCTTAAAAGTTAAGGAGGGCCAATATGCTAATTTGGGATCTGTCAATTCTTCCGATTTCCCTACCATAAGAGAAAAGTGTTTGGCAGATTAATGGGAAGTAATATTTTTCTTCAACAGTTGAAAATGTTTGTAGAATGTTTACCATCTTCAGACAACATGATAAATGATATTAAATAGATTTTTTTCAACCTAGCTTTTACATACATTTTAAAAATATAATTAAGCTGACCAAAACTAGGGAAACTGAGCAACACTACTGGATCCTAATCATCATTATGCTGATTTGCTGTCTTGTTTTATTATGTATTCTTTTATGTAAAGATTTGGAAAAATGAGTATACATCAAAGGAAAATATGTTTTCAGAAAGCACTAAATCCGAAGTCAATTAAGTTAGAACTAAATAAATAAAAAGAATATTTTGTGAATGTTGATTCAATTTGAAAATGAAAATTGCTCTAGAGACTCAATAATGAAAATCACTTCAAATCTGGAATGAAATTTGGTCCTTCATGTTTTGAGAATACAGGGTACCATTGTATCTTTTTAGGGGGGGAAATACCCACATTGGTTATGGGCAATGAAATACAGATAAAAGTTACCTTGTCATATATGTTGTCCCTGTTCTCAATGGGCACTCATTTCTGACTCAAAGTATTGAAGATTATTACTAGAAATATTTATAGTTTTAAGCTATGGTTCTGTGTCTTAGAATTTAATGTATCAGTCATTATGGCCACTGACAGACTAACAATGCTCTTACTGTAGATAAAAGGTTCAATCTCCTAGATAAGAAATAAAAATATTCATCATCCATCATTCAGAAATTGGAGGACTTATTACTTAAGTTAGGTTTCATTAACATATGAAGACCCTAACTGAGTATTTTTTGGGATATGACTGGCTAATATTGGCATATACCTCAAGTTCCATGACTATACAGCAGGCAGTAGGATGTTAGGAATTGTGGGAGTTGAAGTCCAAAACAATTGGAGGGCCAAAGTTTGCCCATGCCTGCTATATACTAGGTATTTCGTCTGTCTCCACAATCTTTTTTTCTTTTGTCCTCTTTTTTCATTTCTATAGTTTTAGAAAACCAAAAAATGGGAGGGGGGACAAATTTGTGGAAAAAAATGAGCAGATCCTGTACTCCAACTGTGTGGTTTCAGAAAACTATAAGCAGGCTAACTTTTGAAAACATCTAACACAGAGCTTTTCTATAGCCTTAGCAAAACTACACGCAGATGTAAGCTTAAATGTAAGTTTAAATAACACCGAACATCTACTTCTGATATAGATTTAGCAAAACTATACACGAATACTTAGAGCTTTACAAAATAGTTCTGCTATAGTCTTAACAAAAATATTCATATGCCAAGAGGGTTTTTTTTATAAAAAAAGCATGCCTAATATACAGCCTTTGTTATAGTCTTAGGAAAAATACATAAAGGTATTTTTAAAAGACCTAACACATAACTCTAGTATAAAGGGTGCCCAGTGGTGCAGGGGGTTAAACGGCTGAGCTGCTGAACTTACTGACTGAAAGGTTGGTGGTTCGAATCCGGGGAGAGGGATGAGCTCCCACTGTTAGTCCAAGCTTCTGCCAACCTAGCAGTTTGAAAATGTGAGTAGATCAATAGGTACCGCTCCGGCAGGAAGGTAACAGCACTCCATACAGTCATGCCGGCCACATGACCTTGGAGGAGTCTACGGACAGCATCGGTCCTTTGGCTTAGAAATGGAGATGAGTACCAACCTCCATACATAACTCTAGTATAGCCCATAGTATTGACTGCATATTTAATATCTCATATGAATTCTCAAGAAATAAACTTGAGACCAGTAGAGGATATATTATGTGTGTGCTTGCATGTGTGTATGTATTCCCTCTATTACTAACCCAACAGGGTGAGATGTTTTCTTTGCCACTAGAAATATGCCTTTTATATCTAGAAGGGCATACAATAAACAAATGTTTATTGTATGTTATGTCTAGTAGGGTACAGTATAATTAAAAACAGATTTTTATTATGTGTTTATACTTTCCATAGTTTTCTAAAAGCAAATGCAAAGTACCCCCGTAAAACCAGCAGTGAACCAATAACATAAAATAGCCTCCTGTCAAGAGTGATTGCTAGTATAAATATTGTATTCATCAAAGAAGAAAGGCTCCCCTATTTTTTTTAATCTGGCCAATTTACTTTGGCAGCGGCAGGACTCAAAAATACACATTTTCTGACAGGCAACAACATTAAACTGCACTGTTAGTTACCATAGGAACCTAGTGAGCACTGCATGTAATATTCTAAAATCAAGGTGATACATTCAGATGAAACAGGACACGCGGGAGAGATTATATCCTTTTAACTTTGCCCTACCAGCACACCTTTTCATTCCTAGGAGAGTTTCTTTGTTCTGCTGCCCCAGGGTCTGTTTCAGATTTATTAAGTGCCCATTCCAACCTTGTTCCTTGTTAACTCTCCACTTCTTTTACAACGTTGCCAAATTGTATTTTCCATTAAGTTTAATAACTCTTGTAACTGAATCGTCTTCCTTTTTGGGGGTATTAAATGAGCATTGTTTTAGTAACAGCATCTCCTGATAAAGTGTTTATTGAAAATGAGCTTTAACTTTCCAAGTAATTTCATTAAAACAACCCTCATAACAACAAAAATAGGTTCACTTTACCTTGTGTTGTTCTGCCCATGTTCTGGTTTACAGGCATGCCTTTTCTGGTTTATTAGCTTTTCCTTGGATCCGTGTCTCTGGACCGGGAAGAACAGATTAGGAAAACGTCCAACAACATCTCTTTCGAGTTGAAATCTGTTCTAAATTCAGTGCATCTATGATTAACACACAATATTTGAAGATCAGAAACTAGGAGGCAACATTGTGTCTTATGTAACTTGCAAATGCTTTTTGCTGCAAAGATTAAAGTTACACTAACATAA
Source organism: Anolis apletophallus (assembly GCA_030556195.1). Taxonomy (NCBI): domain Eukaryota; kingdom Metazoa; phylum Chordata; class Lepidosauria; order Squamata; family Anolidae; genus Anolis; species Anolis apletophallus. The sequence continues at coordinate 84,769,427 of JARBWK010000002.1, read as the reverse complement.
AAAAGACTATTACAGCTTACCAGTAGGAACAAGTTAATTATGATCTAACTCAAAATTCTGATAAAACATCTGTATGCTTATTTAGAGAGCAAGAGAAGAAATATCATTTGAAATAACTAAATTTGTAAATGAGGTTATCAACGTATTATTTTTTCTTTGGATAGTTGAAGCTGTTGTTTGCCCCTTTTTCTTTGAACAGCTTATCAGGGGAAACAGGATAGATGTGAGAAAGTTGATTGGGGGGGGGGGTAAATTACCTCTTATTATTATATTAAGATGCTTTTTAAAAAAGTAGTCTGATATCTAATACCATCTCCCAAATACCCCACTACTAATAGCACTAATAGCAGCAAAGGTCACAACAAAAACTGGGGGGATGAAGATGCATCCAAATGTGTAAATCAAGAACTCTGAACATGAGCAGAAAGGTTTGCAGGAAAGTAGGATCTGGATCAGAGCTTTCTAAATGGTGTGTCGAGACACATTATTGTGTTGGCTGCAGTGTAGGTGTGTTGTAAACAGAAACCCCTGAATTTATGTCAAATAAACAATAAATCATATATTTTTAAAAAATGTAAATGCAAGGTTCCATTAGATATTTTGTGTCCTCATACATTTCGTGATTACAATGTAAGTATGTATATCTCCCCATAAGGGGTTGGTTTAGCCTTCAGTCTGCTATGAAATTTAATTACTGTGTCACAAAATGATGCATGCTTAAAAAGTTTGTCACCAACATGAAATGTTTGGAAAGCTCTGACCTAGACAACATAAGACTTGATTAGAAATTTGACCAGGTTTATTCTAATGGGGATTGACAGGCATAGGTGAAATATGGCAGGAGATGCTGATCTTCTCTTATTTTCCAAGGAAACAGGTAGGGAGGACAGCTACTGCTAGCTAAAATCAGGTGATGTAACAGGTCTCTGGTAGCATCAGATGCCTAAGAACTGATATATCTCTCATGGTTGAATCAATTCAAATTTAAGCATGTATTAAATTAATCCTACCTTTTTGCAGAGGGAGGTAGAGAATGAGGAAAATTTAGTAGAGTGGTAAAGAAAAGGAACTGCAGACGTGGCTCTTGTTGTGTGGCTTAAAATAATTTCTGATTTACAGCAACCCTAAGGCAAATGGGCCAAAGGGGCCTCTGGGCAGGATTTGTTCAGAGGGGAATGGCCTTTGCCCGCCTCTGAAGTTAGGAGAACGTGATTTGCCCAAGGCCACGCAGGGAGTTTCCATGGCTGGGTGGGGATGTCAGCCCTGGTTTTAGAGTCGTATTCCAACACTCAAACTACTACATGATGCTGGCTTTTAGATATGCTTCTAGTTAAAGTTGGCAAAAGAGCCTTCTAATATACCTGTGCTGGAGGGCTCTCAGCTATTAAGATGGTTGTAACACTAAATACTAACTCCCCAATAGAAGCATAATGACTTTCCCTAAACCATTGTGTAAAATTATGCACTCACTAAATACTAAAACCTCAACTGCTTTATATTCTAATATCATCATTTCAATCTAAGTTTAAGTCATTGGTATTTCTGTTATTAGGACTGCAATGTCCCAAAGCAGAATAGGAAAGAGATTAGAGGGGGGGGGGGGGGAGCCAACAACAAAAAGTGATTATGCTTAGAATAGGAAAGGCATTTCCTTAAAATACACTTAGTTTTGATGCCATAGAGACTTTTCCAACACAAAGTTTTATATGTGAATCTCCTGAGATTATTTGCTGTAACTTTCCATGGTATTTATGGAGCATTCACATCCACTTTAAATGCTTTCAAAATTGGCCCTAATGTGCTTTTTATTTCTTCAGAATTAATAACCTCGGGTAACAAAATATTAAATTACGTGTCCATTTCTATTTTTCTTTTTAATTTTTTAAAAAATTTCAAAGCCTCTGCAATTTAATTCACAATGTTTGCAAAGTACAAAAGACTTCCAGTTTTAGAGGAATTAGTTATTTTATTGCCTGAAAAGAGGGGAAATTCAACAGGATACCACAGTTTCTTCCATTTCCATGGTATTAGTAAAATGGATATCTAATGATCAAATCAGATATTAATTGGGATGCATATTGTTGTAAGTCAGGATCTGAGTTACAACACACATTCTCTTTGACTAGTCCTCCCTCTACACACAATGAGCTTTCCTCAGATGCCTACCAACCATACTTGCAAAGTATGCCCATTTTTATACATTAAATTCAACAAGCCTAGGAAAATTACATTTTATGACAAACAGACATCTTTCACCCTATTGGTGATGCACAGATGGAAAAAAAACCCCATGCCAAACATATCAGTGGTCCAGTGCTGGGAAAGTGGGACCTACAGCCTCATCACACTAGAGCATGGATCCACTTTGAATCCAGTTTCTGCCATCTGTAGAATTCTGGGGTTTGTAGTTTAGTGAGGCCCAGGACTGTCTAGCTGAACAGTTTAAATGTCTCTCCCTAAACTAAAATCCCTTGAATTTTGCAGGAGGAAGAAACAGGATTTAAAGTGGATCCATTATGTAGTCTTTATGCAGCCGAAACCTCTTTTGTTTGTGCTTGACTCCCTCCAAAGTCCCTGAAGCTTGCATTTGGAGTGGGGGGGGGGAGTGGGGAAATCCTTGAACAAGCACACCAGAGAAGACATGTGCTGCCCAAGGAGTCCCCAAGAGTAACAGATTTTCTATGAACACTTTTCCAATGTGGGGGGGAAAGCCACCAAAACACACTGAAGTTGTAATTGGAAGTTCAATGTACAGCTAGAAATGGCATGCTGTGGCCCAAGGTTTCTAGATGGTTTTTAACTAGAAATGACATGGTGTGACCCACTTTTAGAGTCAAGCTGGTCCCCACCCCAATGCAGTTATTCCCTCTGATCTTGTTTGTACCTAAGGCCACTTCACACTATCTCTTTATGTCTTCAAGATGTTTTTGGATTTGAACTCCAATCCCAACCATTTTCACCAGTGCTAAGAAATTATGGAGACTATAGTCCAAAACATCTGAACCCCCGCCTCCCCAAGGTTCTCGAAACCTAATTTACTAGCTGCCACTATATAAAAAACTATGTTGATAGTTTCCAAATAACTGGGCCCCCCAAATAACTGGGCACACAATTTGATGATCACCAACTAATCTGCTTATGTGAATAATTCAACACCACAGTTATTTTAGATCACAGGCTAGATTATAATTTAGTCTGTGGACCTTAGCCTTTGCTAAATACTCGATTGGTCTGTAATATGCCTCTAGCACCCCAGTGGAACAATTATTATTATACAAAATTTGGGAGCTCTGGTTCACGCGAAGTCCATAGCCCTGGGCAAGAAAAAGTGTCAGGCTCCTGCTCTGTGGAATGTTACTTAAAAGTATAAGACAAAGGAGCACAGTCTAGTAAAGTTTTAAAAACCCATGATATAACAAACGCTCACAGGCCTGTTTTTAAAAATGTATGCTAGTTTTATAGAACGTTTAAAATGACCTTAGATCTCCTAAACCAGGGGTGGGCAATTACCGGCCCTCCGGGTGTTTTGGACTTCCAACTCCCAGAAATCCTAGCCAGTTTACCAGCTGTTGAAAGTGAATGCAAGGCCAGTTGAAAGTGAATGCAAGGCTACAGAAAAGGTGTTGGATTAGACCCTCTGACTATAGACTGCAAAGATTACAACAGAAGCAGGAAGAAGAAATAGAGCCCAAATGCCCCAACCCACCTCCACCCCCACTAAATACCTGCACACACACCCCCCCCCCCAGACAATGCTAAAAATTGCAATAGTAACAGAGTGGCCCCAAAACAGGGAGAATTAAAGCCACCAACAAGGGGAGGGGGAGAAGATTGGATGAAGAAACTGACTGAACTAATGAGAATTGAGAATGATAAACATATGAGGAAAATAGAGGATTTTGTGGAAAGGAAATTCAGAGACTAGACATAAGCCCTAGAAGCAACTGGAAAATTTAAAGACTTTGTAGCTAATTTTGAAAAAATACTAATGCAAGAGAAGGTACAGAATAAAGAAATATTTGAAACTATAACAACTTGCAGAAACCAAAAGAGTTGCAAGCTTTAAGGGATGAACAAAAAGATCACATAAAGCAACAAGAAAAAGAGCAAAAATAAATAAAATTCTCTGAAATATTTATTATATATGTAAATTTGTAATATACGAGAATCACTGATCATGCCCTAGTTAGTATAGAAATTAAAAATTAAACAAGACTACAATCAGATAAAAAGATGGAGATTTAATCCTAGTATATTGAAACAGGAGGAAACTGTAAATAAATTAGCAAAACAGTGGCAAGAAATTTGGGACCTAAACAATAGGTATCAAGAGCCTTATTATGAGATACAATGAAAGCGGTGATGAGAGGACTGATAATAAAAGAAGTATCAAAGAAAAGTAAGAAACAGGAAGAAAGAAAGAAAATATTAGAAAAAGAGATAGATTGGAAAATCAGTATGTAAAAAACCCTAAATTTATATACAATGAATTAAAGGGAAAAAAGAAGAATTAAATAAAATGGAGATGGACCAGGTAGAAAAAAATTGATATATCCAAGGAGAGAATTCTTTGACTATAGTAATAAACATTCAAGAATGCTGTTGAGGTTCACACAGAAAAAAAGAAGGAAAATACGATAAATAAGAGACAAATCAGAAAACATATGCAGATTAATGAAAGAAAAGATTAAAATATTTGAGGAATTTTACTCATAGTTATACAAAGGAGGAGAAATCTCAATTGATAAAGGAAATAAATTGTGCTCATTGGCTAAATTGTTTCTTCTTTCTTTCCTGGAAACTTGCCATGGACCAACAACCAGTGGCACAGCACTGGTCCACTTTGAGGAGCGCAGTTCTTAAGTATATCTTAAGAACTGCTTTCGTTATTACTTCAGGTATTCACTTTCTTAAGCATTCTTTTAATTGCTTATTTCACATCTCAGAACTACAGAACATGCCTTGTCTTATATAGCACCCCCATGTTTATGTCCTACATTAACCTCACCCCGCTTAAAACTATGCCTCTACTATACGTGTGGCTTTACTTTACTCTATGCATCTGAAAAAGTGAAGACTCATGCCGAAATAGGCCAGATACTCAAATGTGTGCTGTTGGATTCCTTCAACCCTCACCTATTTCCAATTTTATAGATATTATGTAAAACAATTAATTTTCTCTTACCTATGAGCAATGTCTCCATCCTGGAATCTTCATTGTAAAGGAGGTGTGTTGTATCGGGAAAATAACTTGCAAATGTTGACTTAAATCAAATAGCTCCCTCCTGTTATAGAGTTTTAAAAAAAGACAAAGTTTTACTCAACTACCAATTCATGTAAGGTATCTCTGAAGGTCTATTGCACTACAACTCCCTGATTCTGTTCAACTTAAGGAGGTCTTCAAACCATTATTATGCCATGTATCCAAAGTAGAATCCTCATGCAAAATAACCATCACATTAGATATGACTATACATTCCAGAATGGTTGTCTGAAGATTTATATTATGGTGTAAATTTTTGTTGACTAGAGACTGCTTTGTCAGAAGCAAGGAGTTCTCTCAGTTGTATACTGGTAAACTGAAAAATAGACCAAGGTACGGATACTCTGTCTTTATGAACAGGAAGAGAATGCAGAGGGGGAGAGACAGACAGACAGACAGACAAACCAGAGAGATCATGTGTGAAAAGCAAGGTCCGTGGGCCAAATCTGCCCCTCCATGCCATTTTGTGTGGCCCACAAGGGTAACATAGTAACATTTATACAGACTTACAATCACAAATGGCCCTTTGAAGGCAACCATAATGAGTATAGCATCCCTTCCAGAGAGAGATGGTAAAAAGTGGACCAAGTGTGCATGAAATACAAGAAGATACTATGAGACATTCTCTATGGCAGAGATGGAGAACTGTGGGAGTGTCTTGAAGGCATATTTCACCTCTTGGCATGCCTGATGCAACTGCTTTCATTGCAACTGATTTTCAGCAGATGTTAGATTTTTTTTAAAGGTTAGGTGCTGCTGGGGGCAACCATGGGGGCAAACCCACTGTATTTTTACCCATGTGGAGCATTTGTGTATGTGCGTGTGAAAAGTTGCTTGCAACTTGGGGTGGGGTATGTCAGACAAAATTGACCAAATTGATTTAAAAAAATTCTGTATCTTGTGGCTTAGTCAGGAATTCTCTACCTTTCTTACAAAGTCCACATATTGATCTTTGTATAAACAAAGAACTTTTAAAAAAATTCTGTATCTTGTGGAAGCTTTTTGTAGTCAGGAATTCTCTACCTTTCTTACAAACATCCCCAAACATTCAGATAAAATAATAAATGCCTGTTACAGAGTCTATTTTCTTGATCTTTGTATAAACACATACATCCAAACCCAAATTCTAAAACCTTCCCATATGAAAAGTGCATGCCCCCATCCCATTGCCCTTCCAAAGGAATTTTCTAAGAAAATGTTTGCTAAATTGCAAATTATCTGTTTACAATTGATGTTGATCATATGCTTCTCTTAGTTTCATTGTACACTACTAGCCTACATATTAAAAATTGTTAAATCATCTAAAGTTTTTACCGGCATGTTAATAAATTCCAATATTAAATTGCTTGACTAAAAATTATCAGAAAATTTTATTCCAGACACTTATATCCCATTTAACCCAGTCTTCCTAGCTTCGCTATGCTAATTTTATCACCATTACTGATGCTATGATGATTATATTTATCTTGGATTCATTCGTGCTTTGTATAAATGTTCACAGACTGGATTTATGACATTTAAAGGATTTTGGTTTCATTATTGTCCATCACCCCTTGTATTCATGTGTATGGCAGCTGAAAATATAGCCATGTCCATAACAAGACAGACTTGTGTCTGTAAAAGCATCTGCAGAATAAGTACTGGCAGAAAAAAAATGCAACAAGAGGTGGTTCTGGCAGGGGGTAGATGGACCATGTAGTCTCTCCCAATTATATTATTCTATGATGACCCCCTTCCCCCCAAAAAACAAATCACAACTATTTTAAACCGTAGTATGGGAACTTGTTTATACTACTCAATCAGTTGGTTTACTTCTGGTTGCTTATGTGAAGACATCTGCCCTTGCGCTTTGCTACTATGCTGCTGAGTATGCATGCCCAGTGTGGAACACATCTCAACACACTAAAACAGTGGATGTGGCTCTTAATGAGACATGCCACATTATCATGGGGTGTTTGCACCCTAGACCAGTGTTTCTCAACCTTTTTTGAGCCGAGGCACACTTTTTACATTTACAAAATCCTGGGGCACACCACCAACCAAAATGACACCAAAATGAACACAGTGGTTCTCAATTTTTTTTGGCCTACCGCCCCCTTTCCAGAAAAAAATTTACTCACCGCCCCCCTAGAAATTATTATTTTTTATTTTAATAACAATTAAACAGAAAGATATATATATATATATATATATATATAAATGTTTCTCTTTTGTAAAATATAATAAAGGTGTAAATTAGAAACATTGAAGTTTGACATTATGAAACTATTTAATCCACAATATCTGCGTGGAGCTGGTTTAAGGGGACTCGAATATCATGTCAGATAATCCACAATATATGCTTTGAACTGGTTTATCTGAGTCCACACTGCCATATAATCCAGTTCAAAGCAGAAAATGTGGGTGGGATTGTATTCAGCTGTGTGGAAGAGGCTTCAGAATATCATGGCAGGATAATCCATAATATGTGCTTTGAGCTGGATTATCTGAGTCCACACTGCCATATATCCCAGTTCAAAGCAGATAATGTGGGATTTTTGCCATGATATTGTGGGCCCTTCCACACAGCTCTATATGGCAGAATATGAAGGCAGGAAATCCAAATTATCTGCTTTGAACTGGATTATCTGAGTCCACACTGCCATATATCCCAGTTCAAAGCAGATATTTTGGATTTCCTTGGATATTCTGGTGTTCTTTCCACACACAGCCCTATATGCCAGAATATCAAGGCAGGAAATCCCACAATATCTGCTTTGAACTGGATTATCTGAGTCCACATTGCCATATATCCCAGTTCAAAGCAGATAATGTGGAATTTTTGCCTTGATATTCTGGGCCCTTCCACACAGCTCTATATGGCAGAATATCAAGGCAGAAAATCCCACAATATCTGCTTTGAACTGGATTATCTGAGTCCACATTGCCATATATTCCAGTTCAAAGCAGATATTGTGAGATTTTCCTGCTTTAATATTGAGGGTTAAAGGCTGTGTGGAAGGGCCCTGGAAGAAGGAGGTTGGACTGGATGGCCCCTGGAGGGCTCCTACTACTCTAGGAACCCATTGTAATTATTATTAATAATAATAATATTAATATTAGCAGAGGTTGAATGGCCATCTGTGAGGAATGCTTTGATTGTGTTTTCCCCTTATAGCAGAAGGAGGCTGGACTGGATGGCCCTCCTACTCTAGGAACCTGTTGTTATAGTTATTATTATTATCAGCAGAGGCTGAATGGCCATCTGTGAGGAATGCTTTGATTGTGTTTTCCCCTTATGGCAGAAGGAGGCTGGACTGGATGGCCCTTGGGGATCTCCTCCTACTCTAGGAACCTGCTATTAAGAATAAATTATTATGAATAAATTCAGGTACCTCCAGGAGAGGAGCACACATGTCTCCATAAGCAGCCTGTGTGAAAGCAAGCCTGGTGTAAAAGGAGAGGCAGGGAGGAGGCTGGGAAGGGAGAAAGGCGGCTACGGAAGTAAACAAAAGGGGAAGCTCTGCACCGCTCAAGTTCTATTCTCCCAGCTCTCAAAGGAGCCGTTCAGAGGGAGCCCAAAGCCTTGAGTCCTCGATCCCAGAAGCCTGGATCCGTGATGTTTTCCAGGTCTCCTCGTTGAAGCTGCTCTTTCCCCACGAGTTGGATATGTTGTGGGGGGGAGGAGGAAAAAAAAGGGGAGAAGGAAGAGGGGCGAAAGAGGTTTTTGCCGGCACAGCAGGAGGTTTCTCAAGGAGTAGAGAGTCACACCGGTTGAGAAAGACTGGCCTGTGGGAGGGAAGCCAGTGGGCGGCTCCAAAATGACGCAGCGTCTTTTTCCAGCTGCCCATTGGTCCCCTCTTCTCCCTTGCAAAGAGGAAGATTTTTCTTTTTTCTCCCATGGAGGAAGAAAAAATAGAGGCGGCAAAAAGGAGGGGGAAGGAAGGGGGGCAGAAAGCTTTTCAGACGGCACACCAGGAGCCTCGCCACGGCACAACAGTGTGCCGAGGCACCCCGGTTGACAATGACTGCCCTAGACCACCGGAGAAATTACAATGTTTAGCTAGTATTGTACCATCTGACATCCGCCAGGAAGTAGCAACCAATAGTGAAAGAACCAAGGCAGTGACATCTCCGGCCCATTCCCTGTTCGGATATCAGCCAACACACCAACGCCTTAAATCAAGAAATAGTTTTATAAGATCTACAGAAACACTCATTGGAACACCTCAGCAAGCGAGATCCAAAAGTGGCAGGCTCAAACCCAGAACCTCAATCAATGGCTGGTATCATATGAGAGACTCCCTCCTGGGTACACAGAAAACTGGGCAACTTGGAAGGTGCTTGACAGACTGTGCTCTAGCACCATGAGATGCAGAGCCAACCTTAAGAAATGGGGCTACAAGGTGGAATCCACGAGTCCACAACATGCAAGTGTGGAGAAGAGCAAACCACAGACCACCTACTGCAATGCAACCTGAGCCCTGCCACATGCACAATGGAGGATCTTCTTGCAGCAACACCAGAGGCACTCCAAGTGGCCAGCTACTGGTCAATGGAGGATCTTCTTGCAGCAACACCAGAGGCACTCCAAGTGGCAAGCTACTGGTCAATGGAGGATCTTCTTGCAGCAACACCAGAGGCACTCCAAGTGGCCAGCTACTGGTCAATGGAGGATCTTCTTGCAGCAACACCAGAGGCACTCCAAGTGGCAAGCTACTGGCGGGGGTTGAATTAACAAACCAATACAATTGTTTGGTTTGCTCCTGATACAATAGATAAATAGTTGGTTTACTTTGACTTCATGGGTGAAATCATAACATTTTATGGCAAAACGAATTAAAGGGGTAGAACCAAATTATTCACAGGGCATGTAGACTATAATCTTCACCCAAAACATTTTTTGTCCAAAGCATTTTGGATAAGGGATAATTACACTGCATCTCACATGAAGTAATGGCCCAGATTAAACCATGAGCTCTCCTTTCAAACTATGATTGTCCATTACTTCTAAGACTACTGTTTGACAATAGAGATAACCAATCATATATCATAAAAAACTCACAGGTGACGTAATGTATTAGTTTTAAACTGTGCAGCTTCCACTAAACACATAGCACTTGAAATTTTAAAGCAAAGGAAGCTCTTGCCAAAAATTACATTAATTTACATAAGGGCAAAGTGCAGACCACTTTCAAAAGATAATTTGAGAGAACCAGTTCTACAAGAGTATGTTATTTGGCCAGCTGCCCATGGGTTTGGAGATCAGAGAATACCACTGGGATTACAATGAAAATGTTAAAATAGTTGTCCCACATCGCTTATTTATTTTTAGTGGCATCAGTTCTGGTTCATCTAAGAGTTCTTTGACCAAAGGCCTGTTTTCACAAAGTTTCAACTGTTTGCTCAACAAATTGCTTGGTTTCCCTGGACCACAACAGTTGCTATAAACTGAGAAAATGGCGGTTGGACTTTCTGGTGGTGTTCATGTCCACATTCTTGCCCATTTGATCTGTGAACTAAGTGAGATAAAATTTTTACTACAAATGAATGAGATTACATTTTGCCTCTCCTTCTTCATAAAGTCATGTGATGTACTGGAGGCCAAAATATTTCAAACAGCTCGCAAAAGAACAAGTACAGCAAGAACTAAATTTAAAAAACTCATAAGAAATTTTCTAGTAGCCTTAATGCATATTTGAGGATCAGGAATAAGCAAATTATCTTGTAATAAAGCTGTATGTATGCTTTTTCTAGTAAATTAAATACAGAAGAGGCAGGGTGGTGTATTTGGTTTGAGCATTTATTTATTTATCGTGTCAGAAGTAAATTGAGAATACTTCTCAATAGACCACTTTATCACACTAGAGAAAAAAAATCCACTTAAAATCTGGTTTCTGCCTCCTGCAGAATTTTAGGGGTTGTAGTTTAATGAGGCTGTCAAAGGCTCCTCCCTAAACTACCAACCCCAGAATTCTGTAGGAGGCAGAAACCGGATTTTAAGTGGATTTTTTCTCTAGTGTGATGAAGCTCATTGTGTATTTAAAAAACTTGGCATTATGGTAAATTTCCTTTTACCAGAAGCTGGTCACTTCAAGTGCCTCTGGGGTTGCTGTAAGAAGGTCCTCCATTGTGTACATCAGTGTTTCTCAACCGCTGTTCCGCAGCACACTACTGTTCCATGAAGGATCATCTGGTGTGTCGCGAAAAACGTCTCTTCCCCCTTTCTCCCCCACCTGCCGAACTCCTGCTGCTTGGAGGAGGAGGAAAGGCTGGGCTTCAGTGGGCGGGGCTGAAGCCCATCCACCATTCATGCTCCTCCTCCTCTGCGCAGCCTCAGCAAGTGAAGGGCCAGAGTCATGGCGGAGAGCGGTGCCAGGGATGAGGAATTGCCGCCTTCTCCCTCTCCCCGCCACCCCTTTCGCCTGTGAGCCGCTACCTGTGGCAATGGGAGTGGCTGAGGCTGGTGGCGGGACCCTGGGCCGGAGCCTGGGCTTGGTGGTGGCCCTTGCCAAGTTTGGTCCAGATCCATCATTGAGTCCACAGTGCTCTCTGGATGTAGGTGAACTACAACTCCAAAACTCAAGGTCAATTAACTATATGTATTACTGTGTTAGAGTGTCATTTTGTGTCATTTTGGTTGGTGGTGTGCCCCCAGATTTTTTAAATGTTAAATATGTGCCGCAGCTCAAAAAAGGTTGGGAAACACTGGTGTACATGGCAGGGCACATACTGCATCATAGTAGGTGGTCTGTGGTTTGTTCTTCTCCACACTTGCATGTTGTGGATTCCACTTTGTAGCCCCATTTTTCAAGATTGGCTCTGCATTTCGTGCTGTCAGAGTGCAGTCAGTTCAGTGGCTTCCAAGTCGCCCAGTCTTCTATGTGCCCAGGAGGGAGTTTCTCATCTGTTTTCAGCCACTGGTTGAGGTGGTTTGAGTGATGGAAGAGGACTCCAGGAGAAAAGGATTAAAATCCCTGCTTGGCCATGGGAACTCATTGGGTGGCCTTGGGCAATTCACAATCTCTGAGCCCAAGAAGAAATCAGTGGTAAATCCCCTCTGAACAAATCTTGACAAGAGAACCTCATGTGAAGTTCACCTTAGGGCCTTCAAAATTTAGAAACTGCTTAATGGCACACAACAAAAATATAGTAAACAAACCAAACTCCTTAGGAGAAGGGCCCAGGCCTATGGTTAGGCTTGCAGTATGTTTAGTTATGGTAGTAGGACTATGAAGACTGGCAAAAGGAAGGAAATGCTCCTAAAGCAATGTACTCTCATGAGGGTAGTTTCTACCACTCATGTTATTTTGTCAGGAAAACAGATGAATATTCTATTTCTGTTACACAACAGAAAAAGTAGTGATTAATTTGAAACAGCAATAACAGGCCTGACAACTTTATTCTAAAACATAGCGGTTATCAGTTCTCATTACATGTTGGCATGTTGGCTCTTTTTTCCAGCATTCCAGAAGACTCGTCTCATTTGATGAAATGGTTTGTACATTTGTGGAAGTTCTTGGTGGCTTCAGTAGAACGCACTCCCCAATGATATTAGACAAGCCCCCACTTTGGCAGTTTTTAGGAGGAGCCTGAAGACGTGGCTGTTCCAATGTGCCTTCCCTGAATAAAGTAAATAACGCCCTGCTGTGTTCAAGCTCTGCAAATGTCCTCAGAAGCACTTGAATTACAGGTTGGGTGTTTGCCCCACATTGTCCTTGAAACCTTCCTGTTATATACAATCTACCTCTGTCTGCATCCCAATTTAAAAATTTTATATTCACATTTGGCCCACCCAAAATGGTTTTAAATTGTATGTTATCACTTATGTTTGAGTTTTATTGATGGTATTGTTTTATAATTGCTGTTGTGTTGTTATTATGTGTTATTGGGCTTGGCCTCATGTAAGCCACACCGAGTTCCCTTGGGGAGATGGTGCGGGGTATAAATGAAGTAAATAAATAAATAAGTTCAGGGTGCATATTGCCCTTATGTTTCCACAAATGGCTGAGGATTCCAAAACTACAGAGATATCTAGAAATGTTTTTGATTTAGTATCCATCCAACCACACAATTTATAGTGTCATTCTGAATGCTGTGTTGCTTATGGGATGAAATAATACTTTGGTAGGAAACCTAGACCATATAACAAGTCATTCTGACAGACTGAAGGCATGTGCTACTGAGACTGGGGAAAAAACCCACTGATCCATTGAAAAAAAGACGAGAAAACCTCAAGGAACAAAACCCACTGTTTATTTGGCTCAATGTTGTTAGGAAAATGCAAAGCCTTCCTCGGTACACTCTGCTTGACTATTCTCTACTACAAATGACTAGATGGGCAGCCATGTGAATGTGCAGGTTTTACCTTGCTATTAACACTGGCCAACACATATTTCGTTGCCTCAGCTGTGCTTCTTTGCCACAACTTTATGCTTATATCATTTTAAAGTTGATCTTTCTTTTTTACTGTTCCATGTGAATGTGCATTTATACATTATTTGTTATTCTCTTATTTAAAAGCACATAAAATGGGGGCGGGGGAAGGCCCCTGGAACGGATCAATACCATTTCAATGGGAACATTCATTTTGAGACAAGAGCAATTCGAGTTAAGAGCTCAGTCACAGAACAAATTAAACTCTTAACTCAAGTTGTCACTCTACCTTGCAGTTTGGGACCTCTAGGTTCATACATAGGGAATTAGACAAATCTGCAGTTTGTTCTACTTTTATCGCAGGATTGTTGGGAGGGGAAGACAACAGGTTTGAGACTGAAATTCTGTACCCCTTTACCTGGAAGTATGTCCCACTGAACTCAGTGGGATTTATTTCAGAGTAGATGTGTTCAGATCATGCTGTTGGTCCACAATATGCAACGCTGAGAAAGGGAATACAAAAAACTGTTGCTTCCAACTCCATCCCCTGCGTTTCCCCATTTATGGATTTGGAGTTTGCATGCAGTACATTTTTAAACATAAAAGAAGTGCATACCATTCAAAAGGCAAGTTCAGTTGATTTCAATGAGGGTATTCAACCTGAAGTACCAAAATTTCAAGTTGTAAAACGTGGCAAATAATGGGAGCATACTGTCCTAATAAAAAAATTGCTCCAAGGAAGCTTCTTGTCCAAGAAATGGATGGCAATCAGCTATTGTCAAGTCTCACATCAGTTGAAGAATGTAATTGCCATAGTAACAAAAAGTGTAGGCATTTAAACAGAGCAGCAGACTTTTTATAGCAGCTTCTTGGTTGTCACATTGGCATGTGCTTTTATATTCAGAGCAGCAGATACAAGGTGGTGATGGTGGGAGGATGGTACAGAACATGGTATGGTATTCATCCTGCAAAATTCAAAGCAGCAATGAGAGACACTCAAGACAGAGCAAGAGAGAGGGGAGAAGGGCCGAGAGAGACACTCTAGCCAGAAAAGGTGTACTTATGGGCACACAATTTTAAAAAAATAAGTAAAGGATTTTTGAAGCCAGTACTCATAATGATATTTCTGTGTAAAGGAAAGCATAGTATTTGATGCTGGAGAGCTGGTACCTGTAATGATTAAACAATCAGTGCCCCCCACACTCCCATCTTCCCCATTCAGGTTTCAGTTGAACAAGAGGGCTTAAGGAGTAGCCTCAGTATTGAAAAACATCAAATTGTTAGTCTGTATGAGCATCTTTTATAATAACCTTGGGATGTAGACAAAGAAATAGGACAAAGAAGATATATTCTACTCTATAGTCTCCAGTCTAAACCAGTGGTTCCCAAACTTTTTTGGCCTACCGCCCCCTTTCCAGAAAAAATTTACTCACCGCTACCCTAGAATTTTTTTTAATTTAATAGCAATTCAACAGAAAGATATATGTATTAATGTTTCTACATTTTTCGTAAAATTAAATGTTTAAATGTGTTTTAATTTTAATGTTATTTTAATTGCATGTTGTTTTTATGGCATTGAAAAAAGAAGGGGCTGGCACTGGACAAGCAAGGCCCACCTTGAAAAGCGCCTTCTGCTCGCCGGGCCCAACAAGGCAGCTTGTGAGGACATCCCCATTGGAAGAAAGAGGCAATACACAGGACTGCGCCGTGGGTGGGGGTGATGAAAAGAAGGAGGCGTGCGCTGCGGTTTCCACAGCAATGCCTGCCCGAGGATAGCGCGCTTGCGACTGTGTCCCTGCGAGTTAGAATCCTCCTTCCTCTTGTCAACCCCGCCCACAGCGCAGTCCTGTGTATCGCCTCTTTCTTCCAACAGGGACGTCCTTGCAAACGCGCGACCCTGCAAGTGGCAAGCAAGCCTGGCTCACGCCACCGCCCCCTTACAGGGATTCAGCGCCCCCAAATTCTCCTGAGCCTCCCAGCGCCCCCTTGGATTGCCCCACCGCCCACCAGGGGGCAGTACCGCCCACTTTGGGAACCACTGGTCTAAACAAAGGAAACCTACTTCTAGATTATCTTAAACAGTATGAGATTACTAAATTAATTAATGGGAACTATGCAACATTAAATAGGAACATTATTATTACCAAGAAAGAGGTAAAGCCCTTTTTTCTTCTGTTGTCTGATCTACAACACAATATAACTAATAGTATAAAATATGCAATATAATATGTGTGATAATCCAGCAAGAACATTTTAATATATTGCATTTTTCAAGTTATGAACATTCTCTTTCCAGTTGAAATGCCTACATTAATCCTAAATGTTTGTCCTGCAGAAAATATCATTAAATGTATGCTGAACTTATAAGCAAACATACACTTTGTTTGGAAGGAGAAGAGTCATGTGTCATGGTGGTTTGCACTGCCAGGGAGAAAAAAGACTTAGCTGTTCCATATACAGTAATGCTGTTCCTAAACCAGTTCCAAAACATAAATATGTCAAGCAGGAGTTGCTCAGAAATTCGTAAGACTTATTTAGCTTTCTGTTTAAATTACATGTCTATTGGTTGGTGATTTTTAACACTTTCATGTTAGAACTAACAAATGGGAATAATACAAACTACTAGGTATCACGAGATGCCACACAGCATCAACATTTGACTAAAGGAAATGATTACAGCTGTTATACAAAGAGTCAACAATATTCTAATGGGTAAGGCACCTTGTTCAGCTGCTTCCCAAAGACTAAGTAACTCTTTACACAGGGCAAAACCAGCCCATTTTTCTGCTTTATTTCGCAGTTTGGATGGGGCCTGCCGTGCACCATCACACGTTGCATGGCAGGCCCCACCCACTTTCCTCCCAAAGTGGAGGCAAAGCACCAAAAGATGCTTTGTCCTCTACCAAGGGGAGAAAAATGTTGTTTGGGTAGCTCCCTGTACAAAAATGGTCCCATGTAACTTTTTTTAAAGTGGGATTTCATAGGAGCCTTATTCTTACTCTATCTGATCAAGGCACTTAAAGTTGTCGATGACCATCCACACCTTTCTTTTGGCCAAGAACAAATCAGATGTAGTTGTATTGATTGGCAAAAGCAGACAAGGAATTATTTGGAGTTAGTTCTGAACTGGTTTGCTTGCCATCTCCTCAGCCTGTATAGCATAAAATTATTATGAGACAAACACTACATAATGAAAAGTACGACACATGTCACTTTTAGAAAGGGTTTCCCTTTTATCAACAATTACTATATGTTTCTGAGTTTTGAACAGCATTCAAAATGGAATGGGACTGGAAGATACCGTTTTACAGTGGCCCCAGTCCTTCCTGGAGGGCCATACCCAGAAGGCAGTGCTAGGTGACTCCTGGTCAAACACCTGGCCTGTAGGTTCCTCAGGGTTCCCCATGCTGTTTAACATATACATGAAACCGCTGGGAGAGGCCATCCACAGTTTTGGAGTACGGTGACACGTATATAAATGATGTAAATAAATAATAATAAAAATATATGCAGATGACACCCAACTCTTTCCATCTTCTGTCCTGACCCTAAATCAGTGTCTGACATCACTAATGGACTGGATGAGGGGAAACACATTGAAAATTCATCCAGGCAAGACAGAGGTACTCCTGGTAAGTCAGAAGGCAGATCAGGAATAGAGATCCAGCCTGTGCTAGATTGAGTTACACCCCCCCCCCCCCACAAGACACAGGTCCACAGTTTGGGGGTCCTCCTGGACCCAGCATTGGACTAGGAGGCCCAGGTGTCGTTGGTGGCCAAGAGGGCCAATGCACAATTAAAACTTGTGCGCCAATTGCTCTTGTTCCTTTGGAAGTCAGATCTGGCCACGCCAGTACATGCCTTAATTACATCCTATCTAGATTACTGTAATGCACGCTTCATGAAAATGCTATCTATTTGTGAAGAGCTTTAAGTCAAGGCTATCTACGAGTCATATTTGTAATTGAATATTTTCTCAGATTATATAAGGAGCTGTTTATTTATTTATTTATTTCACTGTATTTATATGCCACCCTTTTCAACCCCAAAGGGTTACAGCAGCGGTTTACAGCAAACTGGAAATACAATGTTAATGTATATTAAGTGGAGAGAGAGAAAAGCACATCTCTCTCTCTCTCTCTCTCTCTCTCTCTCTCTCTCTCTCTCTCTCTCGGCTAGTTATATCTGCTATAAGAGGATAGTCAGGCCTGGATTACCCATAAGGCCACCCTAGGCCACGGCCTCAGGCGACAGCTTTTGGGGGGCAGCAGATTCGGCCCCCTGAAAACTATTTTTTTAAAAAAAAATGCCCCCTCGCAGCACTTTTCCCCTGCCCTCCCGAGAGAGTCATCATACCTCGGGAGGGGGGGGGAGTGCTGCTGCGGGGCGGGGAGGAGGAATGGCGCCCTCTCCTCGCCATCGCCCGCCTGGGCTGCCCCCTTGTAAAGGAAGGAGGCGGCGAGGAGGAGGAAGGGAAGCCCCACCCCGCCAGTGGGCATGCATGCATGCATGCGCACGCATGCCCACCAGCGGGCTTCCTTTCCTCCTCCTCCTCCTGGCCTAGGGTTGCCATATGCATAAGGGACAGGTACCTAAAAATAGGAAATTTTTCACAAACATAAGGGACACTTCCTAAAAACATGAAAATCAATCGATGATTTCCAAGCTTTTAGGAAGCATCCCTTATTTTTGTGAAAATTTCCCTATTTTTAGGTACCTGTCCCTTATGCATATGGCAACCCTATCCTGGCCGCCTCCTTCCTTTGCAAGGGGGCGGCCCAGGCGGCGAGGAGGAGGGCGGGACTTCCCTTCCTCTTCGCGCCTTCCTTTCGGTCGCGGGAGGAGGAGGAGGAGGAGGAGGCAGACGGAAGCCGCACGGCACTGGTCGTGGGGCTTCCGTCCGCCGCCTCCTCCTCCACTCCTCCCGCGACCGAAAGGAGGGCCCGAGAAGGAGGTGACGGAAGCCGCACGGCACCGGCCCCACCGGAGGAGGCGGACGGAAGCCCCACGACCAGTGCCATGTGCTTCCGTCCGACTCCGCCTCCTCCTCCCGCAACCGAAAGGAAAGCACGAGGAGGTGGACGGAAGCCACAGGGCCGGTGCTGTGTGGCTTCCGTCACCGCCTCCTCGCACCCTCCTTTTGGTCACGGGAGGAGGAGGCGACAGAAGCTGCACGGCACCGGCCGCCTCCTCCTCCTCCCGCGAACGGAAGGAGGGTGTGAGAAGGAGGCGACGGAAGCCGCACAGCTGGGGCTGCTGCCGCACATGCGCAGCAGCACCCTGGGGGCGGGGCTTTCTGCACCCTGGGGGGCGGAGCGGGGCGTCTTGGCTTAGGGCGGCCAAAGACGCTAATCCGGGCCTGAGGATAGTAATGTATTTATCACTGATCATAACTACCTTCTTATTAGAAGATGTAACCAGCTTTACAGTAGACAGAAATCTGTCAAGACAGGACCTGCTGGAGCTATATATTGGTGTAACTTCTGCCAGCTGCTATGCTTTTTACAAACTCCATAAAGAGCCAATGCCAATCCTGATGTATACAAATCCTATTATTCATTGCACCATGGAAGGTCTTCCAGAATTATACAGGCAAAACACTCAGATTGCAGCCTGAAACAGACAATGTTATGAGGACAGAACACAGAAAGTAGGAAGAGGAAAATGTAGGTAAGTGTAGGTAAGGTACAGGGATGTGATAAAGATCTCATGCTACTTTAGAAGTCTCAGCACAGACACCAGAGTCTCTCCATTGCATACAATATTTTTAAAGCTTGTTCCTAACTTGTATCCATTTCATTACGCTTTCCAGAAACATTCTGTTCTCATTGATTATGAAGTCAGCCATTCTCCAAAGAAAATATGTATTTGTCCTTCAAAACAGAGACAAAATATTAGCTATTTAAAACATTTGTTGATTATTGTTCAGCTTTTGAAATGAAGATATAAGTACAAAGAAGTGTATGCTCTTCTTTTTTATTAATATATTGCATTTTTATTAATAAAAGTAATAAAGTATAAAGTACCAAAAGCAGTATGAATACTGGTAAAATAATGTGATCAGTAAAAAAACCCACTGAAAGACAAAATTTAAAGGTACATAAGTGGGAACGGACTGTGATTCTGCAGCAATTAATACATTGCAAAATTTGGGGAGACACTTGGGAAAGTCTTCTTCTAAAGTTGGATCTACACTGCCATATAATCCAGATTATCAAAGCAGGTCATCCAAATTATCTGCTTTGAACTGGATTACAGGCATATACACTGCCATATAATCCAGTTCAAATAAAATAATATGGATGTTATATGGCAGTGTAGATGGAGCCTCAGTGTCCAAGAAGGCTTTTGCAAATAATGATGTTTTCGGAGAGCTGAGAGCATAATGATTGTGCAAACTGGATGACTAGACAGCTGGCTCCTTCAATGGCCAAACCTTGTTTAGAACTTCAAAGATTACTATCACACTAAAAATAAAGTTTGGAAAACAGCTGGCAACTGGTACAGGTATCTTCTGTACTAAAATAATATAATTTTAAAACTGTGTAAAGGTTAGTTGCTTAGCTGCATATTCTACATTAAAAGATGTGCACTTCCAGTTCTGATTCAAAGATAATCTCATGCATATCAAATTGCAGTAGTCAAGATGATGTAACTAGAAACCTCATCACATTGAGAGGGGAAAGCATGGGTGACCGTCCCTTCAAGGTAGATAATTGCCCCTCTTATATCATCAGTAGTCCCATTTCGAATTCTGAGGCAATGCTTCAAAATAGTTGTATCTCAGAACCATTTCCTGAGCATCATTTGATGGGAAAGCCAAATGCCAGCCCCAGTATTGCCCTGCTATTATTCCATTCTTCCTGTCTATCTAATTACCATGCCCATATTTGGCAATTACAGATACCCAGGTATGCAATTTGGACTCAAGTCCATGTGTTTTCCCTATTTCACTAAACTGCATTATAACAGAAAATAAGAAACAGATGGTGCTCCACATCTTATGTCTAATCAGCTGTCATGCTTATAATTTAAACATTAAATCTGGTGGTGATTCAGATTCATGCAATCTGCTTCCACACTAGGTTCCTTTAGAGTTTCTGAGCTATAATTGTGGCATATCATGACAATATAGAGTGACATTACATAGGGATACTGTTTATTCAGCTATTATGTACGTATTTAATTTTACAAACTGTATGTGTACTATTTTATTGTAAGCCATATTGAGCATAATTTGTGGGAGAAGGATGAAAATAATTGAAGTAAATAAATAACTATCTTGTACAGTGCAGCATGGCAATAATTAATTTTTCCTTATTTTTCTGACATTAGATATGTTACTATTTTGCAAAAAGGAAATAGGAGAGAAAGGCAACAAGCATTGAAATCTCCCCTATCATCACATAACAAGTAGTATTAAAAAGGACAAATTGTCACTAATAATGGCATACTCTGATCAGAAAGTAAAGCCCAGGCATAAATAGAAAGGAAGATTATAATGGAGGATGTAATATGAATAAAAAGTCCCAAACCAATTGTGCAGGCTGGCACTGCCACAATATTTTTTTCAAAGAAGGTATGGGGCAATTAGATGCAATACAGGCAGTCCCTAAGTTACAAACATCTGACTTACCAATGACTCATAGTTAAGAACAGGGGTGAGACAACAGGAAGTGAGAGAAATCTTCCCCTAGGAAGGGAAATTCACTTCTGAAAAAGGTATTACGTTGAAAAGGTGTTTCCACTGAAGCTTTATCACCAATCCTTGTTTCCACAACAAGCCAATTTTTTTCAAAATCCAATCATCAGAGGGACAGAAAGAGAGCTGAAATCTCCTGAACAGGTTCTCAGGCAGCAAAACAAACACCACAGGGGTTTTAACCCTTTCTTTTGCTATTCAAAGAATTTGTGCATATATTTTCCTTCCTTCCTTCCTTCTGTCCCCCCTCTCTCCCTCCCTCCCTTCTTTTTTTCTTTCTTTATATCTAGAGTTACACTTAACAATGTATCTGTTCCAACTTTCTAACACATTCATCATAAGTACAAACCAAAATCTTGTTTGTAACTTGGGGACTGCCTGTATATAAGAAGAGGTAGATGTATGACACAGGTTCCTTCCATACAGCTGGATAAAATCCCACATCTTCTGCGCTGAACTGGAATATATGGCAGTGTGGACTCAGATAACCCAATTCAAAGCAGATATTGGGGGATTTTCTGCCTTGATATTCTGGGTTATATGGCTGTGTGGAAGGGCCCACAGATTCAGTATCCTGGCTACAGTGGAGACTGGATTCTTTATACCAATAAATGTGTGAATATAGACAATCTGGCAAATGTCACAGTTACAGACTTGAAATCAACAATTTTCTACCTTGGATGTTTACACTCATACCACTGCTTGGTTGCCATCTTAGGGCCCTTCCACACAACCATATAACTCACAATATCAATCCACAATATCTGCTTTGAACTTGGTTACCTTAGGCCCCTTCCACACAGCTGTATAAAATCCCACATTTTCTGCTTTGAACTGGAATATATGACAGTGTGGACTCAGATAACCCAGTTCAAAGCAGATGTGGGACTTTCCACCTTGATCTTCTGGGTTATATGGCTGTGTGGAAGGGCCGAGTCAACACTGCCATAAAATCTAGTACAATGTGGACTTTATACAGCTGTACAGAAGGGGCCTTAAAAACCATAGCTTTGGAATTATGCTATCACACAACAGCAGTTTATGGATTAGGGAATGGAGGATACGTTGCTCTGAAAACTTGCTTGGTCCACAAGGCATAAAAACTAGACAGAAAAAGACAACAGAGGAATTTATTTTATTTTTATCCTATCTTTCTTGTAACATGAGAGCCAAAGCCATGTTCAACATTTTAAAAGCATAGTACAATTAAGAAACAATGTGCTTCCTAACTTTCAGAAGCATTAAAGCAGTGTTTTTCAACCTTTTTTGAGCCGCGGCACATTTTTTTACATTTACAAAATCCTGGGGCACACCACCAACCAAAATGACACAAAATGACACTCTAACACAGTAATACATATAGTTAATATATTTTTAAATGTATTTATACCCTCAGTGTGAAACCTGGACCTGTTTCGATGAACACAACACAGATATCCTGGCAGGAATGGCAGAAAGACACACACGAAGGTCTTGCTCAACAGCTGGGAGTTATAGTTGACCCGCAATCAAAGAGCATTCTGAAATCCACCAATGATGGAACGGAATCAAACTTCCCACACAGAACACATGGTAGACCAAGAGAAAATACTATAAGAGTTTGGTGGGCATTGACCTTGAGTTTTGGAGTTGTAGTTCACCTATTTCCAGAGAGCACTGTGGAGGGGAGGGAGGAAGACGGGGGGATGTGTCTGAGCAGTAGTGCCCGCACGGGTCATGTCTTCCTCCCTCCCCCGTCCCGCAGAAGCGGCAGTGTGAGCAGAGCGAGGCTGGGAAGAAGGGAGCCCGAGTGGAGAAGAAAAAGTGTTCGGCAGAAGGGGAAAGAAAGGGTATTGGAGGTTCCAATTTCCCACGGCACACCTGATGATCGCTCACGGCACACTAGTGATCGCCACGGCACACTGGTTGGGAAACACTGCATTAAAGGACTAAGGACTGTACTGTAACATTTAACCAAATATAATGGGTACTGTTTGTATTTTGTGTTCTGTTAATCAAGGTTTGCATTGACAACGTGCACTATACATTTTAGAAATAAAATAGTAACATCGATGATTGTAAAATTTACAGTAAGTGCTGGTAAAGAGTGCTGGCATCTCTTTTTTTATCTGGAAAGATTTCAGTGTTAAGCAACTCGCTCAAAGCATTTGATAAATAGAAATAGGGTGGTACTCAAGAGGCCTCTAAAAACAAGCACCAAACTGCAGAACTGAACCAACCAAATGTCTTGCTCCGAGAGAATCTTTTTTTCTTAATCTTACTTTGCTCCACACAACATATAGAGATACCATGGTAGCATTAAGAATGCAGCTTCCTGCTCTCATGTTTATATGGAAAAGATCTTTACCAGAGTAATATCTGTGTCAGAAATAATAGCAGGGTCCTGTATTTCTAGGATCCAACTGTAGACATATTGGTTATTCTTTATCAACATCACCTGATAAAGAATCAGGTGATCCTGCCAAACTAATCTCACTCGTATTATGTATTAATGCGAAAATGGATAGTATTGAATTCAAAGTATTCCACAAATAATTTCAAGAATATGAGAAAGAACAGAAATAATGTAGTCATGGGGAAGCCATACAAAGATTCTCAGTCATAGGAAAGAGAAAGCCATGTCACTTACTATTTGTACACGAATGGCGCCATATAAATAAATGATAGCCACAGCAACAACTACAGTATTTTCAAAATCCACAACACAGTTTGCTATCTGCAGGACTTCTTGGCATATTTAAAAACACATCCTTCAAATATTTTACAGCAAATACGGTTTTATATTCCTCATAAATATTCATTCCCACAGATAAGATTTTCACTATGTAAAATTGACAGGTAATTCAGATTCACTTGCATGGCTATGAATATAGACGTGATCTTAAACGTTCAGTTCATTTTAGCTAGAAACACATTTTAAGTTCGAACATTTAATTTTCAAGACACTTCAGCAGTATATTTTAACAGGAGTGATAACAATAAACTATTGGGTTGAAACTGTAACGGTATCAAGTTCATACTCTCTCTCTCTCTCTCTCTCTCTCTCTCTCTCTCTCTCTCTATATATATATATATATGATTTAAAATATATAATTTAAGACATGATTCGTGTTTTAAAGATATCACCCCTGTTCAGTTATGACTGCTTTGAATTTCAAACAGGGGGCATACCAAAGAAACACCTCCGGAAACATCTTCTTAAAAGACAGGTTCCAGAGCCAGGCTATGCAATCCATCAAAGCAAACATGTCTGGTGTGTACTCTGCTAAATGAACATGTGGCAGAGAAACTCATAGAATTGCATGTCCTTGTTACACTGAATGCATTGTACACTTACTTATTTAAAAACAAAGTAACAGCTAATAATTACCTAAAATTGTTAGCAAAGTAGCAACAGTTGCTAATGAGTTTAAGATTATGATAATTTGTACTGATTAATAAAGGTAGCTAGTTACCATGGACTGGCATTTGTTATTACAGCGTAGTGATTGCTAAATAGTATGCAATGTGATCGACTTAGTCAAGACCACTGCCTTTCCCACTGTTTAGCAAACTTAAAGTCAACACAATCAATTAAAATTTCACCCAACTAAAATATAGTAAGTACTGTACCTTTAAGAAGTAAAGGGGGTTCCTTTTTGGATCTCAGCTGAAGAAAGCTGTTTATTCTTGGTTTATGGAGAAGATTACTTACCTAAAACTGAACTATTCCTCTTGTTTTCCCCCTTCAGGAAAACCTCCCTCTCTCTCTCTCTCTTCTGTTCACTCTGGGAGCTTTTACCATTTAAGGTCAATGTGTTACATCTGGTTCCCTTAACTAAGCTAAAGCACTTTCTTACTCAAAGAGACCAAGCTGAGCTTCTAACATTAAACATGACTTTTAGTTCTAAGTAACTCTTCAGAAAGCCTCTCCTCTCTGAGAATCCAAGAGAAAGACTTCCTTTATTTTAGCACCAAGACTGCAAACAATCCTCCGGCATTTTTCTTACAGTGTGGAACAAGAGGATGTTAAAAACTCATTTCTGAGTAACTAAATTTAAAGTGAGCAAAGGGGGAAGTGGTTGAGATTACCAGACTGAAATGGTGTGTTGTGTTGATTCTTATTAAAGATGTACAGTGGGCCCTCAGTATCCATGAGCTCTGCATCCACAGATTCAGCCAACCACCGCATGGAAATATTTGGGAAAGCACTACGCTTAGCCTCCCACCCTTTCACAGATCCTCAGGCTCTTTCCAGAATGTGGGAGTTCTTTGTCATTTGATATAAGTAACCCCATTGTACTACACCATTGTATAATGGTATGTGAGCATTATATACAATAGATTTTGGTATCCATGGGAGGTCCTGGAACCAAATCCTAATTGATATGAAGGGATCACTGTACACAAAAGCAAAACAATTATCTTGGTTCCCTCTCCATCCCCTTTTGGGCGAAAACCATCAGCTCATCACTAAGTATATGTGCGCAATTAAGGGGGGGAAACTATGTAATTCCAAGGAAGGACTTTGTTCCTCCTTACTGAAGCTAAATGTATAAGATATTTATGGAAGAGTAAAATACAAATATAAACTCAAGTAGATGTTATCTGCACATTACATGATAAGATGAGGAACACAAACAACCATTTTGTTTTCATGGTGTCCAAACATCTATGTACAATAGAGATAGAAAGAATTGTTGGAGCATATAAGAAATCAGCTAGTGTGTGTGTGTCAACAGTAAAATGAGATGCATGAAGCTGATTGGTCGGGCTATGGCTGAGGAGCTAGCTGAGCCTGGGACTTTTGGATATGGTTACATTTTTTCAGGCTTGAGTTATGCATGTGCTTGCAGAGAAACAGAGAGAGACAGTTTGGAGTATGCTCTTGCTTCAAGAGCTACTGAAAGACGATTTCTACACATGGGCAAAGAAAGACCACTTTAAATTTCTCTAAAAGGACATTATGTGAGTTGATGCAACTGATCACATGATTGTAAATATGTTGTTCTGAATTATGAAGAGCACACTACTTGTTCTTTGTTGTTCATCTGTGTGGCATATTTTCTTTCTGTGTGGCAAGGCAGTGTGTGGATTGGTGAAATGTGAATTACACGTGGTTTATTTTACATTATGCCACAATAATAACTGAACATATTTTTTAAAACATAGTAAATGTATTTCTTTAGACAGTTTGAGACTTGCTTTGTACATGATTTGCACATGGTTTTTTTGTGCAGGTAACAGCATTTTATGCTCAGAACATATTATTTGTATGCAAATAATATTTTCTGTGCAGAAATATATGGTTTTCTCCTGTACAGAAAATGTTCTTGCCACCAGAAAGCTGGGTGTGACAACTGCAAACACAATTGCATTTTGAAAGAACTACAGTCTGCTTTGCTGCAATTAATCAAGGTAATTCAGTGTCCTCAAGATCAGCCAGAGTACATATGTTGGATTTTTTTAAAAAAAAGATGAAGTAACTACATGTTGAATCACTTCCTGTGTCCTTTCCTTGAATCCAATGGAATGCGAATAAATTCTAAATATAAATCCATTAAAAAAATTCTGCCCACAATTTGTATCTGTGGAATATTACCAAATTAATCAACTATTAGATATTTCATACCACCAGAGGGTGCTTTCTATCACTTTCCCATTGTTAAATATGCCCTATCAAAGCACAGGCTGAAATAACTGGTTGGTCCCTACTAGAATAAACTCACTGAATCAATAAGAAATTGATATGCCGATGTACATGCAAATTCAGACCTACTTTAGTTGGTCTCACAGATTTAGGCAATAAAGACAGGCAATATCGGGTGTTCATAGCTTGTTGCACAATTCATTAAGCCTTAAATCAGTTTAAATTATGACTGTAAATACAATAGGGTATCTCGTTGCATCTTAAAAACTAATATATTCCATCTTTGCCATTGGTACAATAAATCATTACATTTAAGCTGCTCAGTAGAAAGCTTTCCACACATGCATAGTGATTGTGCCCTAACAATAAAATGAACTCTGCAATGTAATCCTATTTTAAAAGCACAAAACATAAACAATTTGTGTTCTCAGTCTGCCCTGAGAAATTCTAATTTTACACACAGCTTCTTAGTAGTGACAGATGTTATTCTTAGTCAAATTCACAGAGGCCTGGGGACCACTCTTCCTTGCTCATTAGCAAGAATATCTCCTGGGAAAAGCCGTGCCAGTATAAACCAAAATGGTTAAAGTACAAAAAAGTTATTCCTTAGTTTATCAGGCCTGGTAAAAGAAATAACACTATTAAAAAACATGTAAATTTCATGAGTGAAGAGTACTAGATGTTTTTATATTAGGAAGGTATTAAAATTCAGTTCAGTCTTGACTGATTAGTAATTTTTCAGTCTGATTTTAGTTGAGCAGGGCTGCTTTATTAATATACTAGTATTCTATTTCATTTTGAAATGGGCAAAAGGTATGGAGGAATTACAGTTTAATGAATCTGATTTAAACTGAAATTATAGATACAATAGACAATCCTTTGCATCTGCTTAACTATGCTAAAATATAGCAAAATTGCTTGCAAAAAATTAGAACAGATGCAGGGATAGCAGTCCTAATCTATTAGAAATTCATTTCCTTCTCCACTTCTGTCTATGAGAGTCCTTTGAGCCCAAATCTCATAGAGTTGAGATCGCCATGTGTAGCAGTGTTTGCTTGGTGTGATGTTCACCAGTGGCAATGACCCACCTTGTTGTTGAGCAATTTCTTGCAAACTGCAACATCAGAATAGCCAGTGAAGACAAATAGGCCATTAGATTATGCAGGCCCGGATTAAGATCTTCGGCCGCCCTAGGCCAAGATGCCCTGCGCCGCCCCCCCGGGGGGGAAAGCCACGCCCCCAGGGCGCTGCTGCGCATCTGCGGCAGCAGCCCCAGTCGTGTGGCTTCCGCGCCGCCGCCTCCTCCCGTAACTGTCATGATGCAGGGTCTCGGCCCAGCCCCTTAATCACACACACAGAGACGGGAATCAGCTAACTATTTATTGAATAATAAAAACAGGTGAAAAGGGTAATTGTCCATAAAAATTATCGAAATATCAAAGTAGCAGTAAGGTAAGAGTCTTAGGTAAATCCAAAGGCAAAAGCTAGGCAAGGCTCCTCAAAACAAAGCGGATCAAAAACAGACTTGGTCCGTGGCAAGGCAAACAAGACAAAGTTCATGAAAGTAAACCCAAGAAACTTCTTGGCATGGCACGAGCCCAATCCTGGCTCCGTGGATCTTCATTCGCTTCACTCCCTTTAGAACAGAAGTGGCCGAGCTACTGAGGATCCTTTCCCATGGATCCTATGCTTAATTCCCTTGGCGGGGGCCCAGACGCTCTAGGCTTCTGCGCCAATCTGTGCTACGGGATCTGGCGCTCTAGGCTGCGGTGCCAATCTCTCCTGCTGGACTCAATGCTCCGTCTCCTATCAAAGCTTTGCCCTTGCCTCCCAGCACCTGGGTCACTATCTTCGTGAGAGCTGAACTCCCTTTCAGCTTCCATGGGCTCATCCTCCACTGTTTCCCTGATCCTTTCCTGCGACCGAAACCACCTGGTTTCTCATACTGATCGGAATCACTCTCAGGGTCAGCCTGACTTTCCCAGCTGTCATAGCCGTCAGGCCATTCATCATCCCAGGCCAAGCTCTCTGTGGGAGAGAAGGCCCAGCTAACTCATCAGCCCCTTCCTCCATGTCCTCATCAGCTGCAGCTGGCCCTAAGGCAAGTGGGACCCTGGTGCTGCCCCTGCCCCCAGGCACGAAAGGGAACTGGGTTGCTACAGTAACCGGGAGGAGGGGCCGAGAGGTGGGCGGAAGCCACACGGCACTGGCCCGTGGCTTCCGTCCACCTCGCGCCTTCCTTTCGGTTGTGGGAGGAGCCAGGAGGAGGTGGACGGAAGGCACGCGGCACCGTGGGGCTTCCGTCCGCCGCCTCCTCCACCCCCCGTGACCAAAAGGAGGGTGGGAAGAGGAGGGTGGGACTTACCTTCCTCCTCTTCCCGCCCTCCTTTCGGTCGCGGGGGGTGGAGGAGGCGGCGGCGGACGGAAGCCCCACGGTGCCGCGCGCCTTCCGTCCACCTCCTCCTGGCTCCTCCCGCGACCGAAAGGAAGGCGTGAGGAGGATGAAGGGAAGTCCCACCATCCTCCTGGCCGCCTGGGCCACCCCCTTGCAAAGGAAGGAAGCGGCCAGGAGGAGGAGGAGGAAGGGAAGCCTGCTGATGGGCGCGCATGCATGCATGCCGCCGGGTGCGGCGGAGCTTCCCTTCCTCTGCCACCTCCTGGCCGCCTCCTTTCTTTGCAAGGGGCGGCCCAGGCGAGAGGTGGGCGCCATTCCCTCCTCCCCACCCCCTCGCAGCGCTCTCCCCCCGCCCTCTCCTGACTCTCTCGGGAGAGG
The DNA here is from genome assembly GCA_030556195.1 of Anolis apletophallus. Lineage (NCBI taxonomy): Eukaryota > Metazoa > Chordata > Lepidosauria > Squamata > Anolidae > Anolis > Anolis apletophallus. Next base: position 84,739,705 of record JARBWK010000002.1, on the reverse strand, counting down.
GCGGGGGGAAAGCGCTGCAAGGGGGCGGTTTTTTGTTGGTTTTTTATTTCGGGGGGCCGAAGACGCTGCCCCCCAAAACCCACCGCCCGAGGCCATGGCCTTGTCTGGCCTCGCGGGTAATCCGGCCCTGAGATTATGCCATGCAAACTAGCCATTAGAGTCTCCTTGGAAGAAGGGACTATAAGAAAGGTTCTTGTTCTTGAAAGCACCACAAACCCCGTTTAGGTATTTAAAATGGAGGACAGCAATGTGCATGTGGACATAAGTCCTCCCTGCATAGTGTTCTCATGTTCTCAAAGCTAAGTTTGAGCTTTACACACTGAAGTCTGAAGATTATTTATTTATTATTCCAATTTATATACTGCCACTCCCCGAAGGCTCGGAGCGGTTTACAATGGGAACACAAAACAATATGCACGACATCATTAAAAGCAAAGCAAAAATCCCCAATTAGCAGGATTCGAATGCCTGCCGGAATAGATTTTTGCATGCCCTCTGAAAGGAAGGTAAACTCAAAAGAGCTTGTGCTTCTGCCGGCAAGGCATTCCATATGTAAGGAGCCACGATTGTAAAGGCTCTGCCCCTGGTGGCCATTAGATAAACGGTCCTAATGTGGGAATTTCTAGCAGATTTTGGTCCTCCAAACGAAGTGATCTCTGGGGTTGGTAGGGGGTGAGGCGGTCCCTCAGGTACGCCGGCCCTGGACCATGTAAGGTCTTGAAGGTGAGAACCAATACTTTGAAGGTAATCAGGCCAATGTTGAGGCCGTTACAGTACTCTAGTCTTGAGATGACCGTAGCCCAGATCACCGTAGCCAGGTCATTCCTAGACAGATAGGGAGCCAGTCATCTAGCCTGACTCAGATGGAAAAATGTGACTCTGCTCACCGCGGAGACCTGGGCCTCCATAGTCAGCAGAGGGTCTAAAAGGACCCCCAGGCTTTTTACCAAAGATGACGGGCGTAATGCCTCGCCATCCAGGTTAGGCAACTGGATCTCCCCACTATCCGGGCGACCCAGCCATAGGATTTCCGTATTCCTGGATTCACCCTCAGCCTGCTGGCACGCAACCATCCAGTAACGGCCTCAAGGCACTGATGGAAATTATCGGGTACAGAGTCCGACCGGCCTTCCATCCTCAGAATAAGCTGAGTGTCATCAGCGTACTGATAGCACTCGAGCCCAAAGCCTCGCACCAGCTGAACAAGTGATCGCATATAGATGTTAAGTAATAGAGGAGAAAGAATTGCCCCTTGAGGGACCCCACATATAAGAGACCAGACCTCCCCTCTCCACACGCTGTCCCCGATTTTGGAGAAAAGAGGACAACCATTTGAGGACCATCCTCCTTACTCCAGCCACGGCTACGCGGTGATGGCTCTGTATCCTCATTTGGCTGAATGTGGTTACAAAGTTCCTGTGATCAGCATCTGATACAGTTGGGTTGCTGTTTGTTCTATGTTCAGCAAAATGTAATTGCAGAGCCTTCTTCAGAGTTTCCTGTTCAAAGCACAAATATTTAACTCAAGAACTTGCACATCCCCATTCCTTGTTTTAGCTCCACAAGTTTTCAATAATAATAATAATTAATAATAATAGTTTATTTATACCCCGCTTTTTCTCTCCTCAAGGAGACTCAAAGTGGCTGAATAGGCTTATAGTCTATAGACTCAAAAAACATGAATAAGGTGATAGTCTTCTTGAACTTTGATGTGTCCCTGGATACTTTTGCTGGTCTTTGTTGCTGACCTTTGCTCTCTCTTTAGTCTTGATATTTTTTTTTTTTGCTTTTGACTGTCACCTGTGTCCCAATCCTAATATTTGTCTTCTGTGGGAATATTTGGTAATTATATCAAACAGAGTCCATAAGAGCCAGTGCAATATGGGCTTGTGGTAATAATAATAATAATAATAATAATAATGTGTTGTTGTAGGTTTTTCAGCCATAAAAGCCATTGACAACAACAAGAACAATAAACCAAGATAGAAACATTGGGGGTACAGTTGTCAAGTTCCATATACGCAAAACCATCAATAGTCTAAATACCCTAAAAGCACCAGATCCCATTTGTTCTTGTAAAATAAGTAGGGCCCAGCGCAGGTTAACATTTGGATGGGAGATTACCAATGAATACCAAGGGCTATAGACTAGATTTCAGAGGAAGAAACTGGGAAAACCATCTCTAAGTATTCCTTGCCTAAGAAAGCCTTATGAAATTGATGGGGCTCCCATATGTTAACAGATGATGTGAAGGCACAACACATCATCTCTCTAAACTACATGCACAGACATTTCTGTAAATCACAATAGATTTTTTAATTTACTTAGTCTACATAAAATGTTTATATTGATCTCAGATGCAAAATATCAAAACATTCTCATTATTTCTAGATTATACCTTACTGGGTTTACTGTTTTTCATTTCCAATACATTTTTTTCATCTACAGAATGTTTTTAATCTGCTCATACCAAAAGAATAGAACAATAAAATTAGACAGTTGATAAAAAAATACATTCAAACTTTAAGATAAATGCTAGAAACAGAAAAACCTTTGAGGGAATTGCCATTGCCACCCAGGCCTTTGTGTTTGATTTTCTTTAACTCCAGCACCAGTTTAAATACCAAAAGGCACCAGATTTCATATGAATTTGGATGCAAAACAGGGCTAGTCCTGACTAGTACTTTGATAAGGGATGACCAATGAATACCAGGTTTGTGTTTGATGCGACAAAAAAAGAAAGAAAAGGAGAACACTAAGTACGACAGGGGCAGCACTTAAAGAATGCTTAGGGAGAGTATAGGGGTGAAGAGTGCCACGTGGCAAACCATTAAACTCCATAACTGAAGAATTACATGTAAGAATAGATGAAGGAAACAAGAGGGATAGTAGACAAAGACAAGGAAAGCATGAAGTGTAAGAAAGAGATTAACATTGCTGGTAAATTGAACAAATTGGGCATTGAATTTATTTATTTATTTATTTATTTATTTACGACATTTTTATCCTGCCCATTTCAACCTGATGGCAACTCAGGGCAGCGTACAGACCGGAAACAATTAGATGCCATATTTAAATACATATATCAATAAAAACAATTGAAACACATCTTAAATACATAAAACTATAAAGCTATAAAATCAATTAAAAAAACAATTGAACCAGTATTGGACAGTACAATACCTGTTATATCCATCCAATTAACTATCTTGGCTGTCTTCTAGATGTGTTTTTTTCATTTCTATTTGGTGTACTGTTGCTGATTGTTCATTGGTGAAAGCTTTGACTCGCATGGTGAAAGCTTCCCTTTGCCATTTAGGTCAATACAACTGTTAGATAAATCTTCAAATACAAGCATGCAGGCTTTCCATGATACTCACAACTTATCTTTTATTTCATCTTCATAACAGACTGATTTAAGAGCACATCTTTCCATCCTTTCTCCTGCCATATTCAATCTTTTTCTGAATATGAGTTGGAATATCTAATGCCTCAGGGCTGTTTATGACGGAATAATATAATGTGTCAAACTCTACTTTTACATACGGTCTCAATAGTGGCCTTACAATTAACATTAATTATGATTTTTGCATTACTGTGCCTCAAACCTCTTCACTTTAAATAGTGCTTCCCTTGGAAAATTGCATGTTAGCCAGGTTGCCTTCCACAGCTGTAAAATTGCACTAAAATTTAAAAACTATTTATCCTGACCACACAGTAATGCTTCAATACTCTGAAGATGATGCAAGCTGAACAAATTAGTAGAATAGCCAAGTCAGATAAGATCAGCTATTGCTCAGTTACAGTTGCTTGTATTTCTACAAACAATTCCTAAATATCCAAAAACTATTTAAAGAATCATTTATATTGCTGGTTATTTAATATATACTTTATCTTAACTACTGGTATCTGACAGAATACGTTGTGCTTTTTACTAGGTGTGAATGACTTGTATATACCTAGCAATCCTTCGAGATTTAAACTAGGTTTTTAGTTTAATTAATTAATTAAATTAAGCATATGCATGCAGCTGTCATGCATATTCATATGCCCTCAAAGGTACAAGGCCAGATGCTGCACTCTCACAATGATACGTTTTGTTAATCTATCTCCTGGCTATATTTAGAACAAGGCATCTCTTTCCAATTTTAAATTTTGTTCTGTGTGCTAGACAAAAAAAGTTGCACATTTCTAAACAAACACTAACCATAACACAGATAATGACACAATCCTTCTCGAGAAAGTGAAATGCATACATGAGATTAGATGTTCCCGGATGGCAGGATTTATCTTTGTGCTATTGTTAGTGTCCTTTCCCATTCCTATTTTTGTCAGTTACTGAAAGGTTAAATTATTATTTTAAAAACCCAAAGTATTCCAAAGATGCTTTGCAATTGTTAAAACAATAATTAAAAGGAAGACTAGGAGTTATAAATAGATGCCCATTATCTAAGGCTTCAAGAAGCAGAAGAAAATTAAATGCACAATGGTGAAATTCAAAGCATAGTTGTCTTCCCACACACCCCTCCCCGAACCCTCTGGTTTCCACTCAAGCTAATAGTTAAGCAGATTTCATCCATTTATTTCTATCAATGTCACATTATAGTCCACTCATTCAAGATAGGTAACTATTGATAAAGTCAATAGAAAGCTGAAAGTAAAGTCACAGTTTATTTCAATTGCAGTTTTGGAAGGCATTCAAGCGTTGAAAAAGAATAAAAGAAGTTCCATAATGATGTGGCATATCATTGTGTTGAGCTAACCCAAAATGAACTCATCAATTTTTCACAACCTTTCTGTCACTTGTCAAGTAATACTGTTTTGATGCTTTCATACTGTACATCAGAGGTATATTTTACTACCTGTCTTACAAACACTCTGGTGATATTTCTGTTGGCTAGTTAGCTAGCATTTAGGTAGCAGCATTCCCAAATGAAAGAGCTGTACATTTTGTCTGTGTGTGTTGTGTGTTTTTAAAACCAACTTCTTCCCATTAATGATGATGTCACTTCATATAAAATTCATCTATGTGATGAGATTGTTTTTTCTCAGAAATTACCAGTTTGAACAACAAGGAAATAGTGCCAAAGTACACATACAACAATATATATGGATATATATCTATATATTGGTATATATGGATATTTTTAGTCAGGGGTCTTTAGGAAAACATTCTGGTCGCCCTGAAGGATCCTTTCTCATGCTGAAAATATTTACCAACCAAATATTTGGCACAGTCCTATCTGTATATTTCTTTCCCATTCCATAACATTTGATTTTAAGAGGATGCTGTCTTGCTTTTTTAAAAAAAGAGCCACACTGGAAATGCTTTATTGCTGTACAAATCTGTGACGCCCCCTAGGGGGCTGTATTTATCTGTATTTGATTTGCCACCCACTTGCATGGCTCTTTGTTTCATAGTTCCTTTGTCTTGCCATGTGCTTCTTTGTTCTGCCATGTGCTCACCTGGGGGAGGAGCTGCATTCTGGCTCCAAACCTGGTGACCCGCCCTCAACTCCTCCTTTTACCGGAGTTTACCTAGGGGCTGGATTTCCTCTCTGGCCTCATTTTCCAAAGGACTCAAGGACAAGCAAGGCTGGAAAGTTAGGTTGCTGCGAAAAGGCAATCTCATTTCACCTGCTGGTCTACCTATGTCTTCAACCGGAATCTTCAGCATATAGGAGGGCTTGCTCTCACCAGAGGCTGGGATTTTGGGGCCTGCTACAGGACTTCGGACCTGCAAGCTAGAAGACTATGGGACGCCTTGGATTTAATAGAGGTACCATCACCTTGCACATTCAGGCATTGTGATAGACTCCCTTTTTCTAAAGGACCTTTGTAACCAACTCAAGCTTTTGAACCACCAGCATTTTTACTGGTTGTAATCAATAAATCTGTTTGAGTTCACCCTTTTGAGTCCTGCACTCTTTCTCATAGAGATCCAAGGCATTCCTGCATGTGGGAAGACCTTATCTCTGTTCTCAGGGTCAAAGCTTGCTTTTGTCCAACTTTTAAAGACCCTTTTAGACCCTGGGAAACAGAAGAAATTCATATAAGATGTTTAGCTGAAAGTCAGCAGCTTCCATTATGCTGAATGAAGCAGTAGTACTGTACAATCTGTTCTCACTTGTTCCTTCATGCCAAAAATTAAAAGCAGCATATTCTGCTCCAACTGCATCATCTAAATTCTAAAATACAAGGTATCACATTTTTCTTGCAGTATTTATTATATAGCGGTTCTACACACTCCAGACTTTTATTTAACAACCGGCTTCTATCTTACCCCAAAGAAAAGAATGATTACAGCGTTTCCCCTCTTTTTTGACTAATCATTTATTTCTGGGTTGTTGTAGGTTTTTCGGTTTTTTGGGCTGTATGGTCATGTTCTAGAAGCATTCTCTCCTGACATTTCGTCTGCATCTGTGGCAGGCATCATCAGAGGTTGTGAGGTTTGTTGGAAATTAGGAAAATTGGGTTTATATATCTGTGGAAGGTCCAGGTTGGGAGAAAGAACTCTTTGTCTGTTGGAGCTACAGTAGGTGTGAATGTTTCAATTGGTCACCTTGATTAGCATTTGATGGCCTGCTTTTAGTACTGGCTACCAGTACAAAAAAACTTTACAATTATAGCCATAAATAAAAATCAAAACTCAAACACAGGGGAACTCCAGACAATAAACAATCAGGAACACCTAATTACCTCTCAACAAAGAAATGTCCCAGGCAGTAACAGGCCACACCTAAAAACTGTCAGGCCATCAAATATTAATCAATGTTGCCAATTGAAACATTCATGCCCAGCTCCAACAGACAAGAGGTATTTCTCCAACCTGGACCTTCCACAGATTTTCCTAGTTTCCAACAAACCTCACAGCCTCTGAGGATGCTTGCCACAGATGCAGGTGAAACGTGAGGAGATAACGATTCTAGAACATGGCCATACAGCCCGAAAAACTTACAACAACCCAGTGATTCCAGCCATGAAAGCCTTTGACAATACATTTAATTTCTGGTTTTCTTGTTATTATTCACTGCAATTGCAGTTCTCTCAGTTCCTCCATCTTCTGAAAGTCTGAAATCACTCCTTGTGCTCTTTATCCACAGAGACAATGCATTGCGACAAAGCTGTTAAAATTGTGCTTATCCATTCCCCCACCCCCAATTTGGATAACCTTTTGCTACTGGAAGAAATTTGAGCAGCGCACCAACTCCCTCTGGGAAATATTGTTACTTCTGACTACCATCTTGCTGTAATGAAGACCCTGTCCTAAGGAACAGGCTTAAGCGGCAAGAGCAGCATCCTCCTCTTTGTGAGTGACTGTGGCTTCTTCAGAGACCCAGCGACAAGGGGCTTGAAGAAATAGATTGTTCTACACCACATAAGCTATTATGTTCCTGCTGACTACATGATTTATTTATTGTTATGGCTGTGATTTCCATTTTTAAAAGGGTATTGCTTTGTTTTCCCTATATCGCAAAAAGGAAGAAAAGTCCCCATAAAACAAAACCCTTTGAAAGCAAAATAATTATGGTTGGAACTTGCACTGCAACAGGATCATCACAATAACAGCATATCGACATTTCATCCCAGCTTGCTGGGATGAGAGGGATTTGCCCCCCCGGCTCCGATGAGAGCGAAGGTTCCGGAAGGAACCTTCTGGCGTGGGGGCGGGGCTTTTTGCGAGGTCCCGCCCCAACAAGCCATTGCTAGCTTGTTCAGCGAGCAGAGAGGTTGGTTTTTTCCCTCTCTGCCTGCTGCCGGGCACTAAAAGAGCGAGAAGACTGTAGAGAGAAGAAGTAGATTGAAGAGAGAAGAGTGAAGTGAGAAGAAGAGGATTGAAGAGAGAAGAGTGAAGAGAGGAGAGGGAGTAGGCGGAGGGCTGAAGGACGAGTGAAGAGTCGAAGAGAAGAGAAGAGAAGGTAGACGGAGGAGTGAAGAAAGAAGAGCGGGTGAGCGGGGAGAAGAGAGCAGAAGAGAAGACAGAAGAGTGAAGGAGTTGCGAGGGAGACTTACCAGTGTAACACATAGGGGTCCGCCCAAAGGCCCCCCGCCCAAAGGCCCCCCGTGGGGGTGGCGGTCTACATAACCCATTGCTTCCCCATAGTATACAACGTCGGAGATTATTTTAGCGTATCTCCGCGTGGGATCTGAATCTAATTTGGCATAATATTTGGTATCTTGTAGCTGTCTGTTGGCCTCTTGCTGATACATATCTAAGTTTTGTAAGACCAAACCTCCTCCTTTGTCTTCTTTTTTGAAAATAATGGTATTGTCTTTACCTAATCTTTTCAATTCACATACATCCTGGTGCCACATATTGACATGGGTATTTCTAAAATCAATCTTTTGTACTTCCTTTGTTACTACCTTCTCAAACGCTCTGACATTCAAAGAGGGAGTGTTAGGAGTAAATTTACTCTTGATGTAGAACTGGTTGGTAGGTTTGGCTGATGTAGTAGTGTCTTTAAAGAAATCTTTCAACCGTATATTTCGAAACAGAGTAGCCAAATCTCTTCTTACATCTATTTCTCTATATCTGGGAGTTACCACATAGGATAATCCTTTGTTTATAATGGTCTCCGTTTATGAGTAAGCTCCTGTTAGAGACATTAATTATCAAGTTGTCTTTTTTGCTGAGGCCTCTTTTGGAAAATCCGCTTGCTTATAGAAGCCTGTCTGTGGTCTATTTTTCCTCAATGTTCTTTGCGGTTGTGGTGCAGGGCCCGCCGCGTCTGAGTCTCTTGCTGAGTCTTCTCCCGATGACGGGGAAGTACTCGCACCTCCTTCCCTATGTTACTATCTTCTTTTGTGTATTTGGGATACTATTGTGAATGTTTATATTTCAGACATATAGTCTTGTGCATCTCTGTATTTGGGGCCACCCTGACGAAGAGAATATCGAAACGGGTCGGTAGCCGAAGAAGGATTAACCCGTAGGTGGACTGCCCAGCGACTACCACAAACGGAGTGGAATTGCGCATTGAACTCACGCCATACCCTGGGCCACCCAGGATTTACTTTGCTTTGCTTTTGGATTTATTTGGCCAACGGGTCGCTGAATACAAATTTATTTGACCATTGGGTCTGAAGATACACCACAGAAGGACACCATAAAAGGAACTGAACTATACATTGAGTGTATTTACTCTGTGAAGGGTGACAGAGAGTATCGTGAGTGACTGTGTTATTTTCACTGTGTTTGTGCGCTACATTATATGTGTATATAGAGTTTTGTGTTGAAGATACTTAGAATACAGTGCTTATTTGGAAGCTAAATACAAGTGTATTATTTGAATTCCCTCTATGTGTTATATGTGAGTAACGATAGATAGTAACTGCACTGCATTGTGTTATTAGACTTACCAGTGTGTAGATTGGTGGCTGCTGAAGGTCGGTGCCGGGAGTGGAGGAATGGGGAGGTGGGGGCCTTTTTTCCTTATGTTCCTTCTTGCTTCTCCCCCCTCCCTCCCTGGGGCGTGGGGGAGTGGCAGGGGCGGGGGGTGGGCATCAGGCAGGTTGGGGGCTGTGGGGGCCTTGGGGCGGACCCCCCATTTTCTCGCTCTCTCTCTCCCCTCCCCCCCCTCTCGCCGGCGGGTGGGCCCGGGGTTCGGTCCCGGGATCCGGGGCCCTTCGGCCAGGGACAGGGGCCGGGGGGATAGGCCCGCCTGCCCCCCCTGGGCGGCGCGGCGGCCTCGCGTTGTTGCGGGCGGGGTGGGAGGCCACCCGGCCTCCCGGTCGCCGGGCTTGGGGCCGTGGGGGTGGCGGCCGCCATTGGCGCGGCTGCCATTTCGCCCCGCCGCCGCGTTTTGGCGCCGTTTTGGCGGGGCGGGCGCATGGCTTTGGGGGCGGCCGGGCCGGGACGGCCGCCATTCTGGGCGCGGCCGTCCCTTCGGTCGGCGGCTGCCGTTCTGGCGGGCGGCCGCCATTCCAGGCGCAGCCGCCATCTTGTTGGGCGGCCGCCATGTGCGGGCGGCCGCCAGGGAGCGGCGGCCGCCATTTTGCAGGCGGCCGCCATGTTGGGGCGGCCGCCATTTGAGTGGCGGCCGCCATTTTGTTAGGCGGCCGCCATGTTGGGGGCGGCCGCCATTTGCGGGCGGCCGCCATTTTGAGTGGCGGCCGCCATTTTGTTAGGCGGCCGCCATGTTGCGGCGGCCGCCATTTTGAGTGCCGGCCGCCGTTTTGTCAGGCGGCCGCCCGCCATTTTGAGTGGCGGTCGCCATTTTGTCAGGCGACCGCCATGTTGGGGGCGGCCGCCATTTGCGGGCGGCCGCCATTTTGAGTGGCGGCCGCCATTTTGTTAGGTGGCCGCCATGTGGGGTGCGGCCGCCATGTTAGGGGCGGCCGCCATCTTGTGGTGCGGCCGCCATTGTGCAGGCGGCCGCCATTATGTGGTGCGGTCGCCATCTTACAGGCGGCCGCCATTTTGTAGTGCGGCCGCCATTTGAAGGGGCGGCCGCCATTTATTGGCAACCGCCATGATGGGGGTGTGGCCGCCATTTGGCAGGCGGCTGCCAATTCGAGCGGCCAGGGGTTGAGCCCTTGTGCCAGCTGAACTGCCGACTGATAGGTCGCAGGTTTGAATCCGGGGAGTGAGTGGATGAGCTCCCCTCTGTCACCTCCAGCTCCCCATGCGGGTATGAGAGGGAAACCTCCCACGAGGATGTAACATGGCGCTTTGGCGGGTTTCCGGATAGGGCAAAGGCGATGGCTGGGGGGGGGGGCGGCCCCTAGGTCAGCCGGTGGGCCAGAATAAGTGGCGCTGCGGAGGCCGGCGCTCATGGTCTGTTGTCAAATTTCTTGCAGGATGGAGCCTAGGAAGAACATTCCCGGCAAGAAGGGGAAAGGACCGGCGCAGAGGGCCGGAGAGAAGCGCCCACCCCCGGCGGAGGAGTCATCGTCGGACGAGGAGGCCGTGTCCTCAGAGACCCTGGCGGCCATGTTGGCCAGGATCGAGGGTCTCGAGAAGCGCAGGGGGTTGCTCGTGCGGCCTACGGAAGGGGGGGGGGCGGGCCGGGTGAGTAAGGCCCGGCTCGTCAAGCAGATGCTCTCCCGTCTTGCCGTTTTAGAGGCGGGCCAGGAGGCTGTGAACCCAGAGGAGACGGCTGAGGGAGCGGAGGAGGCGCGACAGGAGGAGCCGATGGGCCAGGGCCAGCTGCTGGAGCCATGCGGACGTGCGGAGGAGATGGAGACCCGTGCAGGCGTGCAGGAAGGTTGGGCGTTAGCGGCAGAACCGGTGCGGGCGACGGAGCCGCTTCCTGGACGGGCGGCCTCGGCGGTGGCAACGCAGACGGCTGGACCAGCGCCGGAAGTGGCCGGGCCTTCGGGATACAGTAGGGAGCCCAGCTCTATTTGGCCTTGGGGGTTCCCGGGCTGGGGCGTCCTGGGGCGCCATGCGGAGCCTCTTCCCGCTGGCGCCGGGCGGTAGCGCGGGTGCGGTGGGGGGTGGACTGTTCGTTGGTTCAGGGGGCTCCCCTTCGGTTTCCGCGGGACCTGCAGTTGTGGCGTCGTCTGATCTATCCGTGGGGGGGCCGGCGCAGGGGGCCACTGCGGGCGATTACGGTGGAGGCGGCGCGTGCGGGCGAGCTGACCCAGTACGGGGGGTCGGACCGGTGGACGGCTCCTATTCTGCCGGCCGCAACGGATGGAGTGTTGGGGGGCCCATTTGGCCCCTATACGCTGGAGATGATCCTGCGAAATGAGTACGTAGATATCTTCTCATTGCTCTACAAGGAGCTCGAGAAGAAGGAGAAGGAGGAATTAGACGACGAGGGAAAAGAGAAACTGAAGCACAGGAAGGTCGAGCAGAATTGGGAAAACTGGCTCGCCTGTTACACGATTTATATGGGCATACTGGTGGATGCCCAGCCCTACAGGGCAAAATCGTTGGTGCGGTATTTGAACATCATTTACGGGCCATGGTCAGGTTTATCGGGAAGGCCTGGCTTGAATACGATCGGCGCTTTAGGGCCCTGGCGGCCGGAGATCCGCGGATACGGTGGGACCTCATTCACGAGCAGCTCTGGCTGGCCGTGATGAATGCCGCTAAGTCGGTCCCAGGGGAGCCGGCGGACAGTGGGCACCTGGTCCAGAACACCAAGGGTACGCAGCCCTTTCGGTCGGCCGCCCAGGGTGGGCAGTCACAGAAGCAGCGGCCGGTGTGCTGGGAGTTCTCCTCCCAGGGGCATGCAGCAGGAAGGTGTGCAGGTACCTGCACGCCTGTTCAACCTGCGGCGGGCAGCACGGGCTAAGCAATGTACTAAGGGAAGCCTTGGAGGGGAATCCCAGAGAGGGATACGCCAAAAGGCTTCGGCTCAGCCACCCTTCCCAAAGGGCCCCAGCCCAGTTAAACTGGGCCCGCTAGGACAGTGGCTGAAGATTTACCCGAACCGAACCGCGGCACAATATCTGTTGTCCGGGTTCACCTTCGGCTTCCGCATTCCAGCCCTGGGTCCTAGGGCACCACGTCTTTCTCCCAATTTAAAGTCGGTAATGGGATGGAGGAGGTGGTGCGGCAAAATTGCCAAAGAGTTAAGGGAGGGACGGGTGTTGGGTCCGTTTGAGTCTCTCCCAGTTGATAGTTTGCGAGTTTCCCGTTGGGAATTGTGCCTAAGAAGGCACCGGGCGCGAGTATCGCCTCATTCATCATCTGTCCTATCCAAGGGCAGCTCTGTGAATGACGCGATACCGGGCGAGTTGTGCACAGGGTACTACACGTCTTTCGACGCTGCGGTGCGGGTAGTAAAACGACACGGGCCGGGAGCGGAATTGGCTAAGTGTGATATCAAATCTGCTTTTAGATTGCTCCCGGTCCACCCAGCGGATTTTGATTTGTTGGGTTTTCGGTTCGATGGCTTGTTTTACATCGATCGCGCATTACCCATGGGTTGCTCCGTGTCGGGCGCCGCCCGAGACGTTTAGTACCTTTTTGGAATGGGCGGTCAGAACCGAGGCGGGCCTTAGCGGGTGGTCCATTATTTGGATGACTTCCTTTTCGTGGGCTGTTTTGGGTCAGGTGACTGTGAGTCGCTGTTGGACGCGTTCAAGCGCCTTGCCCAAAGCTTGGGGGTGTCCCTAGCCGAGGAAAAAACTGAGGGGCCGGCCTCGGTTCTGACATTCCTGGGGGGTGGAGTTGGATACGGGGAACCAATATTCCAGGCTGCCATCGGGGAAGGTGGCAGACCTGAAGTACAGGATTGAGCAGTTTTGCTCAAGAAAAAGGCCACGTTGAAAGAATTTCAGGTTCTGATAGGTCACCTGAACTTTGCTTGCAAAGTGGTGGCTCCTGGCAGGGCTTTCCTGCGCAGGTTGTGTGATGATTTCTGGCACTGTGTTGCCGCATCACCGTATCCGGGTTACCAGGGACATCAAATCAGATTTGGAAATTTGGCTGAGTTTTATTTCAAATTTCAATGGCATTTCCTTTGGCGACAGGATTTGCTAGTAAAAGATGCCCTGAAGGTAGCTTCGGATGCCTCCGGATCTTTGGGTTTCGGAGTGTTTTTGAGGGTCAGTGGTGTGCACAACTGTGGCCTGAGAATGGCACTGTTTGGGTGTTACATCTGATCTGACCTTTTTGGAATTCTTTCCTATTTTTGTGGCAGTGCACATTTGGACTGAGAGGTTTGCCAACTCCACTGTGCATTTTGGTGTGATAACATGGCCACTGTGCATGTTATCAACACGCTCACTTCACGTTCCCGCAGGGTTATGGGCCTGTTGCGTGCGTTTACGCTTCAGTGTTTAGAGGCGAACATATTGTTTCGGGCATTCCACATTGCAGGGCTCGATAACTCATTGGCTGGCCGCTCTATCTCGTATGCAGATGGAGCGCTTCAGGCAATGGCGCCCGACGCAGAGGTCCTCCCGAAAAACATGCCAGACCATCTCTGGCTGGTTGGAGTGACAGTAGCGGTCGGCATGGCGCTGGCGTTAGCCCCAGCTCCCGACGCGGATACTTCAGGGCCGTCAGGGAGTTTTCGGAGTTCAGGGAGTATTATGGTTTACCTGAGACCTTCCCTGTGCCGTATGACCACATCGCCCAGTTTTGTGTTTATCATCACAGGTGGGGTCTTGCTGCCCGTACCATCCGGGTTAAACTGTCAGCGCTGGCCTATTGGTTCAAGCGCAGGGCCTGCAAGACCCGACTAACGATTTTTCGCCTGCACAAATTGATGGCTGGATGGTCCAGACAAATTGGCAGGTCTGTTGACTCAGGGAACCCTTCACCCCTGATATTTTGAAGGGTTTGGGCCGGTGTGGTCATCGGTGTGTGACTCCCATTACGAACAGGCTTTGTTCCATTCGGCTGCCCTTACCGCATTTTGGGGCCTTTAGAACCAGTGAGTTGGTGGCTTCATCAAAGGAAGACCTCTCTCACAGGGCCCTTCTATTATCTGACATTTCTTTGGATCAGGACAATTTGGCCTTGAATGTCAGGTTTTCAAAAACTGATCAGGCTGGTAAGGGCTCTTTGGTCCGATTGGGGAGAGCTAGTGACGGCGAGTTGTGTCCGGTGCGTGCCATGTCACAATATTTGGCTGTTCGTGGCATGGGTACCGGTTATCTCTTTTGCCATCTGGACGGGACGCCACTGTCTAAATTTCAGTTTTGGGCAGTCACTAAAAAGGCCCTGAAATTATTGGGCTTGGAAGGGTGAAGTTCGAACCCACTCCTTCAGAATTGGCGTGGCGTCCTCTGCAGCTGCAATGGGGTATGACACCGAAGCAATTAGGTCCTCGGGAGGTGGCGATCGGACGCTACAAAGTTTATGTTCGTAATGTTCAGTTGTAAGCGGTTTGATGTTGCCCAGTTTCTTTTCATTTCAGGTCCGATGGGATGCCGGGAGGCTGAAGGTCCTGATCTGCGGGCACAGCTATGTATTGGGCGGAGAAGGCAGCGCTCCAGTCACCCCTCGGACGACAGTTAGGCCTGGCATCCAGGTTGGATGTGCAGTGGTTGGGCAGACGTGGTCTGCGGTGGGACGGGCTTTGGCCATTGTTGTTTCAAGGAAGGGGAGTCCCACCCCCGGATGTTCTGGTCATTCACTTGGGCGGGAATGACTTGGGATTGCTGACCGGCCGAGCGCTGTACTTACAGGCTCGGGCCGATCTGTACGCAATCTGGCGGGCATGGCCCATGGCAATTGTGCCGAGGATGTGCTGGCCCGGTGGTGGCGACTTCAGGCTCTTGGTAAGGGCGCTGAAGCGTGTGAACAGGGCCATGAGGTCGGTGGTACATGGTGCCAACGGCTCTTATGTGCCTCATAGATTTCTGCATCCGGAAAATCATGGTATTTTCCGGAGGGATGGGGTTCACTTGTCTGATGAGGGCAACCACCTGTTTCTTTTAGACATCCAGCAAGGTTTAGTGGGGGTGTTAGAAGAGTGGTGGGGGTTGGGGACAAGGTAGACACCTGCCCCCAAGTTGTGGCGGTTGGTTGTTAGGAAATTCCTAATTGGTGTTCACCGGAAGGCACCCCTTTAGGGGTGAGGGCCAGTTGGTTAAAGCCTCACAGTAAAGTTCTGTTGTTGAGTGAGGTGGATTGGATGGCCCCCTGGAAGGGTGGGGGCCATGCTCAAGCTCGGTGTGAGTTGGCCCCTTTACCCTTTCCTTGGTTTGGCTGGATCTGGTGTTTTGGCAGATCAGCCTCGGTGTTCGCCCCCAAATTTGGTTGAAGTTGATTGATTCCTAGCACCCCCTTGAGTTAGTGGTCAGGAATCAATAGGTAACAATAAATGTTGCCCAAAGATTTGAACCCAAAGTTACTTTGTCCGAGTTGCTCTTGCTGCCGGCTCGTAATTCGGGGCTTGGGTGGGCAACGACAGTTCATCCCAGCCTGCTGGGAAGAGAGGGATGTGCCCCCCCGGCTCCCAAGAGAGCGAAGGTTCCGGAAGGAACCTTCTGGCGTGGGGCGGGGCTTTTGCGAGTCCGCCCCAACAAGCCATTGCTAGCTTGTTCAGCGCCCCACCACCCCGCCCTGGTTTTAATTCAGGCCACCTTAGGGGCCAGGTGAGGTATTTTGACTCCTACTGCTGCTTTTAAGCCGGGGTGTTTTTGCCCACCTCCTAAATTCATTAGGGGCTATGTGGTTGTGGTGTTTTAGTATAACTAGGTTAGTTTAAATAGAGAGGCGGTTGGTTGTTAGGAAATTCCCTAATTGGTGTTCACCGGAAGGCACCCCTTTAGGGGTGAGGGCCAGTTGGTTAAAGCCTCACAGTAAAAGTTCTGTTGTTGAGTGAGGTGGATTGGATGGCCCTGGAAGGGTGGGGCCATGCTCAAGCTCAGGTGAGTTGGCCTGCCCTTTCTCTTGGTTTGGCCGGATCTGGTGTTTGGGCAGATCAGCTTCGGAGTTCGCCCCCAAATTTGGTTGAAGTTGATTGATTCCTAGCACCCCCATGGAGTTAGTGGTCAGAATCCAATAGGTAACAATAAATGTTGCCCAAAGATTTGAACCCAAAGTTACTTGTCCGTGTTGTTATTGTTGTCGGCTCGTTATTCGGGGTTTGGGTGGGCAAATAGAAATACTCTTTGATTTCTACCATCATGGCTCCTTGAGGGGAAAATTAGTGGGTGCTGGCCTAGCCCCCTTTCCCAAGCAGAAGTTGGCAAATGTTTTGGGTTTTGGAGTATTTTTGGTTCAAGATATGGGAAAATTAACTTATTTGTTTGGTGAACTACTACAGCTCTCTGGCTGAGAATTTTAAGTGTCCCTCTATAAAATGAAAATCCAAGGATTATATAGGTTGTTGCCATTGCAGCAAATAACTTCCTGAAGAATCTCTTCTCTGAAATATTTTATATAATAATGAACATTTTCTTTGGGTTCAGGCTGATTTTATGATAGGGCCCACAGCCCCTCCAAGGATAGATAGATAGATATTTATTTACGGTCAAAGACCAACATTCCCCTCCAAGGAACCACCAAACTTCACAATATTCAGAAATTCTGTCAAGTCTTGATCCATTCTATACATTTTGCCAGAGTAATATGACAGCAATTTAGTGTCTCAAACAATGTTATCCTTGATGCCCACCGGTGAGCATAGAGTCTGCTATATCTTCCTTCCCTTGACTAAAATTTATTGACTAAATAGAAACATATTTAGTTACTAGACCTTTGACAAAGAAAAAAACAGTTGACACCAATAATCAAAAATGAAGGAAAAATACTATAAATATAATTGTACCTACCTCATATTTTTTATTTTAGGTGGAGGTATAAAACTGCCTTCTCAATCTCATTGTTTGCAATCACTTTATGGTAGTTATTCTGGTCACACATTTCAATTTAGCAAATATAGATTGCATCTGAATTCACATGGATAACATGTGACATAGCTGTGTAACATACTGTGTAACACACACACACTGATTTCAATCAAGTAAATTCAAAAGCCAGGCTCAAAATAAAACTTAACAAGCTGATGGCACTTAAAGCCGTGGACTTTCCAGAAATGTTTCTAATACAATTACTTCAGGGCTTTGTCTCAACTCTTAATAAATGTGCATATGTTGACTGATTACTGACAGATCAAGATATGAATGTTTGACAGGAGAAGAGCATAAAACTGATGTTTTCAAAGGCTCAAATGCATCTACTGATAGCAAGGGGATCTAAACTGAAAAAAAATTTTAGGATTTTTGTTTTTAAAACCAGAATCACTATAAAAATATAAAACACAAAGTTAATACATTAGAGCAGTCAGATTTCAAGGCGCATGAGGTTCCTTATCTTGCTTCCACTCTTGACTTTGCGGCACAGAATGGTGCCTCTTCTGACATAGTCAGTATCAAAATGCAGAATAACTGCATTGAACTGAATTACGAGTCTACACTGCCTTATAATCCAGCTCAGTGCAGTTAATCTGCATTCTGAAAGTGCATTATATGGCAGTGCAATCCTAGCCATGAACAAAGAATTGTTCTATAATCGGGTCTAATTTTTATTAGGCAGAGAGAAATGTTTGTGAATGTTTGGCTGTCAATATATGAAATAGCATGGAAAATATTCAGTAACACCATCTCAACTCCAGCTGACTTCAGATTAGATCTACTTTCAAGTTCTTGGACCTAAAACATGCTGACCTTCTGCGTTTATTTTCTGTAAAAGGTTCTGAAAGAATTCCTATAAAATAATGCCATATAGAGACTTTCTATACATTATATAGGGGTATTTCTCTCTTCACTGAGCCTTTACGTGAGATGATTGGTACCAATTAATACATGAAATATTAGTACTCATATTCTGTTGACTAAAAAGCAAGTGAAGCAATATGACATGCAGCAAAGGAAATTAGTTTTATATTTTTACAACAGAAATTATACCACATAGAGATTTTACTTACAAGACGTAATGAAATTTAATCAGTGGCAGTTTACAAAATTTACAATGGAGACACATAAAATAATAATAATAATACACTTTATTTATATTCCGCTCTTCTCACCCTGAAGGGGACTCAGAGCAGATTACATCACACCTCCTGACAGACCCGGTCCCTGCCGGTTCCTTACAATTATACAACATAACAAATTAATTTGAAGGATTTTCTTCAGGCTGCATCACAGAAATTGAGGGTGTGATTGCGTCATTACGTCTGGGGGGGGTGTTGTTGTATCATCCTCGTAACGGACAGCCTCTGTTTCCACATTCCACCTTCCGGCAGCCAATCAACTATTTAGGCGTTGTAGTCCTTTTGGAAAAGTCTTTACTAAACTTGTTGGTTTCCCAGTTTTATCCACAATCCCTGGCTGAGCTTGTTTCGAGACTGTTGGGTAAACAGTGGACAGAAGCTCTGCTAGATTGTCAAACTCCAACCTGGGATTTGAACATACAGCCTTCAGTTGCCAGCTGGCTATTGAACGCGCTGTGCTATCTCTCAACCAAGCCCAAAATCAAAACCGTTTGTAGGGAGATCTTCTTAAAATTAAAATAAAATTTTCAAACTATCCAGAAGCCGGGGAGAACTTTCTTAGTCTTGAATAATTTTTTTTGCAAACAAACAAGTTGAAGATCATTTCTGTTTGGATCTTGGGTCAAACAGATGGAAAAAAAGATAACAAAAAAATGATTCAAAGGGAACCCTTTTCCCCCTTTCCCGAAACAAAAAGAAGGACAGAAATAAAAAAAGTTTATTAATTGGGTTTTTATATCTTTTCATCTATTTCCCCTTTTTTTTTCCCAAGGGCTTTTCCCAAAAGCAAAATTTTTTTCTTTTAAAAAATCATTTTTTTACTCACAAGTTATCATCAAAAAAATTTTATATAACATCCCCCGTTTTTTTAAAAATAGAAACCTGACATACCTCTTTCAGCAAGATAAGTTTATACAGATTCAACACCTTTCTTCTATTATTTAAAAAAGGGAAAAAATTTTTTTAAAATGCCTTAGTACAAAATGAATGAGGGTGCAGTCACAATAGGGGTACTTCAACATAAAAATTTATAAAATATACCGTT
The DNA here is from genome assembly GCA_030556195.1 of Anolis apletophallus. NCBI lineage: Eukaryota > Metazoa > Chordata > Lepidosauria > Squamata > Anolidae > Anolis > Anolis apletophallus. The sequence goes on along the minus strand of JARBWK010000002.1, from coordinate 84,720,247 downwards.
GCATGTGGGGTTTTTTTAATTTTTTTAATAAAACTTTTTCCCCCTTTAAGATGAAAAAACTCTTATAATCCCCCATCCCCCCACAAAATTACAAAATTTTGGGATAAACCGAAAGTAGTTAAGAATGCCCAAAAAAAAACCCAAAACCTGGTACTATTTTGAGAAAAAAACCTGAAAACTTCTCCGTCTTGGTTCCTGGAAAAAAAGTAATCTGCTCCCGGGGGGCTGTGAAACCCCCCTAGAGAAAAGGGTTTTAAACAGAATGGGGGATGAAAAAGGGGGAAGAATTGCCCAGTGAACATTTTACAGAAACCAGATAAGATGTGGACATTTTTGTTTTTGGGCTGGTTGATAATGGAGGAGAAAAAAACAAAAAAAAAGGCCCGACTTTAAAAAAAAAGGGGAAAACCCGTTTTTTATTATTTTTGCAAAATAAAATGACAGGGGGAAAAAAATACCAATAGAAAATAAGAAAAAAAAAGTTATAAAATGAAGGCCCGCGTTAATTCAGATTAATTAAGGAACTAAACTTTGACTGAAATTGGAAAATAAAAGGGAAAAATTTTGTCTCTTTTTAAAAAAAAACAAAAACTAGTAAATAAAACAAAAACCCCCAAAAAAAATTAAAATTATTTCAAAGGGAGGCATGTCAATACTATTGAAAAAGGAATGTGGACTAACTCTGAAAACCCCCTCTAAAGCTATTTTAATGGGGACAGAAAAAGGGGGATATGGCAGGGGTGGGGCTCCCCTTTAAACCCGTTCAAAACACTTCAATCTTCTTTGGGTTTTGGCTTATCGGCAAGGGTAGTGGGGCGTGAAGTTAGGGTTCAAAATTTTTTCTCAAACCCAAAAACCCACTGGGACTTGGGTAAACCCTTTTTTCTTTTTAGAGGGGAAAAAACCCTCCTCTGAACAAACCCCCAAAAAAAACCCCAAGAAGGGGGGAAAATTTTTTTTGGGTTTGAAAACAAAGAAAAAGGGGGGAAAATTCTTGACAGAGGCAAAAACTTCCCAAAATTCATTATAGCCGAAAGTCTTCATTTTCAAGCCAGGCTCATAACAGTTTTCCCCCTTTTTTCCTGAAGATGAAAAAAGCAGATGGGGGGAAAAAAAAATTTGGGGAAATTGGGGCCCTCACTGGCTTCCTCCATTTCAGGTTTTTTAAGGGTTTCAGTGGGTCATTCAAGGTCACTGAGTTCCAAAAATTTAAAATTTTCATTTTACAAAATTTCTTTGGTGATTTGTTTCATATTTTTGGGACACCTATAAAGACTACACTTTTTCCCCTTTTTTTAAACTTTGAGCAGGGGGGTGGGGAAAAATTTTTTCCCTGGGGCTGCAGGGGCTTTGGGAAAAGGGGGGGGGCAGGAGAGGGCGGGCCGGGGGAAAAATTTTGGGGGGGGTGGGCCCCGGGGGCGGGACTGGGAGAGGGTGCAGGGGCCTTTGGGA